>CM065052.1:115767354-116367354 GCA_032883995.1 Coronaproctus castanopsis
ACGAATGTTTAACATATACAAAATGCAGGAAAAATAAACAAAACATAAAAAACTATACAAAGCGGACCGTCAAAAATAACGATAAATCAAAACGTATTTAATATTTAAAATGAATGTTAGCGATAATTATTTGACAAGCTATAGTAAATTATGCTCGAGTCTGCGATGCTTATACTTAGTATATTTTGTTCTTAACTGCTTGGAATCGTAATTTTCAATCACCGTAATTAGGTCATTATCATGCGTAACACATTGTTTGAAAAAGGTAGTAGACATTTTCAATATCTTTTAACAAAGGTAGTTTCAATTGCTCGTGCATTTTCATTATATTACTATAAATGGGAGTATTGAGTATACATTTAATGCATCTATTCTGAACCAGCTGAAGCCTTTTGTAGCTGGAATTGCTAATCGAACCCCACACTGGACAGGCGCATACGTTAATACTGTCTAATGAGCGATTTATATATTATATTAATTTATTATTGACATTTAGGAAAGATTTGCGCTTAAACAAGGGATAAATGGTACAAATTGCTCGATGCGTTTTAATTGACGCGTAATCTAAATGCTTGTTAAAAGTCAACATTTTATCTAAAATAATTCCTAAATATTTTATTTCGTCCGAGCATTCTACACTTACATCGTTAATCGTTAAGGTAGTAGGTAGAAGTGGCCTCCTACGAGTAAACGGTATTGCCTGAGTTTTGGCGGGGTTAATGGCTATCCGCCACTTAGCAAAATAACGAATTAGCCTATCTACTCCTAACTGTAATTTATTCTTTACTGCCGTTGAAATGTAAGAACTAGAAAATAATGCTGTGTCATCTGCATACAAAGCTACCTCTGTGTTATTTGTTATAGGAATATCGTATAAGTAAAAGGTGAATAGAAATGGACCGAGTACACTACCTTGAGGTACTCCTGCAAAGCATGTTCTGCGAGAGGATAATACATCATTTATAAACACATAGAATGATCTATTACTTAAATAGTTTAAAATAAGTATAATTAGATATTTCGGAAATTTGCATTTAATCATTTTATATATGATACCATTGTGCCAAATAGTATCAAATGCTTTGGCCACGTTGAATAAAACCATCCCCGTATGTTTATTACAGTTAAAGTTGTGAGTAATATGTTCTGCTATTCTAGCGATTTGATAGGACGAAAACCAAACTGTACTTTTGGTAATAAATCATTTTCGTCCGAGAAAGTACGTAATCTTTTTATTATGATTTTTTCAGAAATCTTACTGAGATTACTCAACAAGCTTATAGGCCGAATGTTACCTGGTAATGAACAATCTTTACCAGGTTTCGGAAGTTATGATTTTTGCAACTTTCCAGTTAGAAGGGAAATATTCCAGTTTAAACATACTATTGATAATATTAGTGACTTGTACAATCGCCTTGAAGGATAGTTTTTTTTCATCATCTCCGACAGAGTGCTTGTTTTTGAAGGATTGAATATATTAGAGCACCTCCTTTGGAGAAGTGAGCAGAGGATGGGATGGATATATAGAAGTTATATATTTTTTGATGACTAGTCTTATTTCATTATTCTGATAATTGGTCGATAAGTTGGCATTGTGACTATGAGCGCTGAAATAATATCCTGCCAAAAAATTCTGCTTTATCTGTATCTGAATACATATACCTATTAAGAAGATTGTCTAAAGCGGTGGGAGTGCTTCAGTACGTTGACTGTATCGTTTACAAACCGTCCAAAGACTGTTATCATTAGTAGAGAGTTGAGAAAAGGTTTTAGAAACTTTATCATTTAAATTTTTATTCAATAATTTTTGCACCAGCTTGGTAAAGAAATTTAGTAGTTGTTTTAGAGAACGGCAATCAGAGACGTTTCGTATACATTCTACGAAGTTTATTTTTAAGCCCGATGATAGCAATAATAAATGCTGGCAGAGATCGAAAGCTGGGCATTATAAGTGGTATAGAAATTTGGCTAGCCTCTCTGATCAAATTTTTAAGGTCGTTGAGGTTGTTATCAATATCAGTAGAGTTTTTTATAGAGTGAATTAATTTCATACTTTTAGATATGTAATTTTTAAATTTTGCCCAATTAGCATTAGCGTAGTCAGTACTTTTGGTGGGTTATGTTTACTGTTAGCGTAGATGATTGTACCTATAGGGTTGTGATCAGACGATAAACAATTTATGGAAATGGGAGTAGCAATGTTCATATTTTTAACCAGTAATAAATCTAAAACACTTAGTCTATAACCCTGAGGTGGTAAGTATGTGGGTTCACGCGGAGCCCGTATCTGAAGCTCATTTTGTTCTGCGGTATTAAGAAGTACGCTACCGGCAGCGTTATTAACGAAACAATTCCAAAGTTTGGTTTTCGCGTTTAAACCGCCAATTATAATCACTCGTCGATTAGTTTTAGTCAGCTAAGACACGTCGTCATGCAATTTTGGATTGTGCCTTGGGGGCTTATATACGGCAAACAGAGATATAATGGAATAATCAATAACAACGTACAAGACGCAATCGCAACCGAAGTCCTTCCTCGTCATTATGTTTTTCATATCTAGGAAAACTTTCCTCGCTCTTTCTATCCTTGTCCAGATTTCAGTTGACTGATCAGTATACTCAGGCCCTGTGCTGCTGTACAGTGCAAACTTCATCTCCACTTTCAAGTGCGATCCTATAAAAGAAGCACAGGAGATCTCGACCGATAGACCAGGTAGATTTCTAACGGAAGAAATCTGTCCAGCTCTCCGCCAGCACACCAGTAATTTGGTGATACCGACCGAAGGCAATTTCTCTGGTTGAATTTGCTCGGCGACAAGTACCTTCAGGGATATCTGTTCGTGCGTTCAACAGGTGACTGACCGTACACGCTTCGGGTCCACAGACACACAGACGAGCCATTTCCCTGAGAGAGAAACGTTGCTCGTAGCATGCAAATTGACCGTGACGTGTTCCGAAACATATCAACGCCCTAAAGGGCACAAACCATTCGTATACCGTCATATTCCATCCAAGACTCTTACCATCTCGCGAGAGTGACGCCATAAACTTTATTACGCAAGGACCTGATTGTTTTGCGGCCCTTTGTAAAGACGCCTTCTGTAACAGACTTGGTAAGCTTACTTAATATAGACGCGCAAACCAAGCTGTTGACTTTATATGCTCTCGGGTCTCGAACCGTTATCATTTCCCTGTCATCGAGAGTTATACCCATACTTACCGATGAATCATCATCATGTAAGCATAATACTTCTCTCTGCCAGGTAACCCTCGCGTTATACCTTAATGCGAGCATAACAGCGCGACAGTATACTTCTAGTTCTAACAGGAGTACATCTAGATAGAACGATCAAAGCAACCGTCGGTGCTATGCGGTATGCTCGGGTCATAGCGATAATAGTCATCCGAATGTACGGTTGATTGTGAATTATCGGAACATCGACGAACAACGACGGTTTGGAGAAAGAGAGATGTCGGCAGGTTGAAGTTCAGCCAAGCCGAGCCGACCGTAAAAACTGACGATAAACGATTATCTAGTATTAATCGGTGTAGCCGAGTAAAAGAGATAACAATACAGAAATACAATTACAAGATTAAACACTACAGAACGAAAGCAAAAAGACCGGACACTAATAGGCGGAAACACATTAATATATACGACATTCTCTCTTTTCATCACTATTTGCAAGTGTATAATATGTTTGAATAAATATACGTTTTATAAAATCAAAAGTAACTGCACTACTAGTGATGTAGTTATATTAATTATACCGCGGAAAAAAAGCTAGCACTATTCACCATTGATGTTAAACTCGGAACGAGAAAAAAACTGCGATATATGTAAAGGTTTCACAAAAGTTACATTTTAAAAACGAATTATCTAATCCCGTAAAATTGACGATATCACCACACTAAGAAGTGAATACTCATACGTACGTATTATATTATATTAAGTGCCATATTTATCAATAAATTAATAACACTAAAATAATCAGTCAATCAAGCAAGACATTTTCTTCTTTTTCTTGTTCTTCTATGTGCCGTGCCCTGAACGTTGGCGATTATCTGCTGACTTGATTTTTATCCATAACTTTTCTAAGTATTTCATCTGTATCTAGTTTGAGGCATTTTTTAAAAATTAACCATATTATTCTAGGCCGGCCACGCCTGCGATTACCATTTATAATTGAAGCCACTCGTACTTGTTATTCCGCAGTATGTGTTCAAAATATCCAAGTTTCCTTATTTTCACTGAATTAATAATTTCTGTTTTTTTTTCAATCGTTGTAAAACTTCGAAATTAGTTATTTTAGCCGTCCGAGGAATTTTTAATATCCTACGGTATGCCTACATTTCAAAGGCTTCTAACTTTTTTGCATTTTCAGGAAAATAAAACTACAAAGACGATACGTGTATAGTGTTCGCAAATATTAGGTGTATAGCGAGAGCTGAATCACGTATAAATTCAAATTATTCAGAATTGTATAACCGTAGATTAAATAACGATATTCGAAATTTAAATTATAAATATATTCCTTGCAGTTAGATTTGCAAGGCGAATAAATTTTTGAAACTCGCGGAAGAATATGAACAATAATAAGTTTATATATAATATACTTAGGGGTGCGCAAACACTAATACATAAAATCCAGTGTGCCAATTTATACTAGAAGCATGAATTTATTAATTTTCATATTAAATATATCGGATGAAATTAAACAAGATAATTGAAAGTTACGATGAAAATAAAATATTTCCTACGATTACGATCAAAATATAAGCTATAACAGTTCGAAGTTACATGATAGTAACCATGTGAAATTAGATAATTTATAATTTATGATAATAAGCAGAGTAAGGAAGAAATAGATAGGACGAGGAAATAATAATAGTATAATAATAATGATCAAATACAAATAATAACAATAATAATGGTAAAGTACTACTATTAATGATAATAATCATCAAGGAATAATAATAATAATAATAATAATAAAAACAATGAAGCAAAAATACTATAAACACAATAATAATAATCATGAATTAGGAAGAAGCATACGTAATAATAATAATAATAAAGCAATAATACTGTAAAATAATCATAATAATAAAATAACATAAACAATATAATAATAATAATAGTAATAATTAATAATAATAAAGTAATAATCATATACTCCGGTCGTATACGGTCACCACCTACTAACTACCGAACAGTTACAATACCGGCTAATAACGACGACGTAGACGGGAAGACAGGTAACAATTAAGCAATAATTAAGCTGCTCGGTACCTCGGACATATGAGAAACATTGATCAGTAGTAGTTCTATAACGAAATTAACAACTCCAACAAAACCAAAAAAAAAAAATATATATGTATATATATATATATACAAAAATGAAAAGATCTAAAGCGACGAAATTAACTGACGATGCTAAGCCATGTTAAACGAATACGTATAGAGCAATAAACAAGATCCCTTAAACTAAATTATTCTTTCCTAGAGGCAGTTGGATGATTCTTAGCGTTAACTATTATAGTGTGCCTGGAGTTAGTCATTCAAATCTACATTCGCACTCCCCCATATTCGCATATATATATATATATATTCATTTATTGTTTTATAACAGATGAAATTTTAAAATCTCTTTACAACCTTACCGTACAAGTCTACTATTTCTTGTGTCTTTACCGGCTTTATGATACTAGTTTCCTCGTTTTAAATCGCCGACCATAATAGTTTTTCTAATAGACAATAGTAGGCGATAATTTCAACAACCGGCCGTAGAATGTTACTAGTAGTATATAATAACTACGATATAATAAAATGCTTAATTGGATATCTACCCCGTTAGATCACTCGGTAGGTCTCGCTTCCATGTGCTTTTTCTTTTCACTTACTAGTGTAATGATGATAATGAAGATGATTATTGTTGTTAATATTATTAGTATTATTAATTTTTTTTATTTCGTTGTACTTTCTTACGTAAAAACTCTCGCATCTTCAATTACTCGTTACACCTCTTCTACGTTTTAAGCTTAATCGGTAAAACACGTTTGTCTGATTGCTGTAGCTTTAAATTGGAATATTTCGACTTTTGACATTAGTAAAATATAAGAAAAAATAATACAATACTCGGCCGATGTTTAAAGAATTTCCAAAATTCAATGAATAGTTTTAAATGATAGTATGATCGTCTTATAAAAAATTTTAATTTCGTAAATTTTTAATCCACAGATGAGGCGTAAAAGCACGTCGTGTGGTGGATTAATAAAATCACTAAAATTTTAATGTACAAAAAGATCGTAAAGCTTTTCGGCTATTAAGGCCTCGTCAAGTGAACATAAATAAAAATATATAAAATAAGAGCATTATCCGATTATTTTACAATCAAACATGTTTTTTCACTTTGCTATTTGTTGTAATATTTTGAATTAAGTATTTCCTTATCTTTTGTTTTTTGGTTTTTTATTTTATATTTTTTATAAATTGTATATATTTTTACATTTTATATAGTATATTTTTTTTATATACGCTTGATAATGGCTTAATGGCCGAAAAGCTATGCAGTCTTTTTATATATGTAAAAATTTAGCGATACTTTTTTGTTTTTTATTTATACGACAATATTTAATTTAGTTTTTATTATATTATAGATTATACTTTTACGATATCGAACGGGTTCGTATAAAGTCAAAAAAAAAAAAAAGTCTTTTATCGTTTATTTAAGTGATTTTTATAATCGTTCGTTATTGTTGTTGAAATTTTAAAGAGTTTTATTAATTTATTTTTAATTATTCAATTATTTCTCCCGCCCTGTAATGGTAAATATTGAAAACGAGTTATTACGCAATTATCGATCAATTATATATTTCGATTAATGCTAAAAAAAAAAGTAAAACCCGTTAATTAAACGCTTTAAAGGAAAATTACCTTGTCGATCTTGAAACGATAATAATAATGATGATCATACCTACGCTGAATATGACGTAAGATATTGCGGGATGTTTATTCGTAACTATTTTTTAATTATTAAAAAAATAAAAACAAATCTTCAGTTTCTACTATGTGGTAGGTAAATCAGTAGCTCGGATAGGCGGTATAGATAGAATTTAATAATCGGGTATCGCGTACAAGTTTAATAAAAAAAAAAAACTACGTTTCAATTAGTCTTCCTAACAGCGCCGTGGTTTCAATTTCGAGAATAAATTAATTCATTAATTATTCTACCATATCGTATTAATCTGCGTATACAATAATTACCTATCTAGACCTAGTAGTCGTGTTGGTAGGTTTGGGTATGGTAACTTTTCAAACTATTTCATTCGCATTAATTCATTTGATCCCGCCTTTTCATCGTAATCATCATTATCACTATGTATAGTACATGTGATGTGTGGTTTATGTATATAATATATATATATATATATATATATATCGAAATAATTGTAATTGAAAAATCGTATAAACATTTAATTAATATCAACAACGGAAACTCCTACATATTATAATAAATATCTAACATACACACACATATATATATATAATCTCGGATAAATAAAAATTGAACATACTATTTATATTTAGTGTTGCGAAAGCTCGAATAGATTAAAATACACGGATTTTGACAATATGTCTTTATCGATATTACCGCAAGTTAAAAAATTATATTAATGTCTGTATATAATGTTTTCAAATATAGCTGGGTCGAGTCCATGTTGAAATGAAATAAAACAAGCTATATATGAGGTATTAACGATATATTTTTCTTAATTTTAAAAACACATGGACGCCATATAGGTATAACATCGTTTAAAGGTCCATTGAGGCGCGTTTCACGACGGATGTGAATGATCTAATGTTTAACGACTCTGTCCTATATATATATATATGTGGCTAAATTTCACCGGTAGCATTGGTAATGTTCACTATAAGGGCATTTGTCCATTGCGGTGGAATAGAATATGTGATGGATGTGTATTAAAAAGCATCTTTTCGGAAGCACGCAGAAAGATTTGTAGATTATCCGAACGGTCTCGTTGTAAGACTATTAAAAACAGATAATCATGTAAGACGGTTGAAGATTTTCTCGCTCTTGGCGATATTCTATTTAAATCTAGAACAGTTCAATTTTATTCGCAAACTTTTGTGCGCAGTTTTGAATATAATGAAGTACTCATAACTTTTCCAGTGGCGTAGCGTCAGGGAATGCTCTGAAGCCCGGCATCCCGAACTATATTTCAGTTTCGCTCAATTACGATTTCAAACAGGCGAAAAGAAAAAATTTTAACTTGTTTTGCAGTGGGGTAAACAATACAGTTTCAAGCAAATTTTAAAAATTTAATAAAATTTTTATGAAAACAAATAATCGTATATATTGAATTTGAAATAATCTAATTTTAACAGTTCTATCTGGCCACGACATAAAAATTAATATTGTTACTTTTTTTTAAAAATAATGCTTTAAATAAATTATGCTTCAGTCGTCTTATCCGTCTGTTGATATCATAAATAACGAACTATTGAAAAACCGGCAAATCATATCTATTATATATATGCATGTACAGAAGAGATATTGAATTAATGAAACCATCTCAAATTGGAATGTTTTGAACGTTCGTTTTGTTTTTTTTTTAATTTCTATGTAGAATAATTATTTAACATTTGATTTTTCGTACGGTTTAGTTTCGATAATTTCACGTATTCATGATAAATTCCAAAATTCGAACATAATGGTAAGAGTCTGCAATAGCGTAAATTTCACTGATCGTATTACGATTTAGTAGCTTTAAATCGATTTGAACAAAGCTGTATCTTGTGCTATTACATTTGTATATTTGTTATTTAGCTGCGATACATTACTAATATTTATATATACGCAAAGCGATATTGACATAACGATTATACAACTTAATATTATGAATATTTAAACCCGCCGAGTTATTTATTACTATTTGATCATTCACAAGCGAGTCACAAAAACTACTAGTTAACATTTTTCGTAAAAGCACAAATAAAAAAAAAAAATGTTCAACCGAATCGATGCCGGAACCGCAAAAATAAACTAATATCTGACGATCTTATAACGAACCGAAATTGCCGTGTCCAGACAGCACTTGACTGCAGTAGAAATTTACGTTAAATCTATTTTCTATGCTATTGAAGAACTTAAAAGTAAGTAAACTATTACTCCATCTTTTCTGCCATAAATCAAATATAATTACGTTAATTTCCCTAATGAAAGAATTCTGGCTATTAAATATATTATAGTCTAACTCGATACTAAATTGAGATATAAAAGATTCTAGTACATTAGTTTTAACTAAGTTAAGTTTATCGTTATATATTTTAAATATTTTAAACTCAGAAATTAAAGCTGATTTAAAAAGACTAAGGTCATCAGGCAGCATCCCAGTAATAACTGGAGCTGCCATAGTGGACACAGTTCTATATAACGAACCGACACTCAGCAAAAGTTTGTTATTAAACATATTTGAATTTATGTACATATATGCTTGAGCAATAATTAAACATCGATTCCATTACTCCTTTGTAAATAATAACTCTTCTTTTATATTTAACTCCGCCTAAATTAGGCTGAATTTTAAGGAGAATGTAAAATCTTTTTTTTAGGTTTATCCGGGAGGAATTTTACGTGTTTGTCAAATTTTAATTTATCATCTAGAATAATTCCTAGATATTTGATTTAACTACAGGTAATGGTTTATTATAAATTAAATTGATTTTCTTAAGTTCACTTTTAAATTTAGAAATATACCTGTTACTAATTACCATAATTTCCCATGTATCAACAAAAAATTCGAGGCCAAGTTGATCAAGAGTAATTTGAAGCTTCTTACAAATATTTCTGATAAATTTCTAAAGGACTCTTCGGATTAACTTTTTTTTTTAATAGGGGTGCCTTTACAACTTACCCATAGTGATCCTGTGGGGGACTTCATTTCTCCTCAACCGCTAGGTTGGTGGGCAACACGGCCTGCAGCTAAACAACTAATTTCCTGGCAAGAGCAGCTTCTTTTATCTTCACATAATTCTGTTCTTTTATTATGACTTCCATAAATCGGGTTCTTGGTCTTCCTCTTCTTCATTTTTCATTTGCTTTTCCTTCTATGAAGTTTTTGAGCCATTTACAATGTCTGATTTGATGACCGATCATACTATTTCTTCTCTTTTCAATCGTGTTTATTATCTCCGGTTCTTCTTCTATTCTTTTGAATACCTCTTTATTTGTGATTTTATCCATCCATGATATTCTCAGCATCTTTCAATAGTACCAAAACTTCAAAAGTTTGAAGTTTTAATCTTTCTTTTTTATATAAAGTCCATGTTTCGCTGCCGTACAGTGCGACGCTCCAGACAGAAGTTTTAACGAACAGCTTCCTTATGCGTAATGAGATATTTCTCGATGTAATAAGCGTTCTTTTTTTAATAAAAGCATTTTTAGCCTGCGCTATCCTTTTTCTTACTTGTTTTTCCAGCCGTCCGTTGGATGTTATTAAACTGCCAAGATAAGAAAATTCTTTTACTTGAGATATTCGTTTTCCATTGAGGACTATGTCTATATCTTTTGCGACGTCATTTGCATATATCGTTACTTTTGTTTTATCTACTATTTTCATTTTACATTTCTATTAATAGCGCATTGAAGTAATTAAGATGTTGCAATTTTTCCTCTTCTTCTGCTATCAAAACAATATCATCGGCATATCGTATAGTGCTATATTGGACTCCCTTAATTTTAGTAGTAATATTTTTCTTATCTACATTATCTATATTATCTACATCTTAATCAAGCTAGTTGACTTTTCTAGAAATGTCGCTATATGGGGGAATGACCTGATATCTCTTGCCAACATGGATATTACGAGTGGTCATCGTGGCTAGTTAGTTTTCCACCCCTAGATATTATCTGGCCACATCACCTACTCCCTGGTACTTTAATTTGTCCAACATACACCTCAACTTCCGAAAATTTATTACAACTATCACCCGTTTACGTTCTGGACACAATCGTCTTCCGGCTCACATGTTTCGTATTGGGATTTCCAGTTCCCCATATTGTCCCCATCCAGCCGATTCACAAATTATCGCCGATGAAAACCACATCCTTTTCAATTGCAGTTTTCACACACTTGATCAACTCGCACTCCTGAATTCCTTAATATCCATCGGTTATCGTCCTCCTTTCTCTATCACTTCCTTAATTTTTTCTAATGACTCCCGTGTTTTCCTCTTTCTTTACAAATTCCTAACCAATTATAACATCAATATATAATAACTATTTATCAACACGTTAGTGGGTTGTGATTGCTCCTCAGCAGTGCCCCCCAAAAAAACAAAAAAAAAACAAAACTGTAGATTATCCAGATGGAGAAGAGACGATACATTATACGGAGGTTTAATACTCGAAGAACGTAGCAAGACAAGGTCCACAACAGTGCATTCAAAAAAGACATGATCGGGGTTGCAGACTGTCTACGGCGCACAGGTCGTCCGCGAAACTAATAAATTCGGCATTATATCCATTTTCAACAGTAAAGATTTCTAAATTATTATGCACACACGAATATAAAACATTCCACAGAGTCGGTCCTAAAATAGAACCTTGAGGTACACCATAGGAAATGTTTTTGTATACAGTAAATTAATTAGACGATATTCTAACTTTCATATTGGTTAAATAATTAATAATAGTATTTATTAAGTAAGGATTTACAGAGTTATGTTTCAGAATTTTGATAATTTTATAGTGCTTACAATTGTCAAACGCGCCTTCGACATCAAAAGTTCTAACTACGCTTATCAAGTTATTTCTTTTCCAAAAACAATAAAGTCATAACGTTTTCTAATTGCCATCTCGCAAGAATAGTTGCGTCTAAACCCAAATTGATTTTTACGCAAAATATTTTTACAATCGATTTTATTTAATAAGTTTTCGTTTAAGTTAAATAATGTTGTGACTAAACTAATGTATCGCACCAGCTAAATAACAAACATACAAATATATAAAATAAAGATAATAAAATATGCCGAATTTCGTTCATGTTCATTTACGTTATACATCCCTGAGTGTGCACAATAAACAAGTTTTTTTTTCTCGTAAAATATTGGATCAATAAGATTTTTATTATATATTAAAATTTACATTTGTGTATGTGTATACAAACACATATATGTGTATGCGGTGTGTATGACTTACTTGTGCATATTCGTTATTTATATCCATGCTCTATATATATACATATATACATATATATATATATATATATATATATATATATATATATATATATATGTGTGTGTGTGTGTGTGTGTGGGTGGGTGGGTGCGCGTGCGTGTATGTATATAAAAATTTATTGCGGTGATCATAAACGGAAGATTCCTATTATTTACAGCAGCAATGCCAATAAATACGACTTAATTAGTGCATTAACTGGCTGTGGCTGTTTAAAATGAACCTCAATTTTTATCTACAGCCAACCATGGTGGCACAATGAAACTGATGACGATGATAGTGATGATAATAATAATAATAACGTAATGACGATAATAACTAAATAATTGTTATAATAACGCAAAGAAAGAAAAACGTATATATAAAAATAGTTGTCCGTGTGTGTGAGAGAGAGAGAGAGGTCAAGCTATACGCGTTGAAAGTAATAAGCTGGAAAATTTCGGAACCTACGAGGCATGAAGCGGGGAACGACAGTCGTTTCCGAATAGAATTCTCACATTGGCACGGGGCAAATGATTAAGATAATCGTATAAACAAGGGGTTTCCACAATTTTATGTATTATTACCAGCTGGTTACAGCGGTCGACATCAGTCTTATTAGGACGTCTAACTCGATTATTATAATGATACTCTAATAATAAATAGAACTATCGCGGCTGCTATTCCGCCAAGGAAAGGTAAGAACTTACACTTCGCCTGGCGCCTTCTCCTGCTATAATCATACGCGGTACTAAATGTACGGGTTGTTGAAAACGAAAATAGAAGGAATTTTGTGGACCGTTAATTCCAGTTCTCATGAATAATGCATTTTTTTCGGCAGTAATTTTTTATACATTTTTATTTGACCGACTCATAAAACGTCAAATATTTTGTTATATATAGAAGGCAAATGTAAGATATATATATACATATATATATATATATATATACATATATATGCATATATATATACATATATATACATATATATATGCATATATATATACATATATATACATATATATATACATATATATACATATATATATATATATATATATACAACTTACATTTCACGTAACAAGCCTATCAAGCTATGAGTGTTAAAGGCATAATATTTCGCGTACATATAATATAGCGTTGAAAGACTGAAGATACAGATTTAACGCATTAATATGTAAATAAATTAAAACAACGGGATTTACTGAAAGAAACGAGAATAATTGTTCTAAAAAAGATATATATATATATATATATGTATATATTGAAATTTATAGCCGGTTTGGCTCTGTCTGCTTTTCTCATTGGAAATATGAAGTATATGCATCAAATAAATAAGTGTACGTATGTAATATATTTTAATGTACGTTATATATATATATTTTTTTTTTCTTATTTCTAGCATTTTCTCGATGCTGGGTCAGCTCGATGGCATATTCTTCTCCACTTCGTACGGTCCTTAACTTACACCACCCAACACCGGCATCTGTTTGTTGACGCAGTCTATCTACCATCTTCCTGTCCTTCCTTGTAGTCGTATTATATAAATGAGGTAGATTTGTGAATTCGATATTATTGGTTTTTTTGTTCGTTAGATAAAGGGCGAACGTTTTAATAATTAATTTCAATCATTAATTTGTTTTCTCGTCTGAGATAATTGATTTGAAACTTTATTAACGTATTATCATTTCGTGTGTAGATGCGTTATCGATAATTATACGATTTTGGAAATCATACCTTAGTATATTTTGTCTTAAATAAACCAACATGGAGGTAAAAATTTACGCGTGAATGTATTTCCGACGATCGAAAATAAAACCGAGTGCCCGGCTAAAAGAACCGATTGTAAATGTAAATCAAATTAAATGTGAATTCGGAGAATTCCATTACTCATCTAGATAAATCGTAAATTTAGCATTGACTCACGTCGAAGCAAAAAAAGAACTGTGAGATAGTAAACTTTGCCTTAGATACTAAAAACATGCTCGATGGCAAAAAATAACTAATTATGTACCACAAATAGTAACAACTGTAACCTCTAAATTATTCAAAGTTGTAACTTGGAGCTCAGTTATAACGTCGAAGGGAACTTGAATGAATTAAATAACGGGTAGGTACACTGACAAAAATTATTTCGAACTCAAAAGTTATGTAATCTACTACCACATTCAGCGTCCTGATTGTACACCGTATGAGGCGCCGTTATTAATTTATAATTTGGACAAAAAACTATTTTACAGCAGCTATAATAAAAACTTAAATGTTTTATTTATTTATTTATCTATTTATATTTATTTATCCTTTTATTTCGCTATTTTTCCAGGTTTACAAATCTTTTCATTTAACAAATAAGTTCAATAATTTAGAGCTCTATTGTGATCTGGTAAAAACATAAATTTGATCGTAAAACTAAAGAGTAAGTATGAAAATGAACTATTCGACGCAATTAGTGGGAAACATATCTTCATAATGGTTGTCCAGGTAAAGGATGGCCGATATCGATGATTTATTAATAACTGAGTAATTTACCTCTTTGCATGAAACGTTCGGTTTACGACGGTGTCTTTATTCAGTCGTCATATTCAGATAGTTGTGAACTATAGGTGTATATATTTGTTATTATATTTTAACAATGAAAATAATGAAATGTTGAAGTACGATAAGGTATTTGGGAGTTCGGTATTTACTCTGGTTGATAAGATTTTGTAGGTGACGTAAGGTTTTCCGCTGTATAACGGTGGAAAATACAGAAGTATTACATGATAAGCGATTTCAGAATAAGAACGTGCCTTGATATTTATCTAATCATACTTTGCGTTAAGAGTTTAACACTTTTAACACGATATCAAACTCTCCCTTTGTTAAGCGGTATCATCTCGAATTTAATTTAAACGCGCTGACAATCAATTCGGCCCTTTCAAATTCGATATAACCTTATCGAAGAAAGTTGCTAAGTATTACAACCAGCTTTATTTTCCAGAAAAATTTACGAATCGCGACAGATTGCGCTTTAAATGCTGGGTGCTATATAGTTGGAACGGGATAAGTTAACAGGTGGTTTCTAGAAGTCAACATTGAGTTTAATTGCAAGGAAGTCTCCGTCTTGGCCACATACACTCTCTCGTGACCATAACGTGCCCATTCCGTTGCATTTTGCCCCCTTTTGTCTACTTCCAAACCACTCTCTTATTACACTCCACGGCCATCTATCCATCCGCATGCACTATCTTATTTCCTCTTCAATAATCGTTCAACTATTCCCTCAATTATACAATTCCTTTTGTCCTTCAACCTCGTTTACTACATCTAACAGTTAAGTCATGAGTGTATAGCCTCGGCAGTTCCATACGGCGCTATAAAAATAAATTAATTAATTAATTCATTAAAAGTATACGTTTAAAAAGAAAAAGCTTTGTCTATTGCTATTACTATTATACTCTTTATATTTAGTAGTCTATTGCTATTACTATTATACTCTTTATATTTAGTAGTCTATTGAGACCTTATAATACCCATCCTTAGACGGGTGGGCATGACTCCAGTAGGTGTAAGTATAAATAGCAAAATATACTTAACAACTGGATGATTTAGTGGATACTACTTCGTTTCAATTTTCGTGCATTTCAAGAGAAGATCGTTGAAGCATATATAAGAGTTTATATATATATATATATATATAGATATATATATATGAAGTAGTGAACAGATTATTGTACAGTAGCTAATTGAAAAAGATCCATACGCCGGTAACCTTAATTCCTACGTAATATAAGAGGCGTAGCCTGTTTACGTTAGTGTGTAGCGGTCAGTCGGAGAAAACCGGCAATAATTCGGATTATTTACAAACGCATTGTGTGTGAAATTAAATATTCTTTCGAAATTTTAAACTGGTTTTACTATGCGAATTTTTAGTTTTATTTTTCCTCGATGGAACTTCTCGAATTACGATTATTATTATTACTGTCATTATTATTATGATTATATAAATACATGAGTAATTTATTTATTTTTTAAAATGGTAATAAAGTTCTCGGTAAAAATTACTAATCGTTAAATGTATATAACAAAGCTTGTCGGCGGATTTTCCACTTATAAGTAACTTAATTAATGATAACAAACAATCACAAAAGTTAATTATAAGAAACGTACTCATTCTTAATTAAACAATTTATTAATATCATCCAGATAATATTTATATATATATATTTTTTTTTTTTAAAGCTTAAAGATGCGTGCAATCTGTTCGGTTGAACAATAGGCAGCACTGATCTGTTTAAAGGCTATAACGGGACACTTCCTAACGGTCGTATCCCTTAATTTATCTTAGTATTATTATACAATATAATATAATATATGATATATAATATATAAACTAGTTGATCGCTACGATCGATTTCCCAATTCGATCTGACTGCGTCTCTTCAGTCGTTGGAATTGCACGCCGTCCGTTAGGTAGAACATTGACTGCTAGTGGATTGATGTGGGTTTGAAGTCGATGCAAGTATCTTCCAGCGCAGCTTTCGACTACCACTTTAACAGACGGTATACGGAGATCCTTGTGTATGTCGTCATTGCGGACATACCATGGCGCTGACACGATGCAATACTTGAGATTGAAATTTTTGTACTATGTCTAAATTAGAGTTGCTCGTTGTACCCCAAATCTGGATACCATATGACCAGGTTGGCTTTTTATATAGTAATACTTTATTTTCATACGACAGTGTTGAATATTTATAAATATTATTTCGGTATGTAATGCTGAACTGTTTACGTTTAGCAATAACATGATTTTTCCAGGTAAGCCGTTTATCAAAGTGTAATCCAAGATATTTTACGCTACACGATTCGGAAATTGTTTGCCCATTTAACTTAATCGTTAAATTTTTGCTTTTATTTAAAGTAAATAAAACTTGCTTGCATTTGATTCGTTAATATTGAATTTCCATAGTCTAAACCACTTTTCTACGTGTAGTAGATGGTTTTGAAGTTGTTCGGCCGCTAAATTATTATCGCGATGAGTCGAGAGAATAGCGGTGTCATCGGCCAAACATAGCTGTGTCTGTATTTTCGTTAACTGGAAAGTCGTATGTATAGAGCTGGTACAGTGTTGGTCCGAGTACACTGCCTTGAGGTGCTCCCGATTGTATTGAATGAATTCGTGAGTAATTCCCGTTAACATCAACATGGAAATATCATTCTGTTAGGTATGACTTCATTAGATGGTAGTACTCGTGAGGTAATTTAAGTTTTAATTTGTACAATAGGCCAACGTGCCAGACTTTATCAAAGGCCTTTTCGATGTCGAGAAATACCGCTGAACAATACTTCTTTTCTTCGAAACTTTTGTTTATGATGTCGACTATTCTATGTACTTGCTCAATGGTGCTATGGTGATTCCTGAATTCGAACTGATAGTCTGGTATCACTTTATTTTCGTCAAGAATTGGTTTGATTCTCCGGAGAAGTAGTTTTTCCAATACTTTGGAGAGAACCGGTAACAGGCTAATTGGCCTGTAAGAGGACACTTCATTTTGAGGTTCACCCGGTTTTGGAATCAATTTTATTGAAGCAAATTTCCACTGCACCGGAAAATATCCCGTACGAAGGATTGCGTTAAAAATGAGTGTTATTAAAGTAATAGCTTTCCTCGGTAATTATTTTAGAATTTTTATCAAATCGTGTCCGGCAGCTTTCTTTATATCAAGTTGTTTTAATTGTGCATTTATTTCCATAGGCGATGTTAATTTAATGGGGAGTGACATCTGCAATGGTATTTCTAGATATTCCATTAATTTCTTTTCATGAATAGAATTTTCATTTTTGTGTGGCTCAAAAATTCCTGCTAGGTATTGGGCAAAGACATCCGCTTTTTCTTGTTCAGTTCGTGCCCATTCTTTGTTTTTCATTCTTATAGGGGGGACACTGATAGGTGTGATCTGCTTTTATATTTTTTATAGCCCTCCACAAGCTATAATCAGTTGTTTTAGTCGGAGTTAGATTTTCTATATACTCTCGAAATGTTTCGTTTTTTAGTTCTAGAAAGTTTTTTTTTTTTTAATTGTCTAGCTGTTCTATTTAGAATAGTTTTATTAACGGGATTTCTATCGATCTGCCAAATTCTTCTCAATTTTCTTTTCTCCGAGATCATCTTCTTTATTACTTTCGGATGTTTTCTTATAATCATTTATCTTCATTTACAGGCGTGGCTAAGTATGCAGACTTCTGAATACACTTAGTAAGGTTTTCTACAGCTATTTCTATATCTGTTCGTGTTTTCAACGGCACTTTCAAGTTTATTCCGCTTTTTACAAACTCTTGGAATCCTGTCCTATCGGTGTTCTTGTTAGATAGTATTGGTTTTGTTGCTATTTGTATTGTACTGGTACTTATGTTTAAAATTTTTGGTGAATGATCGGAGGTAGCATCCAGAGAGGATTCGATTAATGTGTGGTTCTTATTAATTCCATTACTGATAAAGAAGTCCAGCAAGTCTGGAGTTTTTCTTCTGTCAGTTGGCCAGTATGATAGAATTCCATCTGATAGAGTGCAGTAATTATTTTTCTGAATACATGCGTGAAGCTGTTTTCCTCTCGGTGTTGTCAGCCGTGACCCAAATGAAATATGCTTTGAGTTGTAGTCGCCACCGGATATAAATTTATTTCCTAAGCTTTTGAAATATTCCTCAAAGTGAATTTGTTGTATATTATGTTTTGGAGGACAGTAGACAGACGATAGTGCGAGCGGACCAAAGAAGGTGTCAATTTTTACAGTAGTAGCCTGTAAGTATTCTTTTGAGTATTTATTCATCTCATAATGCTTCATAGACGTTTTTATAAGGATAGCTGTACCTCCGCGTGCATTACCACTTAGATGTAGTGTATGATAAATGGTGTACTGAGGAATTTTAACGTAACTTTTATCAGTGAAATGTGTTTCAGATAACATTAATACATCTATTTTGTTGGTAATTAAGAACGCTTCCACTTCATGGCGGTACTGCACCAGACCATTGATATTCCAAATAGCTATTCTGAGAAACCTGCTCATTTTTATATTAATTTGTTAACTACCATTGATAGCATGTTGATTATCATCCCATTTTGCTGAATTAGTTGATTGAACATGGTTCTGAATTCAGTTAAGAATTCGGTGAGCTGTCTTATAATATCGTTATTATTTTTGTCAATACTGATAATCTCGTTATTAGTTACGCGATTATTCTTATCAGGATCTATTGTTTCTCGGTTAGTTTTAATACGACCGGTTAGCACATCAGCGAAAGTACTATTAGAAATATGATTACTTTGTCTAGAATCAGGCTGACCGAGAGTTTGTGAATAATTTTTATCAGTTGGCTGCGGCTGTTGTTTTCGTCTTCGTTGCGGTATCTTGTTAGAATTGTTTCTTAGTTGTAGTAACTGTTTATATAGCCGGATGGCTACCTTCACAGTGGGTGCACTTTGCAGGTGTATCCATTTATTTATGACAGTTTCTTGTTTCGTGTTGTTCGCCACATTTAACACAAATGTATGGTAATGTACAATATGTTTTACTGTTACCAAATGATTGGCACCTCGTACATTGTATTATCCCTTTACTTGCGTACGGTGGTACTACATTGATTTTCATGTTGAGCAAGTATTGTAGGTTGTAAATGTTTTTGTTGTTGCTATCAGGTTCTAAGTCTACATAGAACATTGGAAGGTGTTGCTTTGTTTTAGGTTTAAGTACATTTATTACATTCCTTGTTGTGAAGCCTGCTTCATATAACGCATCCTTTATGTCATCGGGCGGAATCGTATGATGAAGGTTTTTAATTACCACACGGTATGCTCTTTCTTCTTTAAGTTGGTAAGTATGGTAGATTACATTTAGGTCTTTCAAAAGTTTGATTATTTTTCTATAGTTGTCAGAGCTGTTGGTTTTCAGTCTGATTTTGTTATCGTTTAAGGCTTGGCAAGTGTATTCTTCTTTTGTTATAATCGAAGATATGCAATTTGTCATTTCTTTGTAGTTAATTACCCCGTATATAATTATAGGAGGTAGTTTCGGCAAGTTTTTAACTTCGTTGGTTTTGAAAGCGGTCGGTTCTTCGTTTTCTTGAGAGAGTATTTGATTAGTATCAGAATCTGTATGGTTCAGTAAAGGCCAGAACCTGTTACTTTTTTTTGTACATTTTGAAGATATTTGTGGTGATAATTCCGGCGTTGGAATCCACGCCCTTTTTCGGGTAGGGATTATTTGCCAAGTATTATGCGGTTTTGATACGATCTTTAATGGTGGTACTGATTTAATGGGTTCTTTAAGATTGTTGCTTTCTTCCATTTCTATTTCATGGGTAGCGTTGGTATTATCGTTAACAAGATTGTTACTGTTCCTAGTACTGTACTATTAACAGTACTGAGAGTAGTCGTATTGCTGTTGCCACTACAACTTGCGGCACCAACTTTGGTACACACAGTTGTTTTATTAACGGTGTGTAATTTATACATCGCACGTTATGTACGAAATTGGGTTATATATATTATACTTATACATATAGCGTTATTCTTAAATGTTACAATTACGAGATAGTAGTTACGCATGACGAAAGTATATAAAATCGCACGTTATTATAAGAACGGGTAATACAATACGGTTAGTTTATCAAACAATGCGGTTAAACCGTGCCCGATAAAATGGAACAAACTCACCGAGTGTAATTATGCTCTTCTATCGATATTTCTGCATATTATCGAATAATGCGCGATAAACTGATTGTTATGCGTATTAAAATTAACGCTCTCGTTCTCGAAGGCCAGAAAAACGCGTACTAATTCATTTTATAACGCAACATTTTTCCCCAGTACCCCATGAACGAGTGATCAGTTTACTATTAGCAAATTATGTAATTTTCGAAAAATCTCCAAATTACACCTTAAATATGAATTTGTTCATCAATAATTTAAATGCAAATTCAACGCGAAAATTTGAATGAAACATTAAAGTAGCAAATATATTTATATATAGTTTTCAAAGTATTTATATAACTCTCTATCTGAATCTTTACACATTGGAACAATGATTCGGTTAAACAATTATATAATATTTTAAGTACTAAATATAAATTTCATCTTAATAGGGCGGTGTTCGTAAAACGTTTAGTTAAGAGTTAGTACATGTCTTGCGTATGGTTTCAATTTAAATATCTTGATGAAAAGTACCAGCAATTATTCATTTATTCATTTTGTTGAATAACATTTTATGAACAAAATTAAACTAACTTATAATGCAAACTGTAGCGCGGCCTATACATGAAAACTTACACTAAACAATATCGATTATTTTGAATACTTTAGCACACCCTTGTTAAGTAATTTCATATATATATATATATATATATATAATTTTCATATAAGGCGCATCTTCCGTTCAATCATATTTTACTCTGTACCCGATCACTGGCTTTTTCGTTGATTTCGCTCATGACATGGGAGGGCATAGTAACCATTTTCAAACTTTTTCTTCCTCTTATTGGTTTCATCGTTATTTTCCCTTGCATGCCTGTCATAAATAATTCGCCTTCTCTAATTTTATGGCAATGTACTTTACATTCCTTTTTAAATGTCTTTTACTATTTTCTTTTCTTCTAGATATTGTAATTATTAAATTATGCTTTTGTTTATGTTCCACTAGTCTTTCTCCTTGTTCCTTTTGTTTACCAAGCGTATATCTCCCTGCTACTTGACTTCAGTAGTTTATTCTGACTTTAGCGTTTAAATTTCCCTTAACAAAAACCATATTGTTATTTTTCACATTTTTCTTTACTTCTTATAGATTTCTGCAGTTAGCGCATGTACTGTTTAGATCTTGTATCAAATCTTATTAACACTCTCCGATGTGATTTTGTAGTTATAGTTACAATTTTTTACACAAACTTTGTTTAATAAGCATGCCTACATCACGTTTGTGTTTATCCTTTCCTGATAGGTTAATTCATATTCCGTATTAATTTACATTTTTCGTTTAATATATCAATTTCATGCCTTTTTACTTCTAAAACAACAATTACTGGTTTGTCTTTCTGCAGTAATGATCTTACATTCCATGTCGTAATATTTACATAATTTTTTCACCTTGGTTTGACTAACATCCTACTAGGCTGTCTTGGCAGATAAGATTCAGCCTGATCGAGAGTTGGGCCGTATTATTATTGGTTTCCGTATGATGTAATTCTAGGAAAGAAAAATAATAATCATGGTACTCTATTTTCACAGTTACACCCTAGCCTTTGAATAGAAATCCTAACCGCCAGGTAGCGGTTAGTGTAGTAGTGAGGGCGGTCTCAACTCGTCGATGATGAATTCTTTCACTTACGATGTCTACTATATGGTACATGAAATTTTAATGCTCTTGTATTTGCTGGTTGATTTTAATTCCTTTAATTTTTTAAATATTTTTATAAATACATTGAGAAAATTATCTACAGTTCATCTAAGAAGCAGTATTGTATAATGAACACCTGAATAAAATTTATAATTTTATGTTGAAATTTCATAATGAAGTACTGAAATGGTTAATAGGTAGAATAGAGTTTTATAGAGAGATCCCATAACTTTTCTCCATCTGCTGGTACTTATAACCTTGTCACTACTAGAATCGTCTGTATAAGTCTTTCCGCCAGTAGCCGCTCTTGGTCCGTGGCTACTTATTTGACTAATATTTTATTCGCAACTAACCTATATATTTGCATACCGTTTGACCATCTGATAGCCGTGAACGCGTCCCGTTCCAGTTAGAGCTCTGGCTCCCTGAAGGTACAAATACATATACAGGTACCCCTAAGGAGTGGATGTACATAATTTGAAAAAAAAAATGTATATTTTCAAGAGTACTATTTTATCACAAAGAACTGTTAAGTATGTACGTGTCATAAACGTTGTAATTTGATTTTAAAAATAATTTTTTGTAATATCCAGATTACCATGCTTTATTCGGGTATGTTTCATTCTTCGATGAATCTGTAAAATAGATCTTGCTCTTAAATAAGTCATTTCACTCTTTTTTATTACTTCGTCAATTGCAAACAATTCTGCTTCAGTTCTTGACTTTGCAACTGATCCCCGTCGTTGATTTAATGTTCTTCACCTGCTGCTTTAATAATGCACATTATTGTACAAACAAATGTATAATTGGTTAAATTATATATACGTAATAATAAATAAATTATTATAAAATATATGTAGTCGGTAGGTAACATACAAACGATGACAAAAAAATCGTGTACGCATATACGTGTACAACGTACATAAACATGTACATATATATATATGCATAATACACGCGTGTACATGCGATTGCAATAACGATTAAAGTAGTTTATGAATTAAACCGGGTCCTTACAGATTTTAAATAAACTGTGTAGGCTACATATAGTCAAATAGATAACATGACAAACGATTAATAAAATATATGTACATATATACATATACAACATATATATATACATATACAACGTGCATATACCATGTATATATATAAATATATAGCTAAAGCTACATATTGTCAGGTAGATAATATGACAAACGATGAAACAAAATATATGTACACGTGTTATACTTATTTACGCATATATACATATATTATATATATGTATATAATACACACACGTACATGCGCTTGCAATAACTATTAAAGTAGTTCATTAATTATTCTAGATCCTAATTATGAAAGATTTAATTTTTTTACTACTACTACTACTACTATTCTACCACTACAACGAATGCTTTGCCATTGACTTTTAAAATCGCAGTCTTGAATTAAGGAATCATATTAAGACGATGAAAAACAAAGTAGCGTCTAGTTTCGTGTTCAATAATAATTAATCAAGTACCTACCGGCCGGTTACTATTAACACTTCATTCTAACTTCCGTCACACCACCTAATGCGGCTGTAGTTCAGTTCGTCCTTCTTTTTTATATTGGCTCTGTCAGTTTTTATTATTATTATTATTATTATTAAAAATAAATATAATAATCCCCCCCGCTTCCAATTCAACTTGACACTAACGGGGCTCGTTCTTTATTAATTTCACCTGTAAATTGTTTAGCATGTGTCCTGAACTAAGAAATGAGAACCTAGTGTCACGTTATGTGGTAGCTAGCGCGCTTCGCTAGAATTAATATTTCATTCGCTGTTGCTCACGTTCTGCTATTTCTTAATTCCATCTCGTACTGCAGTCTTTTTGTTTCAACGAATACAACTATAATTGTACAATTGTTGCTCTTGTTCTGCGTAAATCGCCGATTATGACTACATCGCCTGCGTGCCAGACTTACTAGGTAAAGTCGAATTTCTTATTACGCACGCTACGCTCATTACGACGTAAACTATAAGCGAGACCATTACGATATTATTGCATATTACGCGTGTCCATTCCTTTCATTCATCGGGGTTTATGTTGCGAAGAGTTTAGGTCTGTCGTTCTGATATATATATACATATATATATATATATATATATATATATATATATATATATATATATATATATATAGCGAGAGAGTTAGAAAAAAAGAGTACATGCTATGTTACATGTCTACAAATGATCAACATATTAACTGTAGTAGAATCGCACACTATAACGCGATTACTGATGTAGATGATCGACGATCATTAGTAAAAATACTACCATTGTTAAAAGTTGCTGTTGTTGTCAGTATTATTATAGAATTAAATTTTTTATCTTCGTCTTCGATATCGTCAGAAACTTTTACAATATCGTACTCTACTGCGCGGAGACAGTTGGTTTGCGTTTCACTCGCAGCGGATCGTGTCCTAAGTCCAGCGTTCTCGGCTTTTCGATCTAATGTAAATTTCGTAACGCGAATGTTTTCGAAATTTACATAAACTTGAAAATCGTCAAGCCCCGCGTATTGTCGAATATTTATGGGGCGTGATTTTAACGATACATCGCGTTATCTGTTTACGTAAATCTATCGATGGTACTATTTCGAACGATCCGAATACTACATTATCGATCCATCTTCTGAACGATCCGAATACTATGTTACCGAACTATCATTTTGGAGGATTGAATCGATCGAAAAGACATTCGAACGCGGATTAATTTATCGTATTGGTAGATGTGCAACGGAAGAGAAGATGATATGGGTAAAGTTTTACGTATTTATTTTACAGTTTTTATTTCTATACGTGTATCAGGATGCATCACGAAAATCGCATCTAGCGACTAAAATGAAAAATATATATATATATATATATATATATATATATGTATATATGGTACAAAATAGTACCCCCACCCCAAAAAAAATAAAAAAAAATTAATAAAATTGTTTATAAATAAAAGAGCGGGTAAAACTGAAACAGTTGTAAATGGCGTCAAATAAGGGTTTATTAGATTTAATCTTTCTTAAAAATCGGAACGTCGGCCTGACACACACCCTGAGACCTACGGTATTAACGTTCATTAAGTGATATATTAAATTTAGTTCCATTTTTTAAGACAACATTAGCAAATGCAATTAATACAATAAGATTTTGACTATCGGTTGCATAGATATAGAACCTAGGTGACGAAACATTGAATTCTGCAAAACTTGAATAGGTTTTATATAATAGTCGGCCATTCCACTCCAATGTATTATTCCATATCATAGGACCGGTTGATATAACGCTAGATATGAATGAAGTAAATGTCCGGAAGAAAAATAATGCTTTAAATAATAAAATACATAGTTTAATTTCCTTAACTTTTTTTTTTTTATTTGCAAGAAACAATGAATGTCCCAAAGCCAACCTATAATTCCATTTAATCCCGAAATATTTAATTTCGTTTATCCTTTCTATATGTACATCACTTTTCAATTTTATCCCAAATATTTAAATCTTGATCTGTTAATAATAATAAAAATTTCAAATCGTTTATTTATTTTTATCTGTAAAAATATGTTTACACATATTCGTAAATTGAATGTATCCGACATTCGTAACTGCGTGCATAAATACCCGTTCGCTAGGTTATTTATAATATAACGTGCATATAGTATAAAAATTGTAACTCGGACCCTGTAGAGGAAATTACGTATAAAATGATTAGAATGTAAATTTATTATCGTTTAAATTAAAATTCTTCATATTCGAACATAATATTATATACCTGTCCAATTACCGAGATTTTTACACCTAGCGAGAATTATAATAGTAATAAATAAATAAATAACAATAATTATAATAATAATTAATAATAATATATATAAAAAAAAGAAAAATTTAATTAAAATTAACTAAACAATACGAAGTTAATATAACGAATAAATCTTATTACTAACGTATAATATTTGGTAGAATGAGAGAAAATTAACGGAATCTTCATTACTTAGGTACACGATCAGACTATTTTTTATGATTTTAATATTTTTATAAATTTGTATATATTTGTATAATTTATTTTTTATATTCGCTCGATAATGTCTTCGCAGCCGAAAAACTTTGTGAGTTTTCATAAAGAAAAATATTTCAGTGATTCAAACTATTTTTTATTGCGTATTTATGTACACACTTAGATATTATGATATTCATAACGGAAAGAAAGCCGTGGAAAATATTTTACTATATCCGTTTCGATTCCACGATATTTTATTTCTTCATTAAAATATAAATTTCGACAATCATTTCTCCATATTCCGACAATAGCCGTATATCATTCGTTATTATTTGCTATCATTTGAGTCCGTAATTAAAATGCCCTTGTGAGATATTTTATTAAATAATTATTTTAGCTGGTTATGTACAGGATAATTTTGTAATTTATTGCATACATTTATGATATGATCATTTTTGTCTTTATACTACATCGCCGGAAAATTTAAAAATGTCCTATGTGTTTCATACATTCCCCAAATAGAGACCGTCTTGTTTTAGTAACTCATTTTCTTATATATAATATATATATACGATACGCTGACGATACTTCCATATTTGCCCCATCTAAAGAGAAGCTACAGGCTTTATTCCGGAAGTTGGAAACCATAAGCAAAGCTGCAGGCTTAACAATAAATAAAGACAAAACTAAGATAGTTATTATTGATCGAAACAACTTTGATAACATCCAGCAATGGCATGACTTTCAGGTAGTTGATAAATTTGTATACTTAGGCTCAGTAATTACCAAAGATGGAAGATCGACCGACGAAATTAAAAGAAGAATAGGAACTGGAAAAAATGCATTGGCTCAACTAACAAAAATATGGAAGAGCCATGACATTAACGAAGAATACAAAGATTCGCCTCATGTTAGTCTTCTCGGTTTTTCTGTATGCATCGGAATGCTAGTCAATGGATGTTCAGCAAATAGATGCTTTTGAAATGTTTTGTTGGAGAAGGATGCCTGGACCGAAAAGAGAACAAACCTGTCGGTGTTAAATGAAATCTGTACAAAAATACGACTGCGAGATGTAGTAAGGCAGCGAATAGTAACTTACTTCGGTCATATCGTACGTCAAAACAGTTTGGGAAAACTAATTTTGGAGGGTATGGTTGAAGGTCGGCGAAAACAACGAAGAGTATATACACGATATACTGATGGAATCAAATAATTAATAAACATTACATCACTCTAACAAGCGGTTCGATATGCAGAGGATCGAAACATATGGTGGACGCACATATGTAAAATCATGGTTTCATAATCTCACGATGCTCGGATCAAGCTTACGATGAAGTAGAAAATATATATATATGTATACATATATATATATATATATATATATATATATATATATATATATATATATATATATATATATAGTTATCCCGTTTACAACAAGCTTCTTACATTCCATGCAGCTATACTGTATTTTTTATTTCGTATTTTCAATTGCGGTTGTCTTTCGTTTTATAGGTTTATGGGTGCGCCTCGGTTGCCCGCTTATTTGCATGGTAAACTATCTTGCGTTGCATATTTCCTCATGGTGTTCTCTGGAAAATTAATCAGGTGGTTTTTCGCTTGCATTCCTGATCGCAGTGCTATAGTCTCGTACTGTGGCTATAAGGCAATATGTTGCCACTGAGGTGGTAGCATTATATGTTCTTTTTGCGCCATGTTCAAAACTCGCCAAGGGTGAAGCGGTTTTTATGCATATTTTTAGTAAACAGTTCTTAAGGCTGACCACATGTATCCTCGTGTTTCATTACCGTCTTACCACGGGAATCATCTGCTGAAGGATTTCCACCAGTACCAGCTCTTAGTTCATAACCGTTTATTAGTTATTCAGAGCTAGCCGGTAAATCCTCTGTTCATTCCACTACCGCCTGTAGACGCGCCCCGTTCTGGTTAGAGCTACAGCCGTGAAACGGTATTTTAAAATTTTAACCGCGCACGATAGCTCTATCTTAGTTGACGTTATAACGTCATTCTTATTATCTCCGAATTCGGAGCTTTTTACGCTTTTTTAATAATCTTTACTTTTATTCTCTTAATATGCAAGCGTACTAGAATAAAAATAAAAATTAGCGCCTACCTATCTCTTTTTATTATTTAAAAAGTTTAATTTCCATCGACCGACCTATGATCGCGTGTTAAGGCGTTGTTTCGATAGAGCGTAAACGTTTTTTTTTATCTTATTTTTAAAACCTGTATTCTATCACGGGTCACATAAGTAGGGATAATGTTTTTTTTTTTTTTAGATCGTTCCGAAATAGTATAAAAATCTGTACGGAAATAACGTCAGTCGGAAGAAATATAATCATTATTATTATTTAGTTGATTTTTGTACTTAAAATTTTTCTTAGAAATATTCTTTTGCTCCATTACTTCTCCCCGTTGTCATATTTGTAAGTTTTTAATATAAATTAAAGGACAATTACGCTCGTGGAAAAATGACTGAAATATATATATATATATATATATATATATATATATAGGTGTGTATATATACGTAGTTAAAAAATTTAAAAGCACGCTAACTTCAAAGTATAACGTATAAATATGTACTTTATGTGTTTTCTAACGTTACCATAGTTTCAGATATCAACCTCAAGACTAAATGGTAAAAACAATTTTTTTTTTTATAATTTTTATGTTTTATTTTTTGTTCGTTTATTTGTATAAAGATGGTATAAAATAAATTAATATTTATTCGTTCTTAAAACGACCTTACTTATTAACCTTTCGATCAGATAAATTACTATAGAGGTATTCGTAACGTAGCGCTGGAATATTTTTAACCTAATGCAAAAATGCTACCGAGTATATTATCGTTTTATTTCCCTTTAAATACAAACAGTTAGAATAACCAGATTTCAGATTTTTCGAATTGTATACTTCGTTATCAACATTCGAAAAAATGGATTATTATTATTTAATACGCGATGAATTATTATTACTAATTCGAACAGTGTAGAATGTAGCGATTTTTAAAAAATAAACAATACAAAAAGTAGTTAAAATCATTAAATTTTCGAAATAATAAGACAATATTAAAAAATCAAATGTTAATAACAAAATAGAAGATAGAAATATATAAAAAACTTCGGGACTATATAAATTAAATTGTAATCAACGTGAAGCAGAATACATAGCAACAACAGACAATTCACGAAATGATATAATAACACATTTATATCGTTACGTGAATAATGATGAAAGATCAATATTTGGAAAACATTGTACAGAATTAAAACATAAAATCAATAATAGTAATCGAAATTATAAAATTTTACATATAAAAGATCAACCTTAAACGCTGTTTTGTAAGCTTAATTATTCTTTTGTCGATCGTTTCTTAGATTTATTTTGTTTTATCGCTTTACAGTTCATTTTTCGGTTTGTTTTTTTCTCTCTTTGTATCTCGGCATTCGATGTCAGAAATTCATTCCGCTTAACGTTATTGTCTATTATTTTGAAGCCTTATTTATTTTTAAACTTTAATTACATTTCTTCCGAACTCTCGACAAGCTAGTTCTATGAATGTTGTTTTTTCTACGATCTAAGATAATTTTGCATGTTGATCTTTTATACAGTTTTATAGTCTTTTCTACGGACCTAGATTCCTTCTTTTGTACGCTATTATTAGTTGGAAATTAACTTACCGTATTTCATTTTTTTTTTTTTTTTTTCGAAAATTATTTTCTTCATTCGAACAGCTTGGACTGGGAACCTGAATTTCAATCATAGCCAGTATGCAGTCTGTATCTCTTATTGCTCGTAAGTTTAAGCCGTCAAATCGGTGTAGTACGCGTAGAGCGAGGATGAAATTCGTAAATGGGAAGAAAGGTTTGGAAAAAAAGAAGTTCCGCACTCACTGTAGGTACTGACGGAAAGTGGTTTATGTTTGTAGTCTCCTAGGATAGTTTCATACCAGTACTAGAGACTTTATCCTACCACTTGTTATAATGTTAATAGGGAAGCGAGATTTATGATGTCCATCGGAGTTGTTGGCGTTTTATCGGAGCGGCATTTCCACATTTTGCAGTCTATATAATTATGTCCACACGTCACTACTGGAATTCATACGGTCAAGCTTGAGAATGGACGATTACAAACACGACTTTCTGTAGCTTCGGATCTACTCCGTCTCGACGAAATGAACGATGAAAAATGATTACGTGCTAGGGGTGGTAATCACGCGATTAAAACCACTTTGCACATAGGTACAAAACCCAATTGATGGATATAGGTTGAACCGCCATCATGTTATCGGTCTTTGACTGAATCCTTATTTCAAGATAATTTAATGGATAAACGTAAGCATTTGTTGCGTCGCCGGAAAAATTAAATTACCTCAACTTAGCAAAATTGTCGGAACCATTAAAAACTTTTCGGCGATCGTAACAGCTAAATTTATGTCGATTTTTGACAAATAAATTTATCATAAAATCGACTACCTACTTCCATTGCGAGATGATCAACGTAAATTACTAGAGGCGTGTTTTATCGCGATGATTCAAATGATGAATTGAATGCACGCAACCGAATATCTAAGGGAATATACAGATCCATCTTTAAACAACTTATTACGAAACAACAATTGACACGATGCCCTCCGATGCATTCGGGGCTGACATTCATGCTAATGATAACACGCAAGCCGATTCGATTCTTCGATTCATATTTCGTATATTACTGACGGCGAAATTTCAAAAGTACTCGATGAATTAGAAATTTTTATCGCCATTTATAAGATTGTTCCTGTAAGAACCGAAAAGTCTATTATAAAAAGTATGTCGAATACTCAATTTCACTTAGATAAATAATAAAACATTTTTCCCGTGAAATTTTGCCAGAAAAACATTTTTCTTGTTTTCCTCTAATTCCACGATGTAACGTAAAATAGGATAATAAATCAAACTACCTGTATAAATGGATGAAATTTAAATTGAGCTGAACCAATTTCGATATTAAGAACTTCAATTTGTATGCATCTAATTCTTCTATACATATATATATACGCGTGCGCTTAAATCTAGCGTCGTAAGCTCGATCCGAGTATCGTGAGATTATGAAACCATGATTTTACACTTCGCTAGAGTATATATATTTCCTTCTTCGTCGTTGTTTGTCTTCTTCAGACGTCGTGATCGATCATGTGTGCACATTTAAATTATTTTCCGCTGGTTTCGCGATTCTGAGCTGCTTCTGTCGACTTTGATAACTGTGTCGTGTTTCGATTATAGTCGATAAAGCGAGTGTGTCCGTCCTTTAGTCAATCTTTCTCAGTCGTTATCCAAGCCGCATATTTTTGTAATTTGTACTAATTCTGTTTTTCATTCCATTCTCAGTTCCGTCGGAGAGATCCACGTTTTACATTTCAAATGCTTCTAGTCTTCGACATAGCATGTTGACGACGTTTCCGAGCCTTAGCTATCGAGAACATTAGTGTCTTCATTAGTCTCTTCTTAGTTACTGCCTTCATGTAATGGTTTATCATATTTTCGTCATCGTTTTACATTTATTCACTGATTCTACGTTAATTTTGAGCTTGATGTCAATTTATATTAAACATTTTCATAATCATAATTATGTTTACTTACTATATTGTATATTTTGGTCTTAATTAACTCACTAATCTTCTTACATTTCTTGTTATAGCTCAACACGCCTTTACATTACCGAGATTATAATTTCGCTCTATTATAAAATATACTTATTACTCATTTATTCGTACGCGAATACCATTAAAAAGCGATAAATACATCAGTAATGTACCGTTTTAGTATGCGACTCAATTTTTAGAGATAAATGAGTTTTTAAACTTTTTCGAAACTTTTACATCAATTCGTCGAAAATTTGTATCGCAAACGTTAATAATGTGATTAATGAAGGGCAGTAGTACCCTTCAAAATGTATAGCGAATATATATATATACACACTTAATCGTTATTTGCGTTGTAATAAAAAATTTTTATAGTATAAATTCTGAAAGGGTATCAATATTAACATAGTGCGTGTTGTACGAAAAATATCGATATTAATTTAAATAGAAAACTGGGAAAATAAAATACAGCGATATTTATATATGGTTGTCTTGTAAACTTGCACGCGCGCAATATTCCTATGTGTATCCGCCGATTGCCGGTTTTGATAGTATTTCTCCCCCCTTAAAGGTAAATAATATGTCTGTTTCAACTTATACAGTGACGCGTGCCTTACGCTTTATTGTGGTTTATTTAAAATAAGGTTGCCACCTTTAACTTACATACGTACAGTGCCGACCCCGTGTACGCTTTTTGCATCGTCACAACTAGATTTCTATCGCCTGAAATAATATTATCTATGTAATTTTCATCTACCAGCGGCGGAGTCGATAATTATTTGATTTATTTTTTTTTATTATAAAGATTTTATTGGAACTGTAAAACTAATTACATTTACCATAACTAATTATAGGAGAATTTCACATGTAGTTAAATTATTTTATAAAAAATAATAAAATTAAATATTAATAAGATCCAGCTGATGTTTTCTTTTCAGCCGTCGGGTATCATTAGAATCATCTAATAGTAAGATTGCTTCAATGTTCGGATAGAGGTGAAGGCGATTAATGTAGCTGTTTGACTTCTGGTGGATAATAACAGGAACTGGATCGATTTTGAGATCGATACGAAGTTGGGCGTTCGAGACAAACCAAGGTGCTCTTGAAATCATACGCATGAACTTGTTTTGAAATTTTTCGAGAATTTCGAGATTAGATTTGGCTGCGGATCCTCAGATCTCTGCACCATAGTACCATGCTGGTCGGAAAATTGAAGTAAAGATGCTCTTGCTTTCGAGACTAAGCTCAGAATTAGGCTGAAGGAGCCATCGAAAGTTGGAGAGCAGAAGGTCCAACATTTTCCGTTTTCTTCTAATATGCTCGTGCCAATTGAGCTTACAATCAAGATGCAGACCTAAATAGCGAGCAGAGTTAGATACTGGAACCGGTTTACCATCCAGATAAGTGGGAATGTAACCATGGTGTCGGAGAGAAAAGTCTACTCGTACTGACTTGCTGTCATTTAATTTAATTTTCCAGGTATGAGCCCAAGTTGAAATATTGTCTACAGCTGTTTGAAGAATACATGCAGCTGTAACATAACTGCGACTATGTGAAATTATTGCAGTGTCGTCTGCAAAAAGACTTGTTGTTGTCTCAGGAGTTTGAGGAATATCCATAGTATAAAGAAGGAAGAGTATATGACCAAGTATACAGAGCCTTGTGGAACACCAGCGCGAATGCTAATGTAGTGCGTAGTCGCTGATCCAAAATGTATATAGAACTGTCGATCAGTTAAGTATGACACGAGTAGTCTGCAAAAGCCCGGTGAAAAATATCTTTTAATTTTGTGAATTAAACCAAGGTGCCAAACTTTATCAAAAGCTGCACTAACATCTAGAAAAACTGCTGTAGCAAATTCTTTGTTCGCAAGTGCTTGAGTTGCAGTATGTACAACACGGTGAATTTGCTCAACGGTTGTGTGCTTTTCACGAAATCCAAACTGAACATCTGGTATCAAATGTTTGTTTACAATAACTGTTCGAAGACGCTGCGAAATAATGTTTTCAAATATTTTCGCAATAATAGGTAGCAGGGAAATGGGCCGGTAAGATACAGGATCCTCGGCTGGTTTCCCTAGTTTGTGAATCATGATCATTTTCGCAATCTTCCAAGTGCGAGGTACATACCGTAGACGAATACAAGCATTTATCATCGTCGACAGATAGACAATCCCCTTCTTTGGCAGTTCTTTGAACACAACAGGAGAAAGCCTATCATGTCCCGGTGATTTGTTAGACTTTAGGCTATCAATAACCTTGGCTACTTCGAGGGGAGAAGTTGGTTTAATTCTGCCATTAGATGTACTAGGACAGGAAGGAGCTATTGAGGATTGAATGCTATTATCCTCAAAAACATGCTCAAAATGTTTGGCAAAAACATATGCTTTTTCAGAATCGCTCCGAGCCCATTTCCTCAAAGGAAAACTAGGCCGAGTAGGACGGCGAATTCGCCTAGCGGCAGTCCATAATCAGTAGTTAGCTTCTTTAGTGGAGTCAAGGTATAATAGGTAATTGGAAAATGAATTGTTCCTCCACTATTTGATTTTCATGTCGCGACCTCGTTAAATCTTCCTATTACGTACGGAAAAACAGAATAATATTTTGAATAATCTTCGTCGCTTAAGAGGAAAGTATTTCTTGATACGATATTAATTCAAAACTAGGCGATGACAGAACATTTAATGCGAAACGGTCGTAAATATTCAAAACAAAATCTTAAAACCACATCAAATAAAAATGTATATACGAAAATTCGCTATAAGTCACGAGGAAATAGAATTAGAATTGTTTATACCAAATAATAACGTTCATAATTATACGCCTCTCTATAAATAAAATTATGAAAAAATTATTTCGGTACGGGTAAATTGTTCATTTTTAAAATTTAATATGCTTATTGAGTCAATTTTTTACAAGTTCTTCACTGTCGGTTTGTTTAAAAAAAAAAAAATTAAATATCGAACTAATGGAGAGAAACATTTTTCCTTTAACTAATTTGTGCAGTACTGTTAACAAAAGAATCTTTGTACGCTTTTTCAGTTGATTGTTAGAAAATACTTTAACGTTGAAGATGATTATTAAAAATGTAGGTTGCATCGATCTGCATGCTTCAGATTGAGAAGTAATAAACTAGATGGTTTTAAGATTAGTAATTCATTAAAGAGGCGTAAATTCTCCGTGATTTGTTGTCTACATGTAAATTTTTTTTTTTTAAATCTGTTCAAGATATATAAACTGGTATCAAAGTAAAGGAACAGTTAATAAATAATATTCGATACGCGAACAACACTATTAATTCCTGAAAAATCTTCAAAAATTTGCGGATAATTCTATAATGTAATTAACGCAGCAGGTGCTAGAGATTAAACATAAATATACAAATTTTATTAGTCACGTTGTACACGGAGAAAAATAGTCGTTCTTACGTTTAATATCGGAGTAGGAAATGAAAGACTTGGAATCATTATGAAGTTGTGCCATGTGTCAAAATGTCTCTAACTAGATAGAGGTGTCTAATTTTATACAACGATTTCGAACAACAGCGAGAGCTCATTCCTTCGTTGTATCATGTAAACTATACTATGTTCTAGAACCCACACTTTGTGATATGCTATACTCTAAAATTCTTACGAATGAATTTTTCTCTTTTCAAATTCTTAAACGGATCTCCTACGCTGACGATCTATATGCATTCCGTTCGGTGTTGACAAACACTACAACTTGGAGTTTATTGAATTTTTCTGTGTCAATATCGTCAACGTATAAATAATCTGGGCCTCACATTTTCCATTTTCAAATGTCAGCGTTTGACAATAACGGGATAGTGTACAGGATGTAACTAATGTTAATCTTACCTCGCGGCAACCAATCATTCATACAAAACAAATTAAATACCTAGGCGCGAGTATCGACTATGAATTATAAAGTACATCCATTAAAATTATGATGCAATTTTTAGGAAGTCTCCAACCAATATATTGGCCCGAAATACAGAGAAATACTTGTTCTGTATAAGAGATTTTTATTAAATGTCGACCTATCACTTGTCTAAATAATAGCGTATTAAAATGAATCTATTCGAAATGAAAAAATAATTACGAAGTAAAACCTAATAAATTAAAACATTTGGTCAAACAATTATGAGAAATAATTACTTAATTGGCATTAAAATATAATTAAAAATTACCCGTAACAATTAATAATTAAATTGTGCCAAATAGAAAATTGTTTACTAATAATTCTGAGTGAAATATACAAATCGAAATTAAATGAAGTTTAACGCTTCTTAGATGTGCCCTTTTTCCCTTATAAAGTTTATTTTATTTTCAACATTACCTAATATTTAAAAAAAAAAAAAAACGTTAATACATGATTTAAAAAAAAAAAAAAAAATATATCAGGTCAATCTTCGTGATTCGTGATAGTAATAGCGCTTGTTTATTATGAATTATTTTATTCAATGTGACTAATGTAATTTACGATTACATTGTTTGGAATGCTTTTTTAATTATAACGATAGGAAAATGTCTTCTTAATTATTTCATCATCCAAACTTTTTAAATTTTTTGCGTATATATGCGTATGTTATGTATACATGTAATTTTATTTACACACACACATATATATATATATATTTATACATATATATATATATTAGTAATGTGAAATATATTTCATTTCTACACATACATGTATATATAATGGGGTTACACTTGGAATTGGCTATTAAGTCCGTACAAAGTGTGAAACCAAACAATTTTTCTTCTTACAAAAATAAGAATAATCGTCATCATAAATTAATAAATTATTCATTAAGAGCCAAAAAGGAGCTGTTAGTACTGAAAAACATTGCATAGAACTAATGAATACTATTATTATGATGATATATATATTTATATATTTATGTTATATTCCTAACTGGGGACTTGTTAGAAAAATTATCTTATGCATTTTACGCATAAAAATAATTTATAATTTTTCTTTAGATTTTTTGTTTAAAGTCTCATATATATATATTTTTTTTTAAATAAATATTTTGCATATCTTATTCGTTAGCTATCGATAGATGATTTCACTTGGAGATAATTGCTTGAATACATTCTGCTATCTAATGATAGGAAGAATTATCACGCTGAATCATATGTTTGTCTTCTTTAGTCTGATGCTGGACTAATCAGCTAGATCAAATGGTTTTGTCCTCTTTAGTCTCCTAATCTCCCCAATGAATTATCCGGGAGATTTAACGCAGTGTTATCAGTATGGCTGTACAGCTTATTAATATGTCGTTTTGCTGTTTCTTTTATTAACGTCTTCCACATATCGAGTTTTTGTATCTTGGTGAAGGGCTCACGAACAGTCGCATAAAATGTTGAAATAGTTTTAGCACTATTCGTGCGAGCACTATATATCTGATCTTTCTTTTAATGACTTTTTTTTTTTCAATTAATGTTTTCTTGTTGTATATGTACGTACTAATAATTGAATAAATATTAAATAAATTTATTCTTTCAACTGATTTTTTAAACTTGTTAATTTCAGATTATTGTCATTTTTATAAAGTTTTTTTTTTTAGTTTCCTCGAATTATTCCCACAAGAACGTGTTTCAATCATTTCATTCTGCTCGATGTGACGTGTTCGAACTTTCCAAACGTCCTATCCGTTTAGAACTAAGTGTAATAAAAGTTTCACTTTAGATTGTAGACTTTTAGACAGGATTTAGATTTTTCGAACTTTTTCAATATTCACCTTTATAAAATTATTATTATTATTTTTTTTAAATGTCAGCTTTAACCTTATTCGTTGTCTTTTTTTTAAAAAGAGATAACAAAACAAACGAAATTTATTTTCCTTCCAAGTGTTGAAGACAATAAACTTTACACTATTTAAAAATTTTCAAAATAATCCGGATTTATATAATTTATCTTTGGTTATACTTATCCGAATTGATAAAAATCTGACGTTTTCTAGTTCATCAGTAATTTTCATTTTGAATCGGTTTACACCTACCGTTACTCCCTGCTGATACCGGTTACCCTCTATACTGTATACAAATATTTTAAAGTTTATAATATATTCTCCTATTATTTATTTAATTTAACAAAAGGTGGCGCCCTAGTTGTATGTATGCGCGTATATATTATATATATATATTCGGTATCCCGTAGATTACCCTCGGAAAATTACTCCTTTAACGATCGCTGATTTAAGTTCTATTATTAGGGGTATGTAACGTCGTATTTATACTAGTACGTATAATTTACAATGGGTCGCTCAGAAAAGGCTAAAAGAGATACGGTCGATTGATTCAACGGCGTCCCTACCTACCTACCTACCTGAAAATAATATTAAAACAACGTTAGCCAAACAGCAAGGCGGCAAAGAGTTAATAATTGTTTTCCATACGCGGGAGCAGACAAGTCGGCCCTATGAAATCACCATTCTGAGAATAGTAATAATAAGTTGATAATAATAATAGCTCCTATGGAGAAGTCGTTTACTCGTTGAAGATTCTTCGTATATAAATCCGGACGACGATGGTCAATCCAGTTGGACGAACGTTTTTAACGGTTCATCGAGCAAATCGCTTTTGCGGTTTTCGGCCCTCGATGACGTGCGACGAAAATAAATACTTTCAACGTTTAATTTCTTATTTTTACTCTTTTGTCATTGAACGATTTCGGTTAAGCGGTTCGTTAAATACGCGATTTCGTCTATTTCGGATAAACATTTAATAATTTCGTTTACCCACTACGTTATATTAGCGAAGCATTCGTCAGCGGTAGTCTCTTTAGTTTCTGCACACGACATCGTACATTTCATGTAGTCGCAACATAGGAAACTTTAGCAATATGCGGAGAATATACAGCAGACTGTTCGCTCGGTACTATCAATTACAACCGACTCTTCCTAAATGTCCATGGTTCTACCTTTTTTTTAAAAAAAAATAAAAATAAACGCAAAGGAGTTGTACTTATCAGCAGACTTGAGATTCGGGCATTACTTGTTATCGGAGGACCGTTTATTCCTTACGCAACTTAGAGAGACTCCTTACTATTTTCTTAATACTGGACGTGCAATTTCCAATCCTAGTTCTTCGAATGTCCTTGAATAACGTTACTATACCCTCAATTATCGTAACGGACCTTCGTGCAATCTCTTCTTCGTCTTGAGAATTTACATCTGTTTCCAGACATATATTTCCATAGAGGTTGTTCGAGTTCATAGAAATATGAGTTAGTTCGTACAGTATAACGTTGGGTAAGCTGTAAAGTCATGTCCATTTAAAAAGAAGAATAAAAAAATTCGAATTTAGGAAGACAACATTAAAAACATTTTACCGAGAAAGATGTACGAGCGCAGGATGCATTTTTTTATAAACTTTTGAAACAGATTAAATTTTATCTTTCGTTCGTTTTTGTGTGGGTGTGTGAGTGGGAATGTCAGTATATATATATATATATATATATATATATATATATATATATATATATATTTTAATCTATATAGGTCCATTGCTGGACGTAGGTTTCCCCAATAAATAAAATTGGGGAGAAAATAGCCTAATCTCCCGCGCGGGCCAGGCAAATTGGGAGATACCAACAACACACAACACACTGAGCCGGCGGTCACCCATCCAAGTATCGTTGCTTAACTTCGGAAATTAGCCGGAAACCCGCCGTAGTAAATGCGCTATGCCCGTCGGCTATATATATAATATATATAATATTTTATCGGAATTTATGCATAAATTGTTCGTATGTGTACATTGGCGAAATCTGACTATTTTAATAATCTAATCAGAAAGGCAATTCTTTAAAAGTTTAATCGCCACGCGGATAAATATTGCGAATCAAATAAATCGTATATACATATGTGTATTACGTCTACGAGTGTGTATTGCAGTATATATAACTAGGTTGATATCTATGCGGATATTCGCATTTATATTTACGATTCCAAAGAAGATGCGCATTTATTCTATCGAAATAATTGCTCGATTCATAACGTTAGTTCTATATTTAATTTGATTATTATTAATTATAAATAAAAATAGATAAAATAATAAATTGTAAATAACAACGATAGATTATAAGTAATTATTTTTAGTTCTATCAACAGTCGTAATAAAAGCGAATATATCGTTAAATATATATAATGATAAATGTATTTTTCTCGCGTGAACTAGCTTAATGTTTATTTAATGACAACTAAGACAACGCAGTTTGTTCAGTAGGTCTCGTTTATCTGACTCATAAGTGGCCATTGATCTTTTTTTTAACCCTTTCAGTCGTACGTTATCGAATTTCGACACAAATTTATAAATTTTATACAAATGTTTATTAAACAATATGGCTCATTAAAATACGTTCGGACCTTTACATACTAACAAAAATAAAAAACACCGAACGGACAATTATAAACGATAAACGAGAAATGTTAAATGAAATAGGAAAATATTTCACCGACAACGCAAAAGTCGCACCAGACGGACAACAGAGAAACATCGAGACTAATCAACGATACACATATTCCAGAAATAACGAACGAAGAAGTCGGACATGTTCTCAAATCACTCAAAAGAAATAAAGTACCCGGCTCTGACCTAATATTACTAGGAATATTACAATATGGAGGATAGACGTGTTACGTGATTTATTTAATAAGCGCTTAAAAAAAAATAGAAATATGCGGAAGTTATTCTAATCCATAAAAAAGGAAATATGTTCGCTACCGGTATGTTATCTCACAGATGTATAAACTACTTACTAGCAAATCGGATAACGCAATCAATAAATCTCCATCGACCAACAGAAAAGGCCTGATTTCGATCGGGGTTCAGTACAAACGACTACGTTTTGGTAATTACAACGTTAATACAAAATTGTGAATAGTATAATCTTGAACTATGCATGACCTTTGTTGATTATGAAAAAGTCTTCAATTCGGTGCAATGCTAAAAGTTCATTATACGACTCGGGAATCGACGACTATTACATTAATATCGTCAAAGAAAATGTATGAATGGACATCAGGTGAAAAAAAAATGTTTATGCAACTGGAAGCTAAAAGGAGAGCACATCTTGCCTGGATTGCATTTAGATGATTAAAAAAGTAAAGTATATAACCAATGTGTACTGTCAGTTCTAACATACGGAGCTGAAATGTAGACTATTACGAAACAAATAATTAGACGAATAAGAAAAACTCAAACGGCGCACGAAACATTCATACTTAATATCGGACTACGAGATCACGAGAATATTGCGTGGATTAGACAACAAACCGAATTGGTACAGTAGAACGCGTAGCTAAAATAAAATGAAAATAGGCAATATTGCCAGATAAGATGATAATAGATGAACCAGGCGTATATTGCAGTGTTAACCGATACACCGATGACATTGCGAAAGTAACCGAAATCAGTTTGATTCTACGCAATTTTGTATACACGCAGCAGGCGGATTGAGATGGGAATAACGTTAGATAATGTAATTACTTCTTAGGTGGAATATAGATAATTTTCAACGTATTTATATAAATATTTGAAAAATTTTAAACATTTCACATCAACCAGAAAATAAACAATTTCGTTAGCGTTAAAATTTCATGTACCGTATAGCGGACATCGTGACCGAAAGGGTTAGAACAACTAAAAGCAAAAGTAACCATCTTTACTAAGCATAAAACAACGTAACTTGTCACTACTTTCAACGGTCTTGTTAGAAGTTTTACAATCGAACGAAGTTATCGATTTTTTGTTACATTTAAACCAAGGAAACATTACAAAAAATATTTTTTTACCATAATGTAAAGATCTTCGTAAAATTGACTTCTAGAAATGTTACAGGGTATAATTTTGACGCGATAAACGAGAAGATTTGAGAAATATACAAAAATAAAATTTTTAAAAATGTCTCATACATACAAAAGAAGTCAGTCTTTATAAACTCACATTTCGATGATAATAATTTTTAATGATTAGGATATTAATTTTTTACGCGTGTGTGCACGATAGCGCGTATATTACATATATCTAATTTAGTAAAATATGGAAATAAAAAATAAAAACAAACAGAGGCTAGTAACGTAAAACGGTATAACGTCGTTCGATCGCTGCAAGCTAGACAAAGACGAAAAGAAACGAAACCGGAACAACGAATTGAGCAGCAACTGTTCTAGTCCACCGCCGATGATATTTTATCTCGGACTGTAATCTCTGGTACATATTAACCAGGCGTGGACAGTTCCGAACCAATAATTACACCTGGATCCGTTGCGCAGTATCCACAAATAAAAGAATGACTCCGGTAGCACACCGTACGATTATAGTAAGATCGTTGAAAACGATACATCTGTTAACATTTTGTGATACTTTCCTATTTATATATATATATGTATGTGTGTGTGTTTTACATATGTATATATACGTGTATGGCGAAATACTTACGCCATTTAACTTTTCGCAAACTTTGAAAAGCAATATGGCACGAATTAACAGGAATGAAACAGGTTATTTTTTAAAACGATTTTATTGAGATATGGACATACTAAAGGACCATAAGGATTCCGTGGACGGCAAAAATTGCAAATTCTAAAGTTTTAAAATGTTTGAACAAGAACGCCGAAATTGTTAACTGAGTTAAAAAATTCCAATGTTTTGGTCTTTCAAGGAGATGTGATTGCTTCAGACGATTAGACAAGGTCAGATAAATGAAAATCGTGGTGTGCGCGGTCGACACAGAATAATGTGAAGTAGTTTAAAACTAAGTGCGTTCGAAATATTCTGAAATATACAAACGTAGAATATCGCAAATAAAACAAGCTCGTGATGTTGGTAAAGTTTTGTTAACAGAGAAAAAGAATTTCCTGCGTTGCTTATTGAAACTTTTACGAATGAGATATGTAACAACGCTCTGACAACGCGAGGACTGTCCTAGACACTTATAATATACAAGTCGTTCTCTGAATGTAAATTTCCTAACAATAACCGAAATCCTCGCGAGTTTATTGAATAATTTGTTACATTTTTTTAAACATCATATTGACGTATGGTACGATAGTTAAGTTATTATAAATGATAACGCCCTAGATATTTTAATTTACATATACGGATGATTATTGATCGAGAAACTAGAGATAGGTCAACAAACTGTTTAATAACACTATGTTCATTAAATATAGAAAAACTGAATTTGGAAAACCGAGCCGGTTATATAAAGGTCACCGACGATTCTACACTGTAGTACTGAATATATCGGACATAAAATATATCCTGTGTGACTTTTCTCTATTAAATGGAAGTACCTCAACACTAGTAACCATATTTCCAAAATAATTTATAATTATGTCTCCAATATATATGGATTAAGATTAGAAGGTATTTGTAAAAGTTCCTCTGATGTCGAACCGATGAACTGTAGTTTCACTCGAGTCAACACAAGATTTAATTTATGCATAACTGTTGGATGGTATATTTAACAGCCTTTGAAAACAGTTTTATATTAGTCACTTTCCAAAATTGTGGAAGGATTTGAAATTTTTCACCTGGATGAATAACATAGCAAAATAAGGAAATTTACTGTTTAAAGTATAACGATTTTACTATAAATTTTGTCTACAGTAGCTGCTTTTTTGTCTTTGAAAGTTCTAATAATGATATTTGCTACATCTGAGATCGTGTCAGGATATTTAGCGTTAGTAATCGGTGTATAATTTAAAGTTTTATCGTTTTTGTTCGAAAATAAAATACAAAACTGCCTGTATCAGTATCTAAATGTATTATTACACGTAAATTTCTTTTTCAAATATATATATATTAATTTTGTCTTTAATTTTTTCATTTTCAAAATTCCACCAGTCATTAGCAGGGGCCATAACTATACTTTGACTGTGCTAACGACGTGGAAACATATGTATTAAACTCATTAATAGTCCTATTTAGACCGAATACGTTGGAATATTTTTGAACATTATCAGAAAAATAAGATTTGGTAAAGATTATCACGTAAATTGTTGGAAGAGAGACAAAAAACTCAAGCTTGATATTGAAAATAATGTTTTAGTTATAGTTTAAGTGGAAATGTTACAATTTTAATGTCATCCGCGGAGTCTTATATTGAAATTTCTGAAATTAATGTAATTTATCCTATGTTTATAATTTTTTAGTCTCACTTAATTTGAAGTAGTTATATAACGTTGCGAACAATATGTAATGGACCGATTAGATAATTTTAAATAAGAAACTGCATAATATTTTAATGTTTATGTACACAAGTGTATATATATATATATATATATATATTTGTATATATTGTATGTATGTATTTTAAAAAAATAATGTTTTTTTTTCTTATATGTATATATGTATGTGTACGCGTGTATCTGCGATTGTATGTAATATGTATATATATGCATATATACACGTATGTGTATTTACATATGGCATTCATGTGTGCGTGCGTATATATTTTAAAAATAATTTAATGTTTCTTTCAGTCATCATATTCAATTTTTAATGTCCCTAGATGACATCTTCGATCTGACTTATTGTCATTCCTCAAAATTCTAACGTAATATTTCTCAATAAGTGAACGATTATATTGCGTAGAACGGTGCGTTAAGGTCTATATTAAATATTCGGAGAAAAAAGATACGTAACTGGAACAATTTTATTGGAAGAAAATTTTTAAAAATATAAAAGGAAAAAATTACATTAGACTGTACATGTGACGAGATTAACGTACAAGTTAAAGAGCTTTATCGATGAAAATAGAAAAAGTGACGGGTTTTTGGGATGAAAAAATGTAATAAAAAAATTTATACGTAGTAAATAATACGTGAAAGTTGAACAGGATTGTAGGAGTGAGCAAGAAAGTTAAGAGAGACATTTGCTCAGGGTGCGGGCTGCTTTTAGTTTTTAGTTTTAATTAAGTACAGTTTAAAGGCTAAATATATATATATATATACATCAATCGATAAATGATTTATAAAATCTTATTCGTTTAGTAAAAGACGGTGTATTATTGGCCGAAGCAATTTTCCTAACTTTCGAAATACCAACGAAGAAAAATGCCCCGTACAAAATGAAAGCTTTTCCGAGGTTGTAGGGAGGTGCATGAACTAGCTACATAGAAAATTCAACCGAAAGAAATATAGGCGAAGGTGCAGTAACAGCGCAATTTCGTTGCGGTACTAGTTCTCGGTAATGTTGCCATTTTTGTTACTATGACAACGTCAACGATAAACAACTCTCTAGAGAGACTGTGCTCGCTGCTGCAGCTACATATTTCTTACTATTATTTACTACTATTATGTCAGACATTATTATATATATATATATATATGCGTGTGTGTATATATACCCGTATCTATCTGTGTTCTGTCAGCCGACGACTTAAAGTTCTGCGTTTGCTGCCACACGGCGTATTCGAAACGATGAATGGCGGAGCTCAAATAAAATCGCGTGACTCTTGTTGGTTATCATTTGCTATCCGACGACCTGACAGCGACTGCTGTACCTTCGTAAGAACTTTTACACGTTACGTTGATGTTGATATCCGTAATACTTTGCTGTCTTTATCCACCGTCACCGTAATCTATTTGCCCTCGCATTTATAGAATGCATCTTCAACCCCCCTTCTCGTATACCTTAATGTCGGCAACGTTCTCTGCTACTACCCATTACTATATTGTTACGTTGGCTCTTCGAGGGCCAACAAAAGTTGCCACTGTGTTCGTTCATCCCCTGTTAAATATTCGAAATCGCGAACACCTAGTTTCGCGACCTCTTTGTCCGTTTTCCTTAGATTCTTTTCTATTTTTACTTTTTTTTTTTTTTTTTTTTTTAATTGCAAATTAGATTAAAATTTTCTCTTCTCCGTTAATTACGATAAGTACTATACACTCTTTGTTTTTCGTTAAAAATATAATTCACCCTGGTTTTTTTTTATCACTTTTTCTTATTTCCTGTTTTGTTAATTAAAAACGTACACTTTTTTATATATATATTTCTGTATATGGCACATTAATTTAAATAATAATAATAATTACACATACATATATATATATATATATAGAGAGAGAGAGAGAGAGAGAGAGAGAGAAAACGACGAAGAAGAATAAGAATATATATATGTATGTATACGTTCTATTAACCTTTTCGCTTGTACCTAAAGGTAAAATCGGAACGAATAATGCACGTATAGGCAATTGATGTTATTTAGTGCGTATGATAAGTGTGTGGGTGTGCCATTGAAGATCTGCAAATACATATATGTATATATATATTATTATTATTTCGAATTAGCCACTGATGGACTAAGTTATCACAACTGGTCTTGTCATTTTTCTTCCTTTTTTCCATACTGCTTTCATCCTTTCAGTGTGTCTTGTTTTTCGTTCTTCGGCCAACAAAATACCAGTTCTTACTCCTTGCTTTTCCACGAATTCTTTACAATTAAACAGTTTCTTCTTTAATATTAATCACTGTTCTACATCTTCAGGCATAATATTCAATTCCGCCATGTCATTTTTAGTGTCTGTGTACCATGTACCATTCATTTTTAGTTTTCGCATGTACTTAAACAATCTTCCGGTGAGCCTGCTGTTCTCCATCTTTCGCATATGGCCATAAAATCGAATTCTTCTTTTCCGGATCGCGGTAGTGATTTTTTCCACATGTTGATATATTTATTGATTACTTCGTTTTATATATTTTTCATCACTGGTCCTATTATTCTTCTTACGATCTTTCTTTCTGCGATTTCAAGCTGTTCATTTAATCCTTTTTGGTTCATTTTTAGGCCCTCCGCTGCATATAACGCCACTGGTCAGATCACAGTTGTATAATGTCGCAGTTTAGCATTCTCGATAAAAATTTCTGATTATATACTTCTTTTGTTAAAATGCTGCTTTCATTCGATCGATCCTGTATTTGATTGCTTCTCTTTCTGATGCATTCTGATCGATTAATTCTCCCAGATATTTGAACTTATAACTTTTTCAAGTGTGCAGTTGAAGAGTAAAGGTGGCAGTCCATCCCCTGTCTAACTACTGCTTTTATTTCAAACTGTCTGGATATTTCACCTCTAAATTTCATTTAGCATATGTGTTCGTTAACGTTTTTCTTATTAAACCTGTGGTTTTTTCATCCAGACCAAATTCTTTGAAGACATTAAACAATACTGTTTTAATCGTGATTTCTATCCCCTTCTTCAAAAGTGAAGGTTAGTATTGGGCTTTCGCAGTTCAATAGCGTTTCAAAATATTCTGCAAATATTTTAGAATTTTCTTTGTTACTAAATGATATCTATTGATTTTTGTCTTGTATATAAATTTATTTACTCTTTGTTTGAATGTTTTATAGAAACCTCTTGTGTTATTCTTCTGGAAATCTTGTTCGATTCTACATAGCTGATCATTGTAATATTTTCTTTTCACGTATCTGATGATCTTTTTCCTACCTCTTTCCTCGTTTTTATGAAATATGTCTTACGTTTTTGTCTGCATTCAACTTTTTCCATGCATGTTGTCTTTTTATAACGGCTTCATCACATTCATAGTTCCACCATTAAGGTTTTCTTACTTTTGTTAAGCTAAGTGTTTCTTTTGCGGTTTGCACCAATACCTCTTTTAATTGTTCCCAATTCTCCGGATTTCTAGTCTGTAATTTGTTCTTAAATTTAGATCCCTTTTTTAACTTCATTGTATCATACTTTTTCATGTTTATTTTAATTCGTTTTCTTGTATTCCTAGGTTGAAATTTAATTTTAATTTTAGACGGGTAATAGTCTGAATCCATTTCTTATAACTTTTACATTTTGTATCTCCTTTGTGGATACTTTTGACACTGCTTAGATATATATATATATATATATATATATATATATATATATATATATATCATCATCATCATATTCGTTGGCTCGGTCCGAGTATCGTGAAATTATGAGTTCCAATTCCTTTCAAACCTGTTCGCTATATGTCCCTATTTTCCGCGAGTCTTATAACTTGCTGGAGCGATGAGGCCGCAGTTAATTGTTTAATCCTATCTGTGTACCTGGTTTCTGTCCTTCCGCGTATCCTTTTGCCTGCTACCATCCCTTCAAGAATTAATTTTTCTATTCCATTCCGACGTACCACATGTCCGAAATACCTCATTATGCGCTGTATTACTATGTCTCATAAACGTAGATCCGATCCTATATCGTTCAAAACAGAGAGGTTGGTTCGCTTTTCTGTCCACGAGATTCGCAACATTCGTCGCCAGCAGAACATCTCAAAAGCATCAATGCGCCGAATATCAGATGCTTTTAGTGTCCAGCATTCCGCAGCATATAGAAAAACAGAGAAGACTAGAGTATTTATTATGCGAATTTTCGTACTCATTGAGATGTCGTGACTTTTCCACATTTTTTGTAGTTGTCCCAATGCCAATTTAGCTGTTGATATTCGATTTTTAATTTCATAAGTAGATGCACCATGTTTAGTGATTAGTGATCCCAAATATACAAATTTATCAACTACTTGTATCGTATCTAGTTTTTGTATATGATGCCGACTGCAGTTATTCTTGTCGATAATCATTATTTTAGTTTTTTCTCGGTTTATATATATATATTATTGCAACGAAGGTTTACTAGTTTTACGATGTTTTAAAGTTTATGGTAAAATTTCGATGAAAATGTTTTCCCGGGAAATATAATAATATTATCTACCAGCGAACCGAAATGATAAAATATTTCAACGTCGAATCCTCGTCATTCGCAACAGTTTGTAATGCGACTGATTAATTTCTTCCAATTATATTCAAAAGTAACCATGCTTATCATTATCATCATTGTGTAACGTTCTTGTTTGCCCAGGATTGAACACTCAAGTATTGTAGATATTTAATTCTATATTTTTCTGTTCCTTGCGGCATTATTTACGTCTTTAAGGATTTTCGTTCAAGTTCTGTTGTCGTCATTTCAAATCGTCTTTTTCATTGCGTGAGCTTCCGTTCGATTTTCCCTTATATAGATAATCCTTTCCTCTTCTCAGTGTCCCCTATCAGGATCATCTTTTCCACACGATCCGAAGCACTTTTCGTTTATTTTATTTTCTTTCTACGCTATCCGCAAAAATATTTGCCTAAACGTCGTTATGGCAAATGCGTTTTTCGTGTGTCTGAGGCATATTTTACTATCGATATTACGGATTAATTTTCATAATTTTATTTTCCAATATTTTTAATATCGGTTGCAGATTAGTGAATGTTTATTTAGCCATCCGGATTTCCTTAATATCTCTACCGTCCTGTATGGACATATGGGATTGAAATCGGGGGAACAGCCAGCAACTCCAGACTGGAAATAATTGAGCGTATTCAGTCAAAAGTCTTGCGTTACATCGTTGGAGCACCATCGTATATTCGCAATACCGACCTGCACAAGGATCTCTGGCCGATGTAAAAGAAACAGTTAGAATAGACAGTAGTAAATATATGCAGCGACTCCAGAAACATGTCAATCGACGGGCTGCAGATCTTAAGAGTAATACCACCGAGTTCAAGCGTCTGAAATGTTACTGCCAAGCGGATTTGCAACGTCGTCAATAAATTACGATTAGTACACACAGAGAATAGCAGCTATTGGGCAGCGTTCTGTTATAATACTTATAAAATATCAATGCTACTTATTGTCCCGTTCAAGGACATCAGCTCGAGACACAACATGCCTCCAGATTCCATCTCACTCGGCAAACAGAAGAGATGATGTTGTACTTGCTCGTCTGCGTCTAGGTTATACTAATATCTCACACAGCTATATCCTACAAAATCTTCCTTCTCCTCTTTGTTCAACCTGTAATGTCCTCATTACCGTCGAACACATTTTCCTTGAATGTGTGCAATTCAACTCCCAACGTTCTATCCTCGACAAACCGCTCAAGCTCCTAAACATCCTTTCCTACACGCAAGATACTTCAAATAGTTTATTAAATTTTCTTAAATCCAATTTATATAATCTAATTTAACAATCCGTACTTCCAATTTATTCTTCCAACTTTCCACCGATTCTCACTAACCCTACGTTCTCTCCTTTCCCGTGCCTCTGGCCTAGGTGCAGTACATGGCACGTAAATCTACAGGTAATCTACAGTTAAAGACAGATTGTATAAAAAAAAAAAAAAAAAAAAAAAAAATTAGTGAAAACGACTTTCAACTATCTGAACTAACTTTTCTCGCTCCTTTCACTATATATTTGCATCTTAATTCGTGAATCATCTTTGAAGGTTCGAGAGTAATACCTAACGTTGATTTTACACATAATTTATTTTCTTCTAAACTTAGTTTATTTAACATACTCCGCAGTTTTCCATTTATGTGCGCCGGTAATACCTTATCGCCTGCGTAATTTATACATCCTGTTCAGAAGCGAGCATCGTCCTATCAACAATAACAACAACAAACGTATATTTACAAAGTAAAACAGTAAATTAATAAAGTAAACATATAATCGGAGTACCGGCATTTACCTGCATTACAATAGTAATAATAATATTACATACACGCAAATAATACTTTATTATTAAGGAGAATACCAAAAAATAATGGGATTACGGTAAAAAAATCTGAAAAAAAAACAGTGAATTAACACATTAGTAATCGTAAGTTTTATATAAATTTCGAATTAAATAAAGACGTTATAAAATGATCGTTAAACAAAAGGGAATGATCTAGTGCATTAAAGTAAAATAAAAATAACATTAAATATTATTACAGAATGAATCACAAAAAATATTATTTTAGTCTCGATGCATATATTTAGTGTACATTTGCTGTAGTTGCCTAGAGTCGTACGTACTAACGACGTTAACCAGTTCGTTTGGATATAGGATACAATGAATAAAAAAAACTTTCGAGCAAAGAAAAGAATATAATTTTTAAGAAATGACAATGGTAATTCGTTGTGTGTGTCTGTATTTTATGTGTAAGGAGAGACGTTAAGAATAATCCTACAGCACTCTAGAATTAGTATTGGAAATATGGTACCAAGCGGGACAGGAATATGCAATAATTGGTCTAATATGAGTTTTATAAAGGGTTAATTTGTTTTCAAGGTTTAGAAATGATTTTCTGTCAGAAATAGATTAATTGCACTAATTACTTTATGACCTTAACATAATCATTTATGTAGTATTATACCTAGTTCTGGATGTTTTAGTTTGTCGAGCGCTTTTGTCATAGTCGAAAAAGCACACAATTACATCTCGCGGTACAATGTTACGCGTTTGCTGTAGTATTATTACTACAGACAAAGCTATCGCGTTTCTTGGACACTGTTTTTAGCGACGAATCCGCATATACGATATGAAATTGATCATCCCCTCAACGAATAAGTGGTTCGTCCGTGTAATAACAAGATAATTAGATGTGATGATCGCGTTTAAAGATCGTATTAAGCCTAATCCGCTTTGACTGCTACTATTGAAATCATAGTCGTAAGGAAAATAACGCAAAGTCATTCGATAATCGTTTATAATACATTTGAAAGGGATACGATTCCTAATAGAGACTTTTTCCGTGGTAGGTGGGTGTTAATATGAAAATAGTTTATACCCTAGCCAAGTGATGTCGATTACTTCGTGACGGTTTAATAATTAGTAAACGGGTTTATCTAAATTCATAATCGTGAAAACTTAAATGTTCGAAATATCGTTGGTACTTTTTCCGAGTGGCTGACCACGGAAGCTTAAAAAAAAAAATAGATTTCCCCATAGATAATGAAATGGTTTAAGTTTAGCACTTCAATGAAATAATACATTAATTCGATTAGGTTGTGTTATACTTTTAACAAGGTGTTGGGAATGGATATAGTTTTCTTTTTTTTTTTTTTTTTTATAGTTTGTTCTTTTTAACGAGAAATATTAAGTGCGCTCGTGATATTCTTAATTGGTTAGGAATATTTTATAATTTTTATGTAAATTTTACGCTCTTAGTTAACAATATTCGTTTTATTTTAACAAATTGGATAAATACGTTATGATATATAGTGATTATATATATATATATATATATATATAATATAAACAAAAAAGTAGATAAAATCACTAGATTTGTACGTACAAATATCATCAAGCTTTTCGCCTGTTAAGCCATTATCAAGTGACATAAAAAAATAAAATATAAAAATATATACGGTTTATGAAAAATATAAAAGAAAAAGAAAACGAAATATGAAACAAATACTTCATTTAGATGTACAGTATTAAAAAAAAAATAGCAAATTGAAAAACATTTATAAAATTATGATAGCGAATCTATTTTTTTTTTTACATTTTAGTTTATTTTTTTATAAATTGTATACATTTTTATATTTTATTTTTACCACTTGATAATGACCTAATAGCCGAAAATCTTTTTAGTTTTATTATATAACAATTTAGTGAATTCTACTATTTTTTGGTTGTTTATCTTTCAAAAATCACTACATTCCATTGTTCAAATTTATGCATATCAAACGGTGTATCAGTACTTGGACTGGTTCGACCTTATCATCAATGTCCTCTTCCATTCGTTCGGCTGTTAACCTTTTCACTTAAATTTAATTCTTTCTTGACTGTGTCCAACAATATCCGTCTGGATATTCTTTTCAGCCTGTACATGGGTGTTTTATCTTCTATAATATCTTTTGATAGGTCGTCATATTTTAACACGTGCCCTATCTCCATTACATTGTACTATATATATGCATGTATACATACATATTTATACAGTTTTCTCATCAACTGTGTGGTTGTGGCTGTTAATAATTTAGCCATGTTTGATCCATCTTCGGTATCATGCTCGTGCTTTTATTTCGCTGTTGTTTTTTTTTTTATTTGTTCTACATAACAAATTTTTTATCCTCCTTTACTTCGTCTTTCATTCATTTTCCTTTCAATTAAAGTTGTCATACCGAATTTCTGATCAAGTGTCCGACTATTTCATTGTTTTTCCCGTTTATTGTAGATTTTCTATTTCGCATCGTTCATTTATCTTTTGAAAGACTTCGTCATCGGTTATTTCATTCGTGCAAAGTATTTTTAACATTCTACGCCAACATCACATTTCGTAGCTCATCGATTCCTTTTTTAACCTGATCCATGCGTCAGCTACATATAACGCCACTCTCGAGATAAAACTTTAATAAACAATAATAAAATAATTAAAATCACTAAATTTTATATACATACAGAGACCACCATACTTCACTATTAGATATTTCTGAATATCTGTGTTTTTGCTATTTCCTGTAATATTGTACGTATAAATTTAATATTTTCTTACAATGTTTCTCTTTTAAATTTTTTATAAATTGTATATATTTTTATATTCGTTTTCTTTTTTTATGTCCACTTGATAATATCTTAATAGCCGAAAAATCTTGTTTTTTTTTTTGTATTTATAAACTTTAGTGATTTTAACTACTTTTTTGTTGTTTTGATTTTATAAATCATTACATTTCGCGAAAATGTACGAGTACATTTTTCAATGGAATGTAAGTTTTTTCACGAATCCCATATACGTTTAACACTTGACCATCTGACGAATATGTAAGGAAATTTGATGATTTCTGTTTTTACTTTATTAAACGGAAAATAGGAAATTTTGTTCGAATTTCGACTATTTATATTTGTAGATTACGATGATGTGATTTTTACATAAACTGCTAGTTTACAGCTTCCGAACGATATTTTTTGTCGTCTAAATTTATATTTGTCCTTAATGCATCGGATTAAATATATGTACATATATATATATATATATGTATATATATATATATACATATGTATGTATATATATATAAAACGTTTTAATGGTCTTCTGTTATGTACTGCGTTCGTCAATTCTCTTATATTCTGCATTTCCTCTTCTGTTAATGTTTCGTATTTATATCCTGACATAATGTGACCCAAATAATTAATTTTTCGTTTTTTAATTCTCGTCAACAGTTTCCGAAATTACTCGCGCATACTTCGCAATACTCGTTTGTTGTTAGTAGTTATTTTTTCAGTACACCTACTCTTTAAATGTCGTCTATATATTCACATTTCAAATGCTTCGATCTTTACCGTTGCGTGTAGCCCGTATATAACATCTTTTTAGGCGTAATTTCGGTTCCATTTTAATATCGTGATTGCGCAATATGTCTTTGAGTTTTAGGAATTTATTTATTTTTTTCATGTTTTCTTTTTCTCTGGTATATTTTCCGTTATCTTATGTATATATTTGTGTGAAAATAGTACTGATAAAGGGTAAATGTGGTTATAATATCTAAAAAGCCAATAAAAAAACTTACTTCGCGCTATTTGTATTCTGCACTTGTTTCCACGTATCGGAGTTGGTTTTTTCGATAATCCACATTTCTATAAATATTCGTACGATCTCCTTCTTCTATTGTAATTTCTTTATATTTTTTCCGTTTATTTTTAGGTCTATTTTTAAATGGATTTATTTTTATTAAGGTTAATTTTGATACTGAACGTGTTTAAGCGTCTATGTATACCACGTATACATGGTGGCAATTGATTCAAAAATTTGTTCCGAGTAAACATCGAACAGCAATGGTGATAACATGTCTTATTTCACGTTTGATCGATATCTCGTACATGTTTGTTCATTTTCTACTCTAACTATTGCTTTTTGTTGCCAGTACATATTTTTGATACATCCTAAATCTGTTATAAAATTATTTAATTTAAACGGACATATTAAACATTAATATTTAATTTGATGCAATGTAATTATAAATAACTAAATATACATGAATGTGTTTAACAGCAAGTAGGTAAGACGTGTATTCATTGATAATAATACATTGAGAGATATAATTTGATTGTATAATAAAGATGGTTGAAAGCTGTAGTAAGAACATTCCAAAAACACATTTTGTTGTTATCGGAAGGATGAGGGCATAAAGTAAAATTTATAAGATTATATCGGTATTGGGATGATGGAAAACGATTTTTCCAAATCGTAATCTACATAAAGTAGCAATGAAACATCGCAGTACGTTATTCGGTACTTTTACGTCACTACTAAACCACGATTTTATGGGTATTAGAATCGATCTGTACTATGGAGCTAGGATAAGGATTAGACCGAAAATATTATTCCAATATTCTTTACGAGCAAATTTAATGCGACACAAAAGATCTATTAAAGGTGTATATGGAATGAGCACAGCGCTATTCGAAGCGGACCTAGCTTTTGCATCAGCGACGATATTGCCAAATCTTGATTGTGTCATTGCTTAATTGTTTAATTTCGTTACACTCGAAATACGCTTATTTATTTCATAATAATAATAATCACATAGATTAAAAATCTAATATTAAATCGCTTATTTGCAAATTCCGACTATTGTCAGGTAGTAATCGTGGTGAATAGTCGAATAGTTGAAGCGAGGTGAGAGCTAATTCACCGTAGTTGGATAAATGTAAATAATATTAAAAATTTTAATTCGTAAATAAAATATTAGTAAATTTTTAATAACTTGACGACCACGATGTGATAAAATTAGGTATAAATAAATATAATATAAATGTAATTAATAAACACCAAATAAAATTTAAATTATGCAATATATATATATATATATATATATATATATATATATGTGTGTGTGTATATGTATGTACTGAATGCACTTTATAGTAACCGATGAACGGTTGCTATGACTTCGTCAATATTTTTTTCCTTTATTTAGCTGAATATATTAATGTAAAGCTACCTTTTAAAGTGCCTACTTGAAGTATCACTTTTTTAAAGTTTTTACGATTTATATCGTTATCGGATGCATCATCATTACTTTTTATTAGTTTTACTATCGTTTTTTGTTATTTAATTTTTTCTTTATATATATATATATATACATATGTATATATATACTTATGTGTATATATTAACGTTTATGAATTTAAATAACCCTAAATTTAATCGTTCAGTTTATTTTCGTATCAAAAAAACGTATAAACCTTTATCGTATAAACAAAAGCCCGTTTCTATGACTACTAGGAATTTTTTAAATTTTCGTTTCAGCTATTTGTTATTTGTTTGATTGTTTGTTCGATATCGTTACTTAATGTACCGGTTTTAATTTTTTTTTTTACTATTAATTTTTTTTCGTATAAGTTCAATTTTGTGACAATTTTATAAAATAGCGATAACGATAGTGCTATTTAATAAAACTCTGTTTTACCTCGTTCAATGTTTAAACGAAGAAATTCTACTACCCGAATGTTACTTCATTTCTAAGGAAAGGGATTCACCCTTAATTCGGATGATCACCTGAAAGCGAACGAAGTTATTACACGATATTAGGGTTAGTTGATTAAGTTTCTGGACGATACGTTGCCCGTATCACGTACAAAAGTCTCTACATATTACCGAGTGTATTTATTTGTGCGGAGCTAAGTAAGAACTGTCAGCGAAAAATGAAATATCCGGCTAAATATCCGGAGGTATATAACTTTGTGCAGCACGTTATTTTCTATCGTTACATGCACACCTATACGACACATACACATTATGTATATGTATGTATGCATGCATACGTGCACAATTTTTATACGTGTGTTAATTACTCGAAATGCGCACACCCAGGTATTGCGAATGAACGATTGCGTCTACTGATTACGATGATACCGTATCATCGAAACCAACTAAGGGGTTGTCTATTTTACCAGTTGTACTTTAACAATTCCACACATACACGATACGAGCGACGTCCTACACAAATGCAGTGTATGCTCGCCGAATTTCCTAATTATCTATACATTATATAATGCCTACTACAAGTACATATATACAATGATACTCGCCTCATAAGTTGTGTATCTATTACAAATAAGTATATCCTGGAAGTTTAACAGACGTACGAATATAATATACCATGATCGTGGTCCCCTACCTGATGAAGTTAATAGTCTTTTGTTCTTTCCCATTTTCCAACTACCCTTTGTTAAGCTCATCACTTTGTATACATATATATATATATATATATATAGTAAACAGGCATACATAGAGTAAAAATATATGTGCGTTATACTATATTTATATATATATATATATATGTGTGTGTGTGTGTGTGTGTGTGTGAGAATATTTGTTCAATAGTTTGGTCTTCATGCCGAAATTTATACTACGGAGATGCAGTAACACGCTTTTATTCTTTTGTACGTTTATCCACCATTTATACCTGACGGTAATTTATAGCATTCTTAATTGCTTTTTCATTAATTAAAAACAATATATATATATATATATATATAAATTACCAGAGAAATGCAGAACAATTTTTCATTTTTCAAATATTTTTAAATTTAAAATTCCTCATTTTGATACATTGTTGAATTAATACTACTGAGTTTTTCAAATTTCGTATTATTCTCAACAGTTTATATATAGTATATATACATGTTTGTGCGCGAATGTACGTATGTATTTATTTATATATATATAAATTAAATTTGCGTTGCGTTACAATAACTAAATTAAAATATTGTGGATGTTACTATCACTAAAGGTAAATAGTTCATACAGTTAAAAGTCTTCCATAATGATATTGTCTCCGTATTTGTCAGATTAAGAAATGGTCATAAGTGTACACCTAATCCGCTTGCCACGAAAGAGTTCATCAGAAGTGGATTTGATCCTGCTCCAAATACAAAAATAGAGATAGTTTTCTGTTTGAACTTGTATTTATAAGGAATACGTTACCTATACAATTTGAAAACCTTATTATTGGATCCTAATATAATTTCATTAGAACAATCCACTTAAACTGGCCAAAAAATATGAAGTTGAAATTGTTTTTGGAAATACCACATTTCAATATCTTATCCTATTTCAACCTTGTTCATGTTTTATATCGATGACATAGCAAATTATATTTCGCAGCCTGTAACTGCTTTACATTGACGATCTTAACATATCCTTGTCATCCAGTATTCCTTCTAAGGCACAAAAAATCTTACAAAAAAACATAGATCGTTTGCAGCGATGGTCTGATACGAAAGGTTTACATTTTTCCGCATCCAAATCATCATACATTATTTTCTATAAGAGGCGTCTACCATCCCCAGTTTTTCCTAATAAAATAACTTTCCCTTAACAGTCGAAACAAGAGTGAAATAACAAAACAAAATAAAATCGAAGTCAATCATTAAAAATTTTTTTATTATATACGCAAAGCTTTTCGACTATAAGGTCATTTTTAAGCTATTAGCAAAGTTAATTCATAAAATCACTACTCTCCAATACATGAACATTAAGAGTGAAATAACTGAAGTCAAGAGTAGGTGCTTAAAACTGCTAACAATTCTGAAATATTTATCTAACCCAAAATAGAATGTAAATACTCAAATCCTGTTAAATATCTAGAAATTTATAACCCTATCACGAATCAACTATGGGTGTCAGGTATACTCAACAGCCAGTAAATCATTATTAAGAACATACCCTAAACCGCGTCTACACGTGGATCATACAGCCGTATCACATAATTATCTGTATACTAAGAACCCTCCACCAACAAACTAACCTCTTTGCGGACTTTTAACAGAACCAACAGTCACACGTTTAATCTACGACTGCCAAACACTCACACCACACAAGTTAAAACACAAAATACAGCACCCGATACACAAAATTCTCTCAAACAGCCCTCAATCAATAGCAAGAATCCTGACTTTTGCGAGAGAAAGTGGACTCCTAGCATACATATAACCTAGACACATGTATCCTTAGCTGTAATAATCGTAGTAGTTATAAACGGCGTATGGAGATTTATATAATATTAAAAAATAAATAAATAAAATAAAATAAAAAAATTATTTTATATATAAATTTAATAAAGATAAAGAAATTACGTATTTTATCATGGAATGTTATTTTGTTTTTTCAGTTACCATGCATAATACTAAAGACGAATCTTCTGGTCCGTATAGAACGAGATCCGAACTCGGCACCTACGAACATCTGCCAGTAGATGGCGACATGTTTCTGCAAGTAATTATTAATCTAAATACGAACACTTCTTTTCGTTTCGCGCATTTAACTTCAGAATTTACGAAAACATTCGTGGGGATTCAAGGGATTAACGGTATATGATCCAGAGAAAAAAAACTTATTTATCTTTAAGATGTTACGATAAAATCATCTTATCTTATAACAATGCCAAGGAATTAAGGAGCGAGAAATTAATTGAAAATATAAATTACACTATTCTACCGTTTTATGTGAAGAAATCAATTTCGATTAAAAGAATAGTTTACGTTTGTTTTTTCAAAAGATATTACATAATCGTTTTATCTCATTATTATAATTATTATTTTTTTGACATATCATCCATCATGTCTGATTATTACTGCCGCCTAACATTCCCTGTTGTCATTTTCGTTTCATGTTATCGATAATTTACGTCTCTTTGTAAAACTGATTACATTTTTTTCTTACTTACAGCGAACTCATAACGTTCCATTTTCTATGACATTTTATTCATTAATTGGTTTTTATGATTTATTTTTTCGCGTGCTTTTTTCATATTTCGTAATTCATAGAGTAAGTTCATTCAGTTTTGCTAAACAATTATTATGTTCAATAATAGAATTTTATCGTTTGTACATCGGTTCGCTGTAACTGTAAACTATATATGAGTCACCAGGTTGATTATTTATATATATATATATATGTGTGTGTGTACATATGTATATATATTGCCGGTAAAATTTCAGATTCTATCTCTTATTTTTCCAAATTATATTTTCTATATATATATTTACATTAATAATAATAGTAATAATACCGACGCTCGTATAAATAATGATAGGAGAAGGAAATTAATTACTAATTATGGCACGAAGGTGTAAAGGGAAGGGAGTAAGAGAGGTGAAAGGAAGAATAGAAATATGCAGAAAGTTGTGCGTGAATTGATAATGTAGGAGCAGGAGCACGAAACCGTACCAACCACATTTTAGCAACCACATATGTTTTTATCCAATGGCAACCAGAGGAAGACGACCAGAAACATAATGCGGCTTATGCTGAGGAATAAGGAGACGGAATCAAAAGAAAAGGGATAAGAAGAAAGAAGGAAGGAAAGCAGGAAGGAAAGCAGGAAGGAAAAGGAAATACCACTATTTTGGGGTGGGACCCTAGCCTTTGGATCAATATCCTACGCGCAAGGCAGAGGTTGGTTACCGAAGAGGTAACGGTGTAGGGATTTTACGGCGACCCAAGCTCGCCGAGGGAGAGACAGTCATAGCATTTATGCGCAGACTCAAGCTGTCCATCTGCATCCTCGTGTCCCCTTACCCTGTCACTACTGGAATTACCTACCTGAGGCTTCCACCAGTAGCCGCTGTTGGTCTGCGACTGCTTATTCGACTGACGTCTTATTCGCAGCTAACCTACATATCTGTAGGCCGTTCCACTATCCGCCACCTGTGGACGCACCCCGTTCCGGTTGCAGCTCCTGATCCTGTACAAGTACACGTGCCCCCAATGGGGATATATATATGTGTGTGTGTGTAGATATGTATATATAGGTATTGCCGGTAAAATTGCAGGTTCTATCTCTTATTATTTAAAGTTATATTATATATATATATTTTTTTTAATTTTTCTGCTCTCCTCATTAAAATCGAACATTGCTTTATTTATGGCTTTTTTATAAATATCTGATTAACTTTTTTTTACTTCTTCCGCTAGTTAAATCAAATAACAATTAACTTTATATACATCTGTATATAAATTAATTTTGTTTATTTATTCCGTCATTTTGGGAAATTTACTTACATATATTCAAATACACTGTTAAACTTTCATTGCTGACATCCATATGTTCACACGATTTTTTTCGGTGTAAGCCATGTCAATTTTTTTTATTACGACCATGGTTGATATCCAAATGGGTTTGAAAAAAATCGCGAACATGTTACATATATTTGTTTAAATTTAATTTTTTTAACCTTGAAAAGCGTGCACCGACATTTTTCGCTATTTGAATTGCAGTCCATGCTCGTTTTTACTGAAGTGATCAGATCAGCTTACATTGCGATGTGTGCCGTTTCCATGTAGTCAAGGTGCGGAACTTGAAAAAAACCAGAGGTCCGCGAATAAACGTCAGTAAATCTGTACAGAAATATAATCGGAGAATTAATGTTTTAAAATCTACCGTGTTTTATTTACGAGATTTTTGGGAGACTTTCGTGTATTCGTTAAACGTTAATTTGAGCTATTTATGGGAAGGTGGTTCAGTTAGGTTGTTGCAGATTTGTTTCAATGGTCTCCGAACGTTATTATTTTAGTAGTTTAAACTTTAGCTTCGATATAAACATGATCTGTTTTATTTGACAAAAATAGCAACTTGATCTACTTTGAACCACAGATTGAATGTACATAGTGAATATAAAAGTTATTACGTCTACTTCCATTCACCATCATCAAATTATCACATTCACAGTGAACTCTCGATGTTTCTCCTGTACCTTCCATCCCTTCATAAATAACTTCCATAATTAAAATAAAAAATATTGTCAGAAGATCGTATACAATTCACGTACTGATTCTCAAAATATGAAGAAATTATTATATCAATTTTCGATTGTAATTCGAAATTTACTAAATAATCACCATAATAAAAAGTTTCGTGAAATATTTTCTGACCATTCTATTAAAATTAATAGCCTTAGGAAGGTATGTAAACTGTATACAAACATCATGAAGCATTTCTTCCCATTCATAAACATCGTACTAATACAATACATATAAAATAACATCCATAAAGCAGAATACTGCACGCTACCTTGATGTTCACGGCAGAAATATCTATTTAACTTCAAGCTATCAGAAGAACAAAGTACATAGAGTTGTCGATAGATTTATCGCATCACCTCAGATAACAACTAATATTAAATTAACTTCTCCCAACGAAGTTTTTACAAAATCAACAAAGAAGAAAAACTTCGTAGGTCACGATGGTATCCACTCTACTGTTATTAAAATGCTACCTCAGAAAGCCATCATCTAGATCATTAATTTGATTAATGCAATGTTTAAATTTTGGGCACTTCCCCTTTAGTTGGAAAGTAGCAATAATAATTTCAGTACCAAAACATGGTAAAGCTTACTTACAAATAGATAATATCCGTCTAATCAGCATACTTAGCAATCTTAGAAAAATCGCTGAAAAAATTATACCGAAAAGATTAATATACTTTGCTAATTCTAATAATTTAATATCTAGTATTCAATTTGGATTTCAATCAAAACATTCCGCAACTAAACAGATTGCAAGGGTTGTTGACTCTATCACAGATAATTTTAACTTCAGTAAACAGTATGACGTTATTCGATGTGGCGAAAGCTTTTGACATAACCTGGCACGACGGTATTGTCTACAAAATGATTTCTACCAGTTTTCGCCATTATCTAATTAAAATAATTAATAGTTATTTAAGAGATATATCCTAAATAGTACAAGATCAAGTAGAAAATCCTGTTCTGCCGGCGTACCTCAAAGTAGGGTAATGGGACCATTCTTATTTACTTTGTTCGTGCATGATTTCCCGCATGTAAATAACATCGAGGCTGCTTTATGTGCGAATAACACAGCATTGTTCTGTAGTTCATACAGACCAATCACCATCAGCAATAGATTACAATTCGGGGTTGATCATGTAATCCAAGTATTTTTCTACATGAAAAATTGCTCTTAGCTCTTCTAAAACGAAAGCAATTTTTTTACTCTTCGAAACCCGTCGATCAGACTTCCCGTCAGCGGCGTTGATATAGAATAGTCTGACCACATACGCTACCTTAGTGTCATTTTAGATAAGAGGCTAACCTTTTTTTAAGCATATAGACCATTGAAAACAGACAGAGCAATCTGTTGTATGTACCCTATTTTCAACCGTAAATCTCATTTAAATATCAATAATATACTCATTTAAATATCAATAATATACTAATAATCTACATGTATGTCATGAGGCCTGTTTTAACATATTCTTGTTCATTTTCGTATTCAATCTCAAATGCTTGTTTTAATAGACTGCAATTAGTCCAAAATCAACGTCTTAGATGTAGTATTAAAAAAAAAAAATTATCTTTAACTCCAGGGATAGGAAATTACGATCCCGTGCAACTAAGTGTTAGATATAATAAGTATAGCATCGACGTATTAAACATAATTAATTATTCTCGTAACATTTCAACTTGTTTGTTTTATTTTCCAGTATTTATAAATGACATTACATATATCCGCATTATAATTAAACTTATATTTACTTTTGTTTAAATTATTGTTTTTCTTTGGCGATGGTTTTTTGTTTAATTTTTCCATCAGTACTAGTTATTAAATTTATATCGTAAGAATTTTTACTTTTCATGAATAGAGATTGTTCCGGTACGTTTATTCAATTTTATTAATAGGCGCATTTTTTACATTTTAAACTTTTTGGGGTAAGCCTTTTGTTTGTAAATGCTTTCTGACTTCCTTAAAGTATTTGTGGAACTATCGGAGGTTTCTCCTGTTTGTCTCTTGTCATCCATATTCCTTTTAATTGAAATAAACAATCAGTAATTTTTTGCTTCCCTATCCCTAAATGAGTATGATAGCCTTCGTAATCACTATTATAAGTTTCATTTTATGGTCACCTGAAGCATTTCCACAGCACATGATGGTGATGCGCTCCTTTGACGATGTGTGGCCTCAAGTTGACTTTTCATTCCACGAAGAAAATGTTTATTGAGAGACATCGATAATACAATCCTGTTTCAATGGAATTTTAAATTTGATCAGAAATCATATTTTTCGCATCAATAAATTATTGAAATTCCACAGGAAATAATTCTGCAGCATTCTCATCGTTACTTAGATGTTCTTCTTCAACATGTAACTGTCGAATTCAGTGGCATTGCTTGTATCGAGTGAGCTAACCAGATGAAGCATTAAAATCCCCTTCTAATCCTAGTGCTTCATGAAAAAATTACGCTTTTTCATACACATGGTAACTGAAATACTGTAATAGAGCAGGATCTAAATCCTTGTACGTTGATGTTAAACGCGGTGATCTGATACTATGAAAAAGTTCGTTCCATTTCATCTTCACTTTTATTTACCGTAGGAGTATAAATATGGAAAATGTTGATAACAACCAATGATGCTTGCAGTCGTAATAACGCTATTCTGTATGAAGTAGGTAAAAATAGTTTAACTAAGTAACTATATAATATTTGTTCATTACTCATTATTATGGCATATTTTGAGAGTAAACTAGAGTGTAATGATCTATTAATACTCTGCTTGGTAAAACACCATTCCTAGTTTCACCGACTCCCTCCAACATATTTATTTTAAACTTGCACATTTTTCTCTTCAAGTTCTCTAATTTTCAATATAAATACTATGTACGTTCCAAGATCATATTTAAATCCCTTTTTTTTTTCTTCTTTAATGTTCAAACCCTACTCTTTCTTCATTACATATGGAGACAAATTCCTGCGATTTGGAGCACGATTATTCCCACCCGCAGAGTGGTGATATCATCGTAAGAATTCAAGTCAACCTATCTTGTTGCTGATGACCGCGCTTTGTCCGATATATTTCGAGTATACCTTCATTTAAATAAATATTTTCTCGCGTCATCGTATAAAAAAATAATATAATGATGGTTCCGCTTCCATCGAATCTTCGGTCAAGGTTCCTCCCTTATCGGGATAAATATCAACACCACAACACAGCTACACGTTTCTATTCGGATAGCGGATGAGACGTAGTTATACAGATGGTTCCAACTCGCCGAGAATTAATAGACAGTCTTAAGATGAGAGTTTTGTATACATATCCCAACTTGTCTCTCTCTCTCGATTTATTCGTATTTATGACCTGTCGCTACACCTGCTTCAGGTTGTTCGTCAGTAGAAGCTCTTTGCTAATTCGATATTCGCATCTAACCGATATATCTATTGCCGTGCCACTATCCACCATCTGTGCCCACCACATCAGATTCCCGGTTCCAGTTCCAGCTCCTAATGAGTACAAAATAAGGTCTTCAATCAGCTATTTAAATATTTTAGATAGACTTCGACATTACGTTATTTTATTTTTCTCGTCTGAAATCTGCGTCGAGTACCGTTTCATATTTCTAGTAAACTTTTTTTTTAAATATTCTGATTAATACATCATTATGTGAAAATATTCGACAGAAAATGTACGAAATTAGAAATCAGATCGTCTTAAGTTTTATTCTGGCATCGTATTTACAAACGGAAGTGTAGTATTAGTATATCGGTAACGCCATCCTTAGGAGAAGATAACACTGGTTATAGAGCAATGTGTTAAGTTTAAGGAAAATACCACCTATATACTCGGTTTCCGGCGGCCTCATTATAAACCCATTAACTGCTTATACCGGTTGATATATTTCGACTTTTTTTTTGTTTAGATATTATATATCTGATATTAACGTTATTACAACGATGAAAAATATTACGATCGTTATGATGGCGATAATGATGGTGATAATAATTGTCATTATTAACTCTTGTTTCGTTCGTAACATGTTTTTGAAAATTTTTTAAATAGCTTTCTTTTACTTTTCACTTACCAGCATGCTTTAATAATGATTCTTCTTTAATCACATTATAAATATTAGTCTGTCGCGCATAATTTTAAAACAATTTTACGAACAATTTTCGTTTTTTTTTTTTTTTTGTGGAATACACGCTCAACATCATTATTGGTGTTTTTTTTTATTATTCGTCATAGTTCTTTCGATAACGATAACGCGAATAAGCAACTAAGTAAATATATCATCATCGTTGTATTTTTCATTGCGAACGTAGCGACAAACCCATTGTACATTAATTTTTTACGTATATAAAATAGGCTAGCATTCAAGGCACTAATTATATGCAACACAGATGCCTACAAAGTGAGATGTCACCATAAAGGTTACATGATGATGAAAGACTTCTTTTTCTAGTCGCATGGTTCTATTCGGGAACATTAAAGCGACACATTCAGGTTTTATATGCATGTTATTCCGTGAATTTCTTTGAAATTTACACCAAAAGCGTCCAATCGGCAGTTACGCACAATTCATTAGTCAATCGCGGATGGAGACATTTTTTATATTCCATTCCGAAATCGCTAACTTTAGCGTTGGGCACTACGATCAACTTCCATTTCTCCGAGTTTGATATCTTCCACTGTTCTTACCATTTCATTATACCATCAAAGTGCTCTGCAGTAAAGCTGACCAAACATGCTGGTTTCTTCGACTTCAGGCGCGAGTTGAGCTCAAATTGTTAACTGAGAGATATCGATTTCCTCGATATTTTAACCATTCCTCTACTGCGGCAGTTTTTTCACGAATATCTGGTGGCATTAACTACCCGAAGTCAAGCAGTGGGCGCAGGTTCAGTTGTCTTTGTAATAAGTCACATTGTAATTTTAAGTGTCCAGTTTTTTTTTATGTTTCAACTATTCGGTCAAATAGGTCCACCGTATTCTGCCGCGAAGTACGCGATCTGGTGCAATTATAAATCTCCACGATATTAGCTTTTGAATAATATTATTCCTAGCTATTATCTGTTTTGATGCTTTTAAAATATCAGTTGCCTATCTAGGTAATTGGGAAAGTTTCGTATTCGGATAACTCACTGTTACAACGAATTTACTTGTCGAGCTGGTTGATAGGTGAAAACAAGATTAAACTGTTTTGGTTGTATTAAGATGTGGGCGTCATCGATGAAAGTATTTTACGAAGTCCTTGAGCTGCTCTTTCATGTCAGGTATGTGCTATGAATTGCAAGTGCAATGTCATCAACATAAATAAATTTACTCGCGGTTGTTTACGGGGGATGTAATAAATATATATAAGTTAAATAGAAGAGGAGCCATCAATCCTTGTGGTCATTTACAGAACGCGCTTTTCTCTCTTTCTCATAGAGTCGCATTATGAGCGGTTCGATAGTTTTCATTTACAAGCGTAAATAACGCGCTACGAGAGAATGTTTGAATGAAGTTTCGTAGTAAACCGTGTCGCCACACGGTATAGTATGCTGACGATAGGTTCAAGAAAAAATTCCTCTTCAGCTCGTTCTGGGAACCGATTTCTATTATACCGTTCGAGAAGTTATTAATTTTGCAATTATGGTCCCGTCTAAAAGCAGCTTGATCGGCAAGCAGGTATCCATCACTAAGAGAAGTTAGTCGATTTGTAAGCATCATTTCGAATAGTTTTGTAACAGCAATTGGAAGCCTTTGTAAGGATGCTAGCGGAAAAAAAAAGATAACTTTACCGGATAAAATGCGGATACGGTGAAGAACGGGAGCACGGACGTCTGTTTAAATGCCGCGTACTAGAGATTAGACAGTAGATGGACTCGATGACTTTAAAGCTGACTGATTTTAAAATATGACGTTCTTGATTCGATGAGAAGAACTACGATTCTATTATACGTAATTCTTTTGTTTACTGCACTATTTTTTTTTTTTTTTTTTTGTTTTAATCTCATAAATGGATTCGATTTTTTTCTTCGGAATGATAAAAGTAAATTCTAATAAGTAATTATCGTCCCGTTATTCGGGTTTTTCTTCGAACTAGTAAAATGGTAAAAAAACAATGTATCCGCGCGCCATATAAATAAAACTTTCAAACTGAAACTTTATTTTCAAAATAGAAGCTAAAAAGAAAATTATCGCTGTTTATAACGTGTTTTCGTAATTTACAGCCACCGTATCAGCGGGTGCGCTATTCCGGTATAATGTAGCGACGATAATAATTTCTCTATGTTGGTATAATAGCGCGGCTATATTTTAAATTACGGACAAATTTACTGCGGTATAATGCAATCGACGAACATCGGACTTATAGGCCGGTTCGAGCGTGAATTATAACTTTATCCGGCAGTCCGGGGCCTAGTATAATGTTTGCCTTTTAAACGCGCAATGGGTAACTTGTTGTTGCAACCACAAATAACTTCTTTATAACGCAGCTAGCTCTGGAAATAGTACGCAAACTCGAAGATTAGTTTATAGCGTCGATGATAATGATCACAAAAATGATAGGAGAATAATTATCTGTATTAATAATGATCGTATATTAAACGACGATAATTATAATAACGAACAGAGGAATTTAAAACAAAAAGTAATAAATTAATATTTATTATTATTAATATGATCATTATTAATTATTATTACTATTATTAATTATTATTATTAATTATTATCGTTATTATAATCGTCCGGATACTTTATTTCCTTTCTTCATTCGAATTCTGTTACTCTTCTCGTACGCTATCGACTCGTATAGACGAAATAAATACTAATAAATACATTCGCTTGTACGTGACCAGCGTTATTTCCGTATTAAATTTTTAAATTATTTCATTTAATTTATTTGTTGTTTCGTTATTTTATTTTTATCTCTTTTTAATTATTTTTTCATTCGTTATACTTAAGTAATTAACGTACGTTATTGACGAAGAAAGCGTGTGTGCGCGTATATATATACTTCATTCGCCATTACCATTTTGAAAAATCCACAATTGGATGTATCAATGACCGACCGAAATAGTTGTTCCGAACAGCGGTCGAACCGTTCTTTAAAATTGTCCAACCATATAATTTCATTTGACGTATCGTCTCTTCGATCTCTTTTCCGCGATTTTACCCTCGAGTAATATTACATCTCGATCCTTTCGTGATATGTTCGAAATATTGTATAATTTTTATTAGTTCGAGATTTTTACTCAATCTATTCACTACATCGATATTTCGGTAACAGAGTACATTTCAAACGATCGATATTTTATTTTCTGATGTTGAATCTAATGTCCACAATTCGCAATCGTATAGTTCGATAGAAAATATGTAGCATGTCAGCAGTCCAATTTTCAGCTCCAATTTTAACTCTTGACGGATGAAATATTCTTAATTAATTATTTCTCGCTCGCTTTATTTTCGTACGGTTTGGAAGTAGAATTTTCTTCGATTATACTTCCGAAATCTATCATACGCGGTACTTATTAAATTGTTTCGCGTCCTTTGATCAATCATTGAAATGACCGATTCTTTCAGAGTACAATTATTTTTATCCCGGATACATATTCAATTTTAATCCGATAACTTTGTTCTACAATCTTAAAAGTTCTTTTTTGCTCTCTGGGGGCATTCGTGTATATATCGAAAATTATTCGAGGTAACGTCGTTTACTTTTAATTTCCCATCATCTTCTTCTAGCGCTTCTCGGAATATAGATCCCGCACCTATAAGGAGGAGACGTGGCAGCTTTAATATACTCCTTTGCGCCGCCGTTTGATTCCAGTACACACGACTACTATAAGCGAAGAAATAATGTCAAACCTAAAAATTGATCAAAAACAGGATACAAAAGTAACAGATATTAGAGTACGATTAGAGCAGCTTCGTTTGAACTGGGCAGCACATGCAGCTAGAAGAACAGACAATAGATAGGTCAAACGAATTATAGAGTGGACCCCTAGAGAAGGGCAGTAGGCCATTTGCTAAGTGGGAAGACAACATATGTAAAATAGTTGACATCGAACAAGGTTCACGACTGAATTGCGTGGTGGAATTGGGAGAAACCTTACGTGTAGCAGCGAATCGAAATAAATTAGAATTGTCTTGGATAACTTAATGAGTTTATAGACGTACATCGTGACCGCGAAAATTCTAATATTCTTGCGGAGATGGAACATTTCGAATTACAATGATATCTGTGTGACAATTAACACTGATTTAGCAATCAGAAATAACGAATGCTCCGGTACAACGTTTAAAATGGAGAAAAATACCGTGCGATGCAAACAACGTGAAAAAAAATAATCCTAATCTAGAAATAAGATTGTAAAATTTCTGAAATCTATCCAAATGGAAGATTGATGAATAAAGCTGATAGAAAACACATCAAAAGCGGGAAATAAAAATTAAATGAAAAAATTATATTTAGTACTCATGGACTGGTTAGAGAAATTGGGAATGGCACGTACTGCTATCTGCGAATTACTTTCTCCTCATCAAAAACTAAGCATATAACTTTCAGCAAAAAAACGAAATGTAATTACACCAAACTTACACATGGATACGATACAAATAGAAAATACAGATTCACTTCAGATACTAGGACTAATATTGGACCCGAAACTTACAAATCCTACATTCTAAGCAGATTGGACTACGCTAGTATAATATACGGTAGCGCAGCTTATTCTACACTAAAAAAACTCAACTCTATTCAAAATCTAGCTATTAGAATTGCCTTGAGAACCTTTCACACTACCTCAAACACAGCTTTACACGTGGAAGCAAACATATTACCACTCCGATACAGAAGACAAATATTAGCAGGAAAATATTATACACAATCAATTTGCACACCATCCAATCCAACATCCCAGTCCTTACAAACGAATAAATCTCAACATACTTTCTTAAACAAGCCAAATGCTTCCAAACCCCTATCAGAACGCGTTAACAATACATTAGCAAAACTTCAATATCGATTACCGCAAATTAAAACAAACCAAGCTCCAAAAATACCACCTTGGACAAAGCTTACAATAGCAATAAACACAGAACTTAAAAGAAAAATTTAACACCTTCAAATATACTCAAATCAAAATTTTACAACATTTTGGAAAAACAGTACGGCGATTATACACAAATATACACTGACGCATCAAAGTCCACAAACCAAACCTCATCGGCCTATCTTACACCCAACCAATCCCAAGTATATCATTTACCGGATTCAATATCAGTTTTTACAGAAGAACTTCTTGCAATTTATAAAGCTTTAAAATACATATCTAAACAAACACAACCGAATAAATATGTAATCTGCACAGATTCTTACAGCGCTCTTAAACATATTCAAAAATATATTAAAAACACAAACTGAGATACTTTCAACCTAAAACACATTATTAACAACCTCATCTCAAATATTCGGGAATAGCTGGGAATGAAAACATTGATAGAATAGTCAAAACAACTCCTACGAATATAAAAACAATAAAATCAACTCACATTACTGATTTACATACAGTCTTTATACAAAAAATTAAAATGTTATTTCAAAAATTCTGGGAGACCCAATGTACACATACACACCTATATCAGATTAAGCCGAAATTAGGAAACTGGAAAACAACAGACCAGAAAGAAAGAAAAACCGAAAAAACGCTAGCTCGACTACGTACAGTACACACGTTACTTTACAACACCTACTCAATAGGACCTCTCCACCCATCTGCCATGAATGCAATTCACAATTAAATATAAACCATATACCATTAGAATGTACAAAATACAGAAACCAACGTATAAAATACAACCTAAATCATGACACAATAAAAACAATACTCGAAGATAACCCGGACAAAATTAAAAATCTTTTACAGTATACAGACACTAACCTAATAAACAGCTTATAATTAACTCTAAGACGTAAATGATAAATCGAGCGTCTATAAATAAAAAAAAATAATAAAAAAAAAAAAAAAAATGTGGGAACATCAGCCAGATGACGCAACACGTTACTGAAGAATATCCATTTTACTCAGAACCCGATTTAAAGACGATGCACTACATAATTTACAAAACGACGCCTTAAAATAGATGGAAATTTTAAAATGTTATTTAAAACCGTTTAATTTTAAAAAGTTTGGAATGTAGCGATTTTTTTTTATAGAAATGAACAACATAAAAAGGAGTTAAAATCGTTAAAATTTTTTCTTTATGAAAAATCGCAAAGCTTTAGTATTAAGTGTACATTAAAAAATAAATAAAATATAAAAATTTATATTAAAAATGTAAAAATATTACTTTAGATACACAATTTACAAAAATTATGAAAGCGATTAAACGGTATTCTTAAATAATTTGATAGTAAATATGGTAACTAACACAAACAACAATCATCGATTACATAATAATAACAAAATAAAAAGTATAATTAAAAAATAGTTGTCGAATATAAAAATAAAATTTACATTATACTTCTTAGAATTAATTCTTCGTGAAAGTTTATCATCGAATTTCATAAATTATTATTATTATTATTTTTTATTATTTCCAATTAAGTTTTACGATTTTTCAGAAAAGAAATAAATGTTAGCGCGAGATTTTTTGTCGTTAATTTTTTTACAACCGTTTTTAGTAACTTATTTGTTAACACTTTTATTAAAATTATAAGCACGTTGCACTACACGATAATTCCTTCGTAAAAAAAATTATCCGAATATGAAAGGAAAATAATTCACGAAGCTAAAGTCGGTTCGCTGTACAAAATTGAATGGATGCTCTGGCCGAAGCTGTTTATTGCGGCACCCGGTAAAGATGAATTTATAATAAAGAATAATTCATTACGACGAAAAAATAAAAGATAGTTAACATTTCTGCTTTAAACGAAATACTCGATTTCGCGCAGACGGTTAAAATTATTCCAAACTAAACTTTTTTCGCTTAACAAATCGAAGTGTACTCGTCGAATTTTTTCGCTGAAAACCACGTCAGGACTTGTTGTTTCGAAGATATTTATTAAACTCGTTTGAAAATGGAGGTTGCAAATATCTCCGAAACGTCCTCCGCAGTGGAAAATTCTGATATCGAAAGATATCATCGACGAGTGGACGATAACAATCGCCAAAGTTTCAATTCTTTTATAAATCGAATGAACAAATATATTCTTAGAAAAAGTTATACGCAATATGCGTTGCTAATTTTGTTCTTCCTCATCATCCGCCATACCCATTACGAAGGTCGCCAATCAACTTGGCCACAATCTCTCGGCGTAGCAGTCTAGATTAATTGAATAGAACAACCAAATCATTGGTATCACATCCGACATCCGTGAATTTTGCGGACGTCCCACTAATCTCTTGCTGGACATTTTGCCTTCTATATTTCGTACTTAGATCCTCTCATAATATGTCCTAAGTATCGCAGCATCCTTTCTTGGATAGAGATGAATAATTCTGAATGTTTTTTATTCGTTTTATTAAGAACTTCTTTATTATCGACTTTTTGTATGCGAGGAATTTTTAATATCCGTCTATATAAGTACATCGCCAAAAGTTTGAACGTGCTTTTCAAGTCCAGCATCCAGCCTTCGTAGCCATATTAGGAAATCTGAAATTGAGTTCTCTAGCTAGCACGTTCTTAATTTTTGATAAGTAGTTACTTTTCTACCGGAATAAATAAAATCATCTTACTATAACTAAAAGTCGATTGTGAAATAAATATATATATATATAAAATCGTAGGGAAAAAATTTGATATAAAACCTTGCTTACTGGGGAAAAAGAAAAGGTTAAAATGTACAAAATAATAATTAAGGTTAAACGAGCTTATAATAAATTACGCTCGATGCGTCTATGTTTATACTTAGTATATGTAAATTTCAGTTGTCTGTAATTGGAATTACCGAACGAGCAACCAAACACCTGTTATCGTCATGCAAGAAGATTTATCCCGTGGAAGTCATACTTTTAAAATATAATCCCTAATATATACACGCTAATTTTAAGTAAACGTGCATTTTATCGATTACGGTGTAGACTTAAAAGTATATCTTAGATATCTATTTTGAATGATTCGTAGTTTATTATTAGATAGCTGCATGCTCTGGATATAGGTTATTAATGGCTGTTAGATTAATCTATGATTTATAAAGCGAGCAACATTTTATTTGTCTTAAGACTAGTATTATTTGCATGTTTAGCGAACGTCAAGAAATTGATCGGAAGACAAGGATTTATTTATTACATTAATTAACGCAGTCCTATCAATTTCAAAAATTAATACAATATATTAATTGAAATTACGCGTAAGGCTGTGAGAAACAGCAGACGTGGAACAAATTAAAAACCAGTTTTCTGATTGCATGTGATAGTCAGACGACATCTGAAATTAAATACACGATTATTATTATCATTACATATATATATATATACATATATATATATATATATATATATATATATATATATATATATATATATATACGCACACGCATATTAGTCTAAAAATTATCTCGTTCGTCTGATTGTCTTAATGTCGCTTGTATTTTAATTTTCAGGCGCTGAATGGATTTTTAGTCATACTTACGTGCGAAGGAGAAGTATTTTTTGCAACGCATACCATCGAGAGTTACCTAGGTTTCCATCAAGTAAGTGTTTTGTCGCTCTATTCGATTATTTCGAAAAGCCTGTTAAAATTTTCCAATTATCAGTAATGCGCGGTGTGAACGAAATGTTTAACATTAAAAATAGTAAAAATCTGCTTAAAACCGATAATTTGATTTATTTATCGTTGACCAAAAATGTTGAAAATATTCAGAAAATTCGAAGATAAAATCGCTATTTTAAGAGGACACGTTAGAATTAATACGAAATGAAAATTTTTATTTATTTTTTTCTTCGCGAATTATTGAAAAATGTTCTCTCATTATAACGTAGCTATTCCACAAACTAATTCGGCAGGGTGTATGCACTTGGATAAACGTATGTAGAGGAAAATTCATACAAAAATGACAAATCAAGACTAAAGTACAGCGAGTATGCGCTGGTTAATAGATGGAGATAATCCCTACTCGATACACCGTGAAAATTGTTACTGTACAAGCAAAACATTAGATGTGGACGTATATGGAATTACCTTATTCGGACAGTATTGCACGCTCCAATTGAGAAATGACACGCAGCGAAGTCAACATTGTCGATGCAAATCGCGATATTCTCGTAATGATGATTTCATTCGAACTTTCACGTAGCAACTGTTTAAAATTTTATCAAGAGGTTTGCTGAAATACACGAGAAACGATTACACGATTGTGTAAATGTTGAACCAATGCACCAATGCACCACTGCTAGATGTCGGTTATGACATCAGACGTCTTAAAAGGTAGACATGCGCATGGACCTGATCCAATTATATTAATTACTAAGCATTTATTAATATTGGTATTTATTTAAAGATTGTATTTTTAAATTTTATATATATATATATATATATATATATATATATATATAACGTACGTAATTTTCGTCTATTACGTATCAGTGTGGGAAAACCAATTAATTTTTTTTTTGCTTTCGAATGATAATAATAATTTATAATATTAGTATCTAATTTACGCGACGTGTACGGTAATCATTAAAGGCGCTGGTATTAAGCAATTATAATATCGGTTTATTAAGTTCGGTACGGTGTAGAAAACGCATTACTTCAAGAAGCATTAGGCCGTCGTTTAAGAGCTAAGGAAGCCGGATGATTTAATAGCAACGATCGACAAGGTGTAAATTAGAAGCGCATTCCAGGAGTATGCTGAAAGTGTTAGTAGACAAACTGTAATTGAGATCCTCTGAAGCAGATAGCCGTGCGTGAGTCGTGATTGGCGGCGAAGTCATCTTCGTCTACTCACTTCGGATTCAGATCTGTATACAGATGCTCGTTTGATACCAACCTGCATTGGTAACTCCACGAATAACTTTATTTCGACTACGCTGAAAGTTTTGCGCATCTCGAAAGTTTGATCCCATGGGTGCAGATGGGTTTGATGATCGACTGGTAGAAAGTAGTCGTTTATTGTAGAAATCCAAGATCACCTATCAAATTTGACGGACTTTAAGTAGGATCTGCTTTCTGCCTCGCGGGATACTTTCATGTTGAATGAGCATCCGATGCAGTCCATGATATTTCTTTTACGGGAAATCGATGGAAAAAAAAATGTCGATCTACTGATCTTATTTTATTAAGAATGAGAAGAATTTGTTAAATCGAATGAAATTTATAAATCAACGTAAGAATTTATATTTTTCATTCGAGTTTTGTTAAATTATTCAGCTGAGATCTCTATACGGTCTCACGATATTCTTACAATATCGATATATTAAAAACTATATTTTTTCGTCGCAATTTTATTTTTAATTCGTCGCTTATTTGTCTCCCCCCCTTCTAGGCCTGAAAAAGTTTAGCTGTAAAAGACGAAATGTGTGTCGAATTATTTTAATAAGAGTTTTATTTTTTTTCTATGTTATAATAGAGAAACATGTAGTCGTATTATCGACGACGTTTCTGTGAAATGTTAATTAACAAACGATGATAAACTCCCGATAATTATTTATTCTTTTATTAACGTGTGTGTGTGTATATGTATGTTTTCCGCTTGGATTAAAGAGCTGGTTTTATTTTAATTTTTAATTTTTTCGACGGTTGATTAAAATGATCGTTATAAAACTTTTCGAAATTGAACACGTTCTATTGTTGCCGCTACTTCGTTAATATTGTTCTAATTTACGAGACAATTAATATTCACAAAGCCTCTAATGGTTAGATATAGGATAATATTATCGCGTACTAAAACCTGCTGCAACGCGGAGCAGCTGTATTTTAACGTCACACACGCGCATATGTTTTTAGATTTCATCCTGTAGTAAATACGAAAAGGAGGTAAAAATAATAAATTTCACGTCTGTTTCGTCCTTATTTTATTTTTCTAGATTATAGTTTTGTGTTTTTTTTTTGTATGTTATCGTATTTTTATTATTTTTTTTACATATATTAATTTTTGATATGACAATCGAAGAAAAAATATACCAGACAACTTCACGTTTATTCGAAATATGGTATTATACTTTTAAATAAAGGAAACTTTTAAATTATTTTCATACAAATTAAAATACAATTATATATTATTAATATACATATACAATATTACACCTAGTTTAATTAAATAACCCGAGTAGTCTAAACAGTTATCAATTTAACTTATATATGCCCTCCTCCTTCCATCCTTGGGCCATCGGGAAGGCGTAGTAGTGGTGTTAAAAAACTGTGCCGCCTGTATCGCCATTATGTTAACCTGTCTTGAACAATCATCAACAAATCGAAACTGATTAGCTATTTTCCTCGTCCTAGGTCGTTTTTTTGTTACTTTTTTTTTTCAATCACGCCAGATAATGTACGAAACTTTCATCATGCTGCTACACGTATGAAAAAAAAAACAAAAAAAAAAAACAGAAATCTTTCCCTTATCCCGTTTGATAATCGGATTCGAATATTTAATTTATTTAAAATTCGTTTTTCAGTCAATCCGAGGTATTCTTAGTAATCTTCCATATGTCCGTTATTTATTCAACATAATATGAACATATTGCGCGTGACTTACCTATACTGCGGTATCTTCCAAATGTTTACGGAATGAATGCTACTACTCCGAGTTACTTGGATTTTACTTCGAATTTCAATATCTCGTCGTTGAACAAGATATTTAGATTCATATTTGCAAGTCGGGTATTGAGATGAAAATATGAGCTAACCAGCGGCGGCTCGTGCATAAGGGCTGCAGGGCTGCAGCCCCACCTACAAAATTACCAGTATAATTTTTTTTTCATATTCAAAAATCAATTAAAATTATCCAAAATTTTGAAATTTCGTTTAAAAACGAAATTTTTTCTCTTTGGATGCTCATTCTAGAACGTTGGTGAGGGCTACGTATGATGCAGCTCTTGTTGGCACATTTAGGAAACATAAAAAGCGTAGTTCCGCGAGAAAACGATGTTATAGGTGCATGCGCAGTGGTTTCTTTTTAACCGCACTCGGGCTGCACAAAAACCAGCCCAATACAGCTCTCGTTCACGTGTTTAGAAAACATAAAGTGCGTGGAAACGGAACCGGAAGATGGTTAAGGCGCATGCGCAATAGTTCTTTTTTTGCCCGCGTTCGGGCTGCACGAGAACCAGCCCAGCCAGGTAGACTTGTATTTCAAGATTAATATTCCAACTGCAGAATGAAATGTTGACGCGCGCGTTCTTATATTATTGTTGCTCATTTACTTATGTTTTATTGATTGAATAAATATATTTATTTATAAGGATTTTATTACTTCGATTGTTTTGGTAGAAAGGCTAACTTTAATTATGGCTGGAAATAGCGATTTTCGTGAAAGTGAATTGAATTCGGTTTCATGTTTGCTGAATAACAAATTTTCGCGGTTATCGTTTGCAGAAAAGTGTAACGTTAAGGCTCGTGGGAGGCCGACTCTGCAATTGAATATTATACAAACGTTATCTAGCCGAAACAATACTTTTGAAAGAAAATTTAAAGCGGATATTTATTCAAAATGTGACTGGCTTTGCGGTTGTGAAATTAAAAACGCTTTCTTTTGTTTTCCTTGAATACTTTTTGGCGGTGAAATTTCTTGGACTCAAACTGGTGTGGTAGACTTGAAACATTTGAATGAAAAAATCAAGAAACACGAAAATTCAGCACAACATATAAAAAATTCGATAGATTTTAGTATGCTGGGAAAAATTAATATAGCGACACAGGTAAGCGAAGCGTATAAATTAAATATCAGAAAGTTCAATGAAAACGTCAAAAAGAATAGGGATATTTTATCAAAATTCATCGACTGCCTGATATTTTGCGGTAAATTTGAACTTCTGCTACGAGGACATAATGAAAAAGCGGATTCCGATAATCATGGTATTTTTCGAGGATTGTTAAATTTCGCAGGGATATTCTTCGATGAAAATTTGAAAGTGCATTTTGAAAATTCTACAGTGTTTAAAGCTAACTCAAAAACAATTCAAAATGAATTGTTGGATTGTATGTCAGACATTTGTCGAACTACAAGCTCAATTTTTGGTTGTTATGTCCGATGATATCACTGATATCTCTGAGAAAACACAGGAGGTAATTGTTTTTCGTTACGAATTCAATGGAACCACATACGAAAGATTCTGGGGATTTTATAACCCTGAGTCACGAGATGCAGAAGGATTATCGAAACAGATTTTGGAGCAGTTGAAAATTGTTTTAAAAGATAATACTGGGAAACTAATTGCTCAAACTTATGATGGCGCCGCAGTTATGAGTGGAGCGCGTGGCGGTGTTCAAAAAATAGTAAAAGAAACTTACGCAAATGCCCATTTCATTCAATGCTCATCAATTAAATTTAGTAATGAGTAAATCAGTTTCAAGTAATAGAGAAGTACGCATCTTTTTTAGTAGCTTGTCAGGAATTCCAGCATTTGTTTCGCGTTCTTCTCAGAGATTAGCTGAGCTTGAAAATTGCATGTCAAGAAGAATTCCACGTGGTTCCGATACAAGATGGAATTTCAATTCAAGAGTCGTAAATACAGTTTTTGAAAACATTGAACAGCTGAAAGAATGTTTCGAAAAATTGCAGAATTCAAATAATACCAACAGTTAATGAAGCATCCGGTCTTCTTCGTCTTCTCAATGACAACAACTTTATATTTTGGCTTGGCGTCTTCCATCCTATTATGCCACGCGTTGATTTACTATACGATGCATTTCAAAATCGCAATATTAGTTCTTCGAGCGCTTTTTCATCACTGGAAAATTTTTATCGCGCAATTTCTTTAATCAGAGAAACGAATTTCGAAAACTTGGTGTCCACAAATACTGATTCTATGCCCGTATCTCGTAAGAGGAAATGTGATGAAAATCGAAACGCCGCTGTCAAAGAAGTTTGTGACACAATATGCATGCAAGCTAGGCGAATTTACTGGTCATCTATCTGCAGGAAAGTTGCTGTTATAAGAGAAATTTGAAACGTACTGCAGTCAATTTCCTTCTCAAGAATTTAACGAAACTTACCAGGCATATCCCATGCTAAATAAAAATCGTTTGCAAACTGAACTTTCTGTTCTATACGAAAGAAATTCAGAATTTTCCCTTGCATCGGGAGTTGCGCAACGCCACCAATTGTTTCGAAACACTGGTATTTACAAAACATTCGGCAAAGTATATGTTTGATGAACATTTTGTTAACGTCTCCTATGACAACTGCTGAAGTGGGAAGGTGTTTTTCTTCCTTGAAAAGAATTAAAACATATTTACGGAGTACAATGCTGGAAGACAGAGTTTCTGCGCTTGCAATGATAAGTATTGAGAAAACTCTTATCGATACAATTCCTAACTTCCACCGCAAGGTAACTGACCGGTTCGCGAAAATGAAAAACCATTGTAACTTCATATACAAATAAATTTTGAAGTAAGTGCTTTGAAATTACACATTTTTTAAAATTTTCTTAGAATGGTCGATTCTAAATTTTATTTTTGTTTAGAAAATTTAGAATTTTAAGTTTTTATGAAATGGTAGCCTAGCTGTATGTTCTTTATTAAAAAAAAATTCAACTAGGTAAAACTTTTAGCTCCTCCGCTTCGAAAACCCACGAGCCGCCACTGGAGCTAACGCAGTCCTATTTTGATTAAGTTCGAGTCTTCGTTTCATTATAATTATTTACCGCGATACTGACTTCTCTTACTCATTTATTTAAGTTCGTCATCCAGTTGATCGACAGAATTATTCTTCGATCATTTTTATAAATTTGTCGGTCCCCGTAATCATCTCGATAATTAATAACATCAAACTACAATCGAGCCGTATTTATCGATATTGCAATTTTTGAAGTAAAACTTCTATTGGCGCGTTATATATGGGAAGTTAATCCGCAAAACGAGCGAGCTAGCGGAAATAACGGACGGATATATATATATATATATATATATATATTATATCCCGTTTGCATTTACTTGTACTATTGCAAAAATTTACACATCGATTTATACACATAGGCTCACAGTTTCACTTCTACCCTGCGCTCCGAGGTACAGATTTTTTTTTTATTCATGTAATAATAAGATACATTTTCATTTTTTCTCTCTTATATATATGTATGCATATATATATATATATATATTCTGTTTTTCTACCAGTCAGATATTGTGCATCAGTCCGTTTATGAATTAGTGCATTCGGAAGATCGTGAAGAACTTCAACGACAATTGATGTGGAACTCATTTCTCCCAGCTGAACAGTCGAACATTACGTTGCAGGAAGCGGTAGCGCCAGAAAATAGTCACTTATTGGAACGTAGCTTTACTGTTCGTTTTCGATGTCTGCTGGACAATACTTCCGGTTTTCTGGTAAGTCTTTTTAAAATTAAAATAAACGACCAATCGAATTTAATATTTTAAAATATAACGAAAGTTAACGAATAGTCTCGTCGAAAGAGGAAATTATGTTTTTCGTTATTGCGCGTGACAGAAACTGAAAACATAATTTCAAATGGACGTGATTCGTATTTCGTAGTTTCGATAAAGTCGATATTTCCTTATCGAATAAACTACGATTATTCAAAAAGTAATTTTTCGACGAAGTAACCGACTATATCTCGTCGTCAAATAAATTCCGAATGAACCCACCGACCTTTTATGGGTAATCGAAAACAATGTGTCCTTCACGTTCGTTTCCGTAGTATTACAAGTGAAATCGATATTGTTCCTTTTATTCGCAAACGATTTAATAATAAGCCAGTAAATAGTGGAATTGGCGATGTTATTCAGGATATGCGATGTTTTACAACGGGGTGAATCTGCACGAAATAAACTGACGATAGGCACGTGTTAATACGATTATTTCAATTTTGCAAAATAATAATAGTAATAATAATATTTTGTTTCTTCTACTTCTCGTGCTGTAGTACTGTTTGAGCGTTGAAGCTCATCATAACGCGCATATTTCGCCAATCGACTCATCTCAAAGTTGACCACGGCATGTTAGATAAGATCTTAAAATTGGCGAAAATTATTTATTTCTATCGACGGCGTCGTATGTCGGATTTTCTCATTGCAACGATAAATACATATTTCTCCGCCTAGAAATAGATAATTACCTTCGTCTTCGGACATCGGAAAAAAGCTGTTTCCCTATACCGGTCATTTCGAAAACCGTTTCTCAACTTCCATATCCAATATGTCATTTCGGCATTCTATGAACGATCCACATTTCAAATACTTCCAGACGGTTTATTTCATTTTGTATATCTCTCAATATCGTAGAAAAGTATGAATCGTATATAACACTTGTATAACTAGAAAGATAGATTTCGACCATATGGTAGCCGTTTATGAAAGCCTGTCTAGCTTTTTCAGTCTTAGATTTTGTTTTTCCAGATATATATATATATATATATATATATATATATATATATATATATATATATATATATATATATGTTCCGAAAATTGAGTTCAATTACCAGACGAAATCAATCAGGAAAACTACTAGGTTCGTTTTCTCCATTCGGTCCTGTTCCATGCTGTTGTTTTTAAATTGTATGTTGTACATCTCATAGCTTTTACTATTTGCCACGTGTCGTTGTTTCTCGGTCTTCCTCTGTATTTGGTATTCCTTGTTTTGCCTTCTATGATTTAGGTGAGCATTTCGTCATTCCTTATTACATGTCCCATCGTTACAGCTCTTCTTTTCTCGATGTATTCGATAAACTATCCGCTACTCTTTTTGAGAACGTCTTCGTTTTCAACCTTTTCAATCCGTTCTAATTTTAACATTTTCCTCCAGAACCACATTTCTGCGTATTCGTGTTTCTTTTCTTATCAATTACATTTATCACGTTGCGAATACAACATTCATTACGTACGTTACATTAAGAATAAATGCGCATTGTGTTTGTACTTTCTAGAACCCGAAACTCTAACCGGGATAGGGCGCGTCCATACGAATAATGGAACGACTTATAGATATATATTTGGTGTACGCGGAGGCAAAGACTGGTAAAACTTGCTCTAAAACCGTACATATATCCGAAGGTATCATTGTAGCGTGGCCAGTTGTGCCGCCACTAAATAAAAACATACTCTGAAAAAGGACAACAGCTTTTTCATATCACTCGCAGGTGGAAATCAAGTGGAACAGCTGTAAGTCGAAATATAATCTCAGGCGTGAAGAACATATTTCTGAAATGGCTTGTAAAATGAAAGTCCAATAAACCGTTTGGGAGTATTTGAAATGTTAATCGTTCATAGAATGCCGAAATGATATGTTGGATATATTCGACGGTTTTCGAAATGGCCAGTATTGAGAAACAGTTTTTCGAAGTAAAACTTCTTTTTGCGCATTGTATATGGGAAGTTAACCGGTAAAACAAGCGTGCGAGCCGAAGACTTATAGGCGCATAGGCGTGTCTATTCTCACAATATAGTCGGGCTCCTCCACTCTTTCCCGCACCCGATGGTCCGGCGTTCAATCAATCCTAGTTCGCAACATAAAGTTTTTCACGATTCTATAGAAGGCATCCCACTCCATATAACATCATCCAATTCATCTTCACATCCCTTCTGTTATCAATTTAGAAGATTGGTCACTGTGATATATATCTGTTCACTCTAGAGTAGCTCTAAACTTCGTTACGAATGTTCCTTCTCTTTATCGTATCTTTATATCTGTTATCTTCCGACGTCCGTATTTTATTCGTACTATTTCAATTCGTTAAATCCTTTCAAGTCGTACATTATAAATCGTTGACGCAAAATTATAAATTTTATACGGGTGTGTGTTTTTATTATACAATACCGCTTCTTACGCGAACTGTTGATAATTTCTAATGTATTCGTATAAGTATTTTTAAAATTGGGATATTTCACGTCAAACGGAAAGTAAAAAAATTTGTTAGCGTTAAAATTTTACTCACCGCATAGTGGACCTCGCGACGAAAAGAGTTAATCGTGGTTTCCTTAGTTTCGGTATTTCCCCCCTCTTTCCTTTGTTTTTATTCTCTGCTCTTTTCATATAAATATTTTTAATTTTGTAGTTCTTAATTTATTTAATATTTTAATTTATCTATATTTCACACGGCCAAATGATACGTTTAACACCCGACAAAAAAACAAAACATCCTATACGCGTCCCGAATGCTGGCCTTTTCTGTATGCAAAAATAATGTACAACCGGTTTATCACGATGATCTGTCCGTTTATGGCAAATTATTATCGTAGAAAAGCAACTTATATGCTAATAAATCTAAACACTGCCTAATAATTTTGGCTTCAAATGTCAGTGTCAATAAAAACAACAATCATAATTATAATAATTAATAATAATAATAATAATAATAATAATTATAGAAAAATAAAACAGTAAATATAAGCAGTCGTTATAATTTAACGAAGAAAATTTGAAAACACTACTTCCGGCTTAACGTCGTAAGAAGTGAAAATGTAGGAAAAATGCAAAATATCCGATATTATTTCTATATTTCCGTTTCATTTTATTTTATTTTCAGTTCTTACTTTTTTATTACCTATCTTGTTATGTTCCTTATTATTATTATTATTACTCGGGCCACATTTTTGTTTTGACATTGTTCCACATTTCTCTCTCTCTCTCTCTCTCTCTCTCTCTCTATATATATATATATATATATATATAATATACACACACATATAATGTATTTACATATATAAATGTATATATATATATATGCGTTAACATGTATGTATCGCCTTATATATTATCCTGTACCAGATATTTAAAGGTGATAATACGTGTCCAAGAAGATGCAACCGGTTTTCCCGAAATGATTAATAATTATCTACGGACGACGAGTTTTAATGGGCAAACGCATTGCCCACTAAATTATAATAATACTCGATTAAACATAATGTATACGATAATGAAAACAAGAATAATTTAAATTTAATATAATATTCCGGCCAAGTGGAAAAATATAGAATATAACAGCAGACGTCAGCTGCGTTTGCCATTTTAAATTTTGTATATTTCCACTAAACGTAAACACCACGCACAAACACGTACGAATAAACTAAAATATTAAGATAAATGTATTCGATGATAAGTATATTTTCATTCGTTTACACATAATTAATCGTGTTCTCTATCCGCTAGTCTCTTTATCAAAAATTGAACTAAACTCGTAAGTGTATATATATATATATATATATATATATATATATATATATATATATATATATATATAAATGAATTACCAAATATTTTAAATATCTTAACTGGAAAACGGTTCAACCGACTTTGCTGATTTTTTTTGCTGTGTTCAAAATTGTAAGGACAGTTCTATTTCTTATTTATCCCGCTGTTTTATAGTGCTTTTAAAATTCCCGGGAAGTTTACCTAGTCAAAAGCCTTTTCCAAATCCGCTATTCCTAAGTATAGTGGTATATTATATTCTTTAAATTTTTCTATTAGTGTCGTTATCGTTTGTATATGATCTGTAGTTTCTCCTGAATTCAGCTTGCTCAATTGGTTGTTCATTATTTAGTGTTGCTTCGAGTCTATTTGATATAATACGGGTAATATAGATAATAAGCTTATTTTTTAAATCTTTTTTATGCCCTTTCTTATTGAACAGAACTGTAATGAAATTCTTCCAGTCTTTCGACACAGCTTTTTTCTCTAGGTACCTGTTGTACACTCGTTGTAATTAAGATATTATTGTTCCTTCGACCATCCATTCCGGGAGCCGTTCTGCCTTTCATTTGTTTTATAGCATATTTCACTTCTGCTTTTAATATGGTAGGTATGTCATTGTTAATATCTGTGTTCATGTTGTTATCCCTATTTCTTATGTTTTCGTTTTTGTTATGACATAAGTGATTTATAATAATCATGTACCGTGCGCAGTATTTTTGACTTGTCTCTGACGTGTCCGTGCGCTTCGTTGTATACAGATGTAATCGGATGCTTTGTTTCTTTTTTTAGACTTCGTCTTTGTACTTTTAGACGTTATTCGTGAGTTTTCATACTGTAATATGACTTCTTTGATTTTTCTTCTTATTATCTTACTATTTTCGACGTGTTCTATAGAGTCTCTACTTCCTTGATTTATAATATCCCTACGTTTTTCCATTAGCTGTGCGGTAGATTCGGTCAGGTTTCTTTTCCATCCTTTTTTTATGTGCGGTTATATTAATGCTTTCTTTTTTTATGATTTTTGTAAGTTCTTGTATCCATTTATCTAGTGTTAGTATTTTTGTTGAGTTCTTTAATCCTTCCGATTTTATGCTTAATCTACTATTATATTCAGAAGTAATTAGATGTTTACTACTTTTTTCTTCAGTTTTGTGAAACGCTTAAATCTGTCTAGTTTTCTATTGAGGATTATCGTACTTCTTATTAACCAACGATCGCTTGTTATTCCTATTCGACTTAATACTTCAAGACGTTTTTAACGATGTTGATGTTTGCAGATAGTCAATTTCGCTGTTTACTTTGCCGTTTCGTCCAACGCATGTACACCTTCGTTTTGGTTTCTTTTTAAAGTATGTATTGACTGCATACAGTTTGTTACCATTGGTAAAGTCTGCAAACATATCGCCCTTCTCGTTCATTTTACCCAGTCCATTATTATTTTTACTCTGATCTTCGGGTTTCTTTATGCCGAGCTCGGCGTTGAAGTCTCTCATGACGATTGTATAGTTCGTTTTTTCTATTTCCATTAGATTTTATGATGTTTGCATATAATTCTTCAACTTCGATGTTTTCACTAGCAGTACACTGGTATTACTTGTATTGTTGTATTCTGGTTGATTCTCGTTATAAGGTATGCCAGCCTGTCTGAAATTCCTACGTATTTCGTGATATTTTCCTTAATTGATTTATGCATTATGAAGCCTACACTAGTATGTCCCGTGTCGCTGCCTTTCCAGTATATTGCGTTGCCATCGTTTAATATAATTTCTTCTTCCCTAGGCCTTTTCACTTCGCTTAATCCTAGTATATGACATTTCATTTTTCTTAATTCGTATTGCAGGTGTTCTAGTCTATCAGCTGTAGCTAATGAGCGGACATTATAGGTAGCTGATTGGTAACACAAATAAACTCGATCTTTTTTTTAATATATATATATATATATAAAAATTAACAACCTTTTTTTTAAAGTAGACCTCCCACTTGCGGAGGCCATTGCTTATCCGGCAGAGCCAGCAATGTTTTAGGTATGCAATGAAAAACGTTTGTCCCGCTTTTTAACAGAAGAAGTACGCATTGATGGATAACTAGGCGAATTTTAGTCGGATTTGGACAAACTTTTTTTTTACTCCTATTGAGCCCCAATAAATTACCCCACGATTGGTAGTCCCTAGTTTTACTATTAGAATTGTCGGTATTTCCCTTAATATCGTTTTTACCACTCTTGTTATAATTGTTCCGGGTCGCATGTCGAGATTATCGTCGAGGGCTTAACGGCGATCCAGGGTCCCCTGTCATTATCAGGCCCTTATGTGTTCGTATTTTTTGTACTTTTCATATTTGGGAGGTGGTAGGTCTTACTTTCCCACGATAACCTAATTCGTGTTGTGAAGCGGTTAATGGTAACTCTACTAACTCGAGCTGGTAACATTTTAAGATTTTTACGGCGATCTTAACCCGCCGAGGGAGAAACAGTCATAAGATTTATGCAGACTTATGGCCAGTATCCTCGTGTTTCTTACCATGTCACTACTGGAATCACCTGCCTGAGGCTTTCCACCAGTAGCGCTCTTGGTCCGCGACTGCTTATTTGACTAATGTCTTATTCGCAGCTAACCTACATATCTGTAGGCCGTTCCACTATCCGCCACCTGTATGTGTGTCTATCGATTTAGCTTTTGCCTTGCCATTAATATCGCATGTAATAGTTGGAACTTGTACGAGGGTACAGAGCGTGGCCAGTCGGCGCTCCTTTAAATCCTTGTCTAGCTTACCAACAGCTTTAGTTACGTTATCACACTAATCTAACTAATATAAAAATATAACTATCCGTATTCGGCTTCATGTTATATATATATATATATGTGTGAATAAATGATATATATATTTTATATAGAGGTATTAGAATACATGCGAATCAATTATCTTGTTTAATGAATATTCATTTAAAATAAATTCAACTAAGCGTAAAGTGAAATTATTGTAAATAATAATACCACTTTAAAATAGTAGACAAGCATGTGATTTATATATATATATATTTAAATTGGCCTCCAATCCGGACTCTGCCGGTGGGGGAAATATATTAATTAAAAATAGGTGTATTTATAAAGGGGCCTGAGGGCTAGTGTAATTTAATAATTGTGTGTGTGTGTGTTAAGTGGTTATGTAGCTGTAAACTTAGTGTGTGGTGCCAATGTGTACTTATCTATGGAGGCAGTATCAGGATGAAAAACATAGTCCCGACACCACCAAAAATATGTGTGTGTGAATTAAGTTTGTATGTGTGTAATAAGTTTAGTTTATGAACAAAAAAATATGTTCTTAGAGAAAAATAATCAGAATAGACAAAAGTACGATATATCTTCTTAAGATACAAATTCTTACAAATAACAAGCTCTGTGTAATGAAAATAAGATGCATTCTTAAAGTTAATAATATACAAACATTCCTGTTAACAAGCTGTAAATTCTTATGAGTACAACATTTAACAAATTAATATTTATAGCATAGAAGCAACCAGTCGCTAGGAGTCAAAGGTGGTATCGGGTTGACGTTTGAATTTGGTTCATTGTACTTAATTAATTAGTAATTGTAAATTTAAGGCTGCTTTCTCCGCAAATTCGAGGAAGGCAACATGGTTTTCTCTGCCTAAAATGAGTGAACTCTTATATTTATCTATATTGAATATGTTGCGTAAGGAAGAGAAGGCAGGGTATTCAAAGATGAAGTGATGTATATCATCGACAGAGTCAGTGGAACACGCCGTACACCTGTTAGCCGTGGTAAGTCCAAACTTAAATAAATAGGCCTGCGCATTCCAGAAATTAATTTTCATATTTATAATTTTTAATCTTTAGGAGACATCTGGAAGAAAGACATGAGTTTTCCGACCAGTAGTGTCAGAATACCTCTGCCAGGCATCAGTAATCAATTTATCAACATACTTTTTGAAGATGTTGTTTGAGATGTGTGTTGTGATGGTGTCAGTAAAGCTGTTATTTAACAACCTTAATGACCTTATGTGTGAAACTTCACCGATAAGCCTGTACTCACCGACCGAAGTCCTGCCTACTAGATATAAATCTAAAGGCAGAACGACAGAGATCACACAGGCTGCCGATGTAGGTGTTGTCCTGTTAAGAGAAGAGATTCTAAGGAGATATTTCCTCTATTGCTTATTCACTCGTTTAAGTACTCTGGGACAGACATATACAGCAGCAGCATAGCAATACAGTGCTTGAATTAGACCCTTATATAGTATGTACAGCTCCCTATAGGCCAAACTCCAAGCATTGGGCTGAATTCTGGCAAGTTTGCTGAAAAGATTATCACATTTTTTAGTTATCATGTTAAAATGAGGAATAAAAGTTAAATTTTCATCTATAATTACGCCTAAGTATTTCAGAGTAGTTGTATGTGGAATTGCGGATCCAGAGACCAACGGCAAGTCAGCAACCTGGCCAGCAATGCTCCGATCACCAAACACTGAATAACGGCATTTGGCAGCAGAGAACTGCAGACCAATATCACCAATGATGCCCTCTAAAAACCTGGAGACAATTGCAATCTGTTTGAAGGGATAGTTAGCTTTCTTGGGTTCGTATAGAATAGCTGAGAAATAACGGGTATAATTTTTTCGAATTAAAAAAAAAAAAGTTTGTAGTCTAAGGTAGAAGCGTTCGTTTTAAGATTAATGAATTGTCTGAGTGACCACATTAAGTTCATCCACACGGGTTATAATCTGAATTTAATTATCAAACAGTGTCGTGAATTGATAAATCCCCGTTGAATTATTTTTAACAATTTTTATGTTTAATGCCGCGTGTGGACGAACCTTTATTATTCTATTGATGTTGCTGTATTGGGGGATAGTGATTTTATAAATTAACAAAAAAAAAAGTTAATCACTATAAAAATTATTTTCTTAACGCAAAGCTTTTCGACAATCACGTCATTTTGAAACCACCTGTTGTAAACTAGCGATAGAGAATCGCGCATTCGTAACAAATATTATCGACGATATTTCTACTTTTTCGTACATATAAAAAACCGTATATTAATTTATTTTTTAATATTAATTTATTTTTTAATATTAATTAATTTTTTTAATACTAATTTATTTTTTTTAACACTAATTTATTTTTTACGTAGAGATTGGACATCAGGGGCAGAGTAAAAATAATATACGGCCAAAATCGTAAGACTGAAGAACCACCGCTCGGATTATTCGCCATATGTACTCCGTTCGGTCCGCCATCATTACTGGAAATACCTCACAAAGAAGTTATGTTTAAAAGCAAACATAAGCTCGATTTGTCACTAGTATCGATGGACCAAAGGTATGTGTGTGTGTACATAATGTCGGCCATTTTAAAAATCGTAAATTACTATATGCTCGTAATTTTGCGTAATGTGTATACGTTATAGGGGGAAATTATTATTAGGATATTCCGATTCCGAATTGGCAAATATGGGCGGCTACGATCTGGTGCATTACGATGATTTAGCTTACGTCGCGAGTGCTCATCAAGAATGTAAGTTCAGATTTTTCGTTATTATTTTCGATGCACATTTCATCGATATGACGGTTAATAACGTAAAATTTTATTTTGTCCTTCGTCTTAAAAACACGTAGAAAATTATAAATTATTTTTGTACGTAAAAATTACATTGATTTCTATCTATCATAGTCGATTGTATTAAAATTTAACGACCCGTTTTAATATTTCGTTACTTTCAAGTCACAGATTCATTTATCGTGCGTATTTCGTTACTTATATTTTATTCGGCGCACACACTCGTATGAATATCAGCGGCAGCTAAAAAATCTAACGGCTGCAATTTCCCCTTCCAAACATATACACGCAAAAAAAAATTTAGTCAGCAAAGTGTAATAGAAATACAAGAGCCCTTTAAAATCGTAATCCGAAGAACTAAAAATGATGAAGTTAGATTATCGATTCCAAGATAATTAATTCCAATATTAAACCGACATGTATTAAAAATTTATTTCCGCGTGAATTAGTACAAACTTTATACAAATTAGAAAAGTATATCAATTTTTGAAATACTAAAACGAAATAATTCGATAAACTTTACGTGTAATAGTTAAGTATTCTTATTTTTCCCAATTTACACAAAACAATCCTTTGAAAATGAAATGATCAATTGTCGTATAAATAATAAAGCTTCAGTAAGGAAAAAATTCTACGATTAACATCGGTCAGTAATAATACCAGATTCACACGCGGAAATGTACACAGTAAAAGAAAGAAACACCGATAGAAATTCGAAGAAGAAAAACTAATCTCGGAAAGAGATGAAAGATAAGTCGTAGACTCGTTCGTTATTTGGCCGGTAGTATGCGCGCACAACCGCACCCGCGTTTTATGCACAAATGAGAACAACCTATTTTGGACATCAAGTGTGTATACTTCGAGGACTCTGGTTGAAAAACAGTCGCCAATATAGTCCTATTCTGCACACATAGTAGCATTACGCGCAAAATCTCCACTTAACGCTATATGTGGCTTTCGGATGCCTTCTTCAGGTTGCATCGAGCCTGCAACCACAAACCTTGTAACTAGACGCTCCAAAGAACTTTTTAAACGTTTTTTAACTTTTTGTAATATATTCTACGAAAAATATATAATTAAAATTTACTTATTTTGTTTTTAATCTCTATAAAATAATTAGTACTTTTAATTATTTTATTACATCATCATAAGCTGTTCCGGATATTTCTGGTGGTTGTGCAACCATGCAACTTTTATGTGTGAGCCGCCACTGATGAATATTTTATATATATATATATATATATATATATATATATATATATATATGTGATCACCTTTATTTTTATCGCGTTTCATTAACAATTAATAAAGCCCAACAAACTTGAAAATCAATGGGAGACGTCGCCTAAGCCTAAACCGATCTTTACCAATCTGAAGATTGATAGACTATCAATCAAACGACGCATCACGAGCAAGCCACTATGTATTGACTCGGTACAACTGCATTGACCGCTCAGTTGGCTAGAGGCCTTTTTATCGTGAAAAATTCACGTTCTCCACGTGATTCGAACTCAGATCGTGCAAATAGAACTCTAAGGAATTACGAATAATCCACGAGATCCTTAACCGTCGTTAATAATAAATGTAAATGTCGAAATAATATTTTGTTCAAATTAAATAATTTATATTTACTCGCGTCTAATTATTTCATGCTTGAATAATATATGACAAATCGTTAATATAAAAGTTCGAAATTTTTTGATCGGTGGTGCGAACACAATTAACATTTGACCATCTCTTTTTACGTAAGCTTTATTAGTTTCTAAAATTTCTGATGAAACTTTCATTTAAAATCTAATATTGAGGGGTTCGTATAAATTTTTCCATTCTTTGGGTAGTACACTATCCAAAAGGAAATATCGGTACGTTACTATGTCTACATATCAAATCAGTTCTTCTCCAAACAAGTAAAACTAAATACCAATATTGAAAATATTACAGCTTCAGTCCACATCTCCGGCCTTACGATAACTCTATGTTCCATATACATGCACAAAAACGATGAAATAACCCTACATAATTTACTCAAATTTTTTCTTCAACTACCAAAACCTTTTATAGTGACTGGCGATTTTAATGCGCATAATAGTATGTCAGGATCAAAATATACCGACTCCAGGGGCAAATTAATCGAAGACGCCATAAACCGAACAAATATATGCTTATTAAATACAGGCAGTCCGATCCACTTCAACAATAATGGCAATGACTCAGCAATTGATCTAAGTATCTGTAGTCCAAGCATTCTCCACTATATGCACTGGAGAACAGACCTAAGTCTGTTTGCCAGTAATCATTTTCAACAACATATAGTGCTCAACTTGCCTTCCAATTCGGGCAGTGAAAGCTGTATATCTAAAAACTGGAATATATCAAAAGCTGACTGGATTTTATACACCGATATAGTTAACATTGAACAAAACAAAATCTCTCACAACGTTGATGAGTCATGTAAATACATGTTACAACAAATAAGGGAAGCTGCCGCCAGATCTATTCCATAATTCAAAATCCACGCTAAAGGAAAACAGTACGCTGCATGGTGGTCTGAAGACTGCCGATCATTAATTAAAGAAAAGAATAAAACCCTATCAAAATTCAGACGTCAACCAACAATCGAAAACTTGATCAAATTTTAAAAAGCCAGATCACTAGCCCGGATAAGAATACGTGAATCAAAAAGCAATCACTGGCAAGACTTTGTTAAAACAATAAATGCGTCTACTCCTTCTAAAAAATTATGGAATCAAATCCGACAAATCGCGAATAAACGCACAGTCGAACCAATAACAGCAATAAAAGCAGGTCCCCGTATTACATATGACAAAATTGAAATAATAAACGTTCTAGCCGACCACTTCTATCAAGTATCATCTAATCAAAACTATCCTGACGATTTCAGGAAGTACAAAGAAATAGAAGAAAGTACTAATGTCCCCGATTTCACATCATTAACTAACTTCAGCTATAACATTACCATAACTAAAGACGAATTTAATACCGCCCTAAATGCAATGCGGCCCTCAGCCGTCGGTCCAGACGGAATCCACATTTCCATGATAAAACAACTTAATTCATCCTCTAAAGAAGCCGTTTTGCACTTTTTTAATATAATATGGCAAACTCAGTCGTTTCCGGAGGCATGGAGAGAAACTCATCTTATTCCGATACTAAAACAAAACAAGAATGTATTATACCCGGCTAGCTACAGACCGATCTCTCTCACAAATACCCTGTGCAAGTTACTCGAAAGAATTGTTAATAGTAGATTGCTGTGGCAGTTAGAAAGCTCAGAACTCTTGGATCCCTTACAGTTCGGCTTCAGGAAACAAAGAAGCGCTCGGGATCTATTAGCTAAACTTACAACAGACATTCAAAATAATTTAATAGAAAATAAAACTACAACTGTTGTCAGCTTTGATTTAGAAAAGGCTTTCGATAAACTCTGGAAACAAAGAATTCTTCTCACTCTATATCACTGGGGATTTAAAGGAAATTTACCGATTTTCATTTGAAACTTTTTACACCGCCGAAAATTTCAAGTAAAGATGAATTCTATTTTATCCGATACAAAAATTCAAAAAAAAATGGTACCCCTCAAGGATCTGTAATTAGCCCTACGTTATTTATTATAGCCATGACTAATACTAAACAACATATACCAACTCCAGTAAAGTACTGTATATATGCTGATGACTTATCAATATACTACTCAAATCGGGACTCTAAAATTTGTGGAACCTTTATTGCAGAATACAATAAACGACATAAATAACTGGGCTAAATCTCAAGGATTTACTTTTTCTCCTCATCAAAAACCAAGCATATAACTTTCAGCAAAAAACGAAATGTAATTACACCAAACTTACACATGGATACAATACAAATAGAAAATACAGATTCACTTCAGATACTAGGACTAATATTGGACCCGAAACTAAGTTGGAAAGAACACATAAACAAACTAAAAATAAAATGCTTGCAAAAAATAAATATGCTCAGAATGTTAAATAATTCATCGTGGGGATCTGACCGAAAAACATTAATACAGTTATACAAATCCTACATTCTAAGCAGATTGGACTACGCTAGTATAATATATGGTAGCGCAGCCTATTCTACACTAAAAAAACTCTAGCTATTAGAATTGTCTTGAGAACCTTTCACACTACCTCAAACACAGCTTTACACGTGGAAGCAAACATATTGCCACTCCGATACAGAAGACAAATATTAGCACTAAAATATAACACACAATCAATTTTCACACCATCCAATCCAACATCCCAGTCCTTACAAACGAATAAATCTCAACATACTTTCTTAAACAAGCCAAATGCTTCCAAACCCCTATCAGAACGCGTTAACAATACATTAGCAAAACTTCAATATCGATTACCGCAAATTAAAACAAACCAAGCTCCAAAAATACCACCTTGGACAAAGCTTACAATAGCAATAAACACAGAACTGGAAAAATATAAGAAAAATTTAACACCTTCAAATATACTCAAATCAAAATTTTACAACATTTTGGAAAAACAGTACGGCGATTATACACAAATATACACTGACGCATCAAAGTCCACAAACCAAACCTCATCGGCCTATCTTACACCCAACCAATCCCAAGTATATCATTTACCGGATTCAATATCAGTTTTTACAGAAGAACTTCTTGCAATTTATAAAGCTTTAAAATACATATCTAAACAAACACAACCGAATAAATATGTAATCTGCACAGATTCTTACAGCGCTCTTAAACATATTCAAAAATATATTAAAAACACAAACTGAGATACTTTCAACCTAAAACACATTATTAACAACCTCATCTCAAATATTCGGGAATAGCTGGGAATGAAAACATTGATAGAATAGTCGAAACAACTCCTACGAATATAAAAACAATAAAATCAACTCACATTACTGATTTGTATACAGTCCTTATACAAAAAATTAAAATGTCATTTCAAAAATTCTGGGAGACCCAATGTACACATACACACCTATATCAGATTAAGCCGAAATTAGGAAACTGGAAAACAACAGACCAGAAAGAAAGAAAACCCGAAAAAACGCTAGCTCGACTACGTACAGTACACACGTTACTTTACAACACCTACTCAATAGGACCTCTCCACCCATCTACCATGAATGCAAATCACAATTAAATATAAACCACATACTATTAGAATGTACAAAATACAGAAACCAACGTATAAAATACAACCTAAATCATGACACAATAAAAACAATACTCGAAGATAACCCGGACAAAATTAAAAATCTTTTACAGTATACAGACACTAACCTAATAAACAGCTTATAATCAACTCTAAGACGCAAATGATTCCGGCAATCGAGCGTCTATAAATAAAATAAAATAAAATAAAAAAAAACTATCTTCGATTTATCGTTTTTTTTTTTTATATAAATAACTCTTTTAAATTACCAATCAATATTTTAAACCAATTTTTAATGAAGTCTCCATATATATTGAATTTATTACCGCCATCTATAGGACACTTTTGTAAGTCAAATTTTAAGTTTTCGCCTGTAGAGTACGCTACATAATGTGTTCTGAATTTTAAATTTAGAGTTTTTAAAATCGATCTACGGTATTATTATACGGATTATAGAATAAATAATTTTATTTCCTCATATTTTAAATGAACACGTGTCATATTGCAGTGTTAAAAACGGGGGCATCTGGTATGATCGCTTATCGGTATCAGACGAAGGACGGTCAATGGCAATGGTTACAGACAAGCTCTAGATTAGTATATAAAAATTCTAAGCCGGACTTCGTTATCTGCACGCATAGGCCGCTTATGTAAGTTATTTTGATTTCCATGTCCGTATAATTTAAGTCAGTATGCTCCGTTAATCGCTTAATTCAAAACTGGGTTTTTAATATATATATGTATATATATATATATAAATCTAGTATTAAAAAAATTAAATAAAAATGTAGTAGTCTGCAAATTTTAGTTTATGGCTACCAGTAGCTATTATTTATACTGCTTAATTTCAAATAAAAATCTTGGTTTAATAAAAAAATTCGTTCAATTTAAATGTACAGACAATTCCATACAACGGCCGTAGGTAATCATATTTGTTAAACTTATATATTATATATTGAACATTTTCTATTTCATTACTCTTGCAGTTGAAACATTTATTATCATCAATTATATTTAATTTATTTAAATAATATCCGATACAACCGTGACTAGAAGGTATCTGAGTTATGTAGTAATTTGCTGTAATTTATTTTTAAAGCGATTTATCACATTAGGAAATAATTAATTTATTAATTTATTATTTGTTAATATATATATATTGTATCTTACATTAAATTCATTTAAAATTTGTATATCAAACTCTTTGAGAGCTATTTTACTTTTTATATCATCCTGCTATCTTGTGATCAGACGACCGCGAATTCTGTATCCTTCCCTTGGTAACCACTCAGTTATTTGTTTCAGCCCAGTTCCATCGTTCTACTGCATTCCGTCTATGGCTTTCCTGTCTGACAGTTTAATTCCTAACATTATTCTTTCGTGGGTTCTCTGAGTTACCACACTGTTCGTACACTTTTTTTTTTTTTAGTCCGTATATCTTTATTCTTGGGCACCTAGCTCAACTTTCCGAAAGCTATCCACGAGGGTTGCGTTCGTCTTTTAACATCCTTAACTATTGTTTTATTCTATGTGGTAGTTACTATATTCACTGACATGTTCAGTATCTGTCCATCTATTTTTATTTGTAATTCTACAGGCGTATATACGAAACCATGCCGGTAGGTGAGAATATGTACAGAGATGAAGAAAAATTGTAATTTCTCGTACTGTACATACAAAATGAAATTTATGCGTATGCGAGACAGAAAAAGTAATAATTAATCGATATTAGATGACTTATACAAATAAATATAAATGGACATATGTAAAATAGACATTATAACATAAGGAACAGACGGTAAACGTAAATAATAAAGCCAAAATCAAAGTAATAATTAAAAAAAAAAAAGGGTTAATAAACAATTATTTGTTCGTAAAAATATTTAAAATAGTTTTATAAAAACCTTTTCAAAGAATGATTCGCCGGATTAATAAGACTGATATCTCAAAATATACGTTACACAATGAACTGCTTGAGCATTGACAATTACGTTATGCGATTTAAGTGACGGTATTTCTATTTAAGTATACCGCAGATATATCTTATTTCCTAATTTACTGATCATCATTATCGAATGGCAATAAATTGTACGATATTAAAAATTAGGTTTCGATCAGCCGATAAATAATTTCGTTGAATTCTATTCCGAATTTTACATCTAAAAGATTTATCTTAAAATTATTATTATTTTTTATAATTATTGTTTTAGACTTCTTAATAATCATCTAAATACTCTAAAATGTTTCTTTCTTTATTTGTTTGCAATAGGGAAGAAGAAGGTCGTGATCTAATCGGTAAACGAACGATGGACTTTAAAGTAAGTTATCTGGATGCCGGGCTTACTAACAGTTATTTTAGCGATTCGGATCAATTACTGTCTTCCTCTTCGGCAAATTCTTATTCGCCGACTACCGCTGCTAATTCGTCCGCGGTAATTTCTTCAGCTTCATCGTCGATAACGTCAAAATCAACTACTACTCCTACGTCGCAAAGAGTAAATCGCAGATACAAAACTCAATTAAGGGATTTCTTATCTACCTGCCGAACGAAACGGAAATTAAACAGTCATCATCATCATTCTCATTCATCTTCAACAATTCTTCATCCGACACCTACAACACCGCCGGTTGATTATATCAGCGCCAATTCTGATCCGACAGCTGCAGCTGCGGTCGCGGTAGCGTATTCTAACCTAAATTCCGTGTACTCTACTCCACCTTACGCGCCGGCTAACACTAATTCTGACGGTACATTATCGTCGTACATAAGTCATCAAGCGGCGACTGCGGGAAATTTTCATCAAGCTATCTACGACAATAGAATTCCTTATCATTTGACCAGCGCTACAGATAATTTATTCCATCAGTATAGGCCGCTCGGCAATTATTATCCTGAATATCATCATTCACCGCCGGCAACTCCTTACGTTTCCGCCAATGGATTCCTCGAGATTTCATCCCGAAACTCGCCTTCTAGTCTACCCACTTACGATGTAGTCAGTCCGTCGGTTGTACCGGTAATGCAGGAACATAAACATAATGAATGCAACCGAATATATACGTGTCACCAGCAACTGTTAGATCATCAAAAATATTTAGACGGTAATAGTAACACTGCAAATGACGCTATTGGAAGTACGCCGTTGTATCTATCACCATCACCTCTACCTTCGTCGTCGACAATTATGTCTCCTAGTGTAATTTGTGATAAATCTTCATCGGTCGTTGAAATCACGGCGACTACGGCCGCAGCAACACACTTAAAATTGGATGATGTTAAAACGGAAGTTTTTCAACATTATTCTTCACTCGCCGGTAATGACCCGCCAAGACAGACAGTACTCATGTGGGCACTGAATCATACACCTCAGCCATCTTCTGTTAGTGGCAGCAGTTGCAGTAATGGTAGATCTCCGGCGGAAGATGGTGGTTCTGAGACGCCGCCAGTTATCATTAATGGTAGTCTCGCAACGCCGATTGCAACAACAACCGCTATTACCACTGTTCAATACGGTAGCGGCAATAAAAAGTCGTCATCGTCATACACAAATGGAGATCCATTAAAATCGTTAGCTGAAATGAATTCGATGCAAGTGATTACATCCACTACTACCAAGTGGAAACCGGACACTCCTCCTAGTCCAAAAACTTACTACCATCCACCGTATCATTCGCAATATGCTCACGAAGCTGGTCCTCCTCCACCACCACCATCAGAGGTATGGTCGTCACATTCTCATCAGTTCTATCCTTACCATCATCACCACCACCATCATCATCACCATCACCAGTGAGTGATTTCACACCGTTTTGATTTTATGTGTAATTTTGGCACGCTTTTCCCACAAACTCATTGTCGTGTATATATAAAACTAAATATTCCCATATAAAAACGATATAATTTTTACATATCAAATTTTAGCGAAATTATGATTTCAAAACTAAATAATAAATACAAAGTCAAATAAAGAAAGAAGAAGAAATCGTTTTATGAAGTATACCTCTAAACTGATCATTAAATTTAGTTTTACGTGAAATCATATATACGATATCTATTGCTGTAAATAATTTTGAGTATCTGAGGCTACCAAGTATATACTATAATACTTCTTTTTTTTTGGGGGGGGGTCCCTTTAAAGCCTACCCAACGTGATGTAAATCTTCATATGCCGTTTATAACTATCACGGATATTACAGCATAAGGAGACACGTGTCTAGTTTATATGTACGCTAAGAGTTCGCTTTCTCTGGCAAAAGCCAGGATTCTAACTATTGATTGAGGGTTAGAATTTTGTGCCCTGTATTTTATGTCTTAACCTATGTGGTGTAAGTGTTTGGCAGTTGTAGATTAGGTGTATGATTGTTGGTTCTGTTAAGTGTATGCATAGGGGGCAGTTTGCTGGTGGAATGCTTTTGGTATATAGATAATTGTGTGATATGGCTGTACGACCCACACGTAGATGGTTTAGAGTACAATATTCTTTTCTGCTTGTGTCATCTGAAGGCCACCAAGGTTCTACGGTTGATTTTATGCTCCTCAGGAAGGTTGTTTGTGAGGTCCAGTCGGTAGTGCATTTCTGTTTACTGTTGTTCACGAGTAAGTGTGCTAATGTTGGTAGAGGTAGTGAGTATTCTGGTATTGGTGAAAGTACCATAGACCGAGCTTTATCACTACTGTGCATCCCAATGTGACTTGGGATCCACAGAAAGTGTAGTTCACATCCTTCCTTATGTAGTTTGTGTTGAATTTCTAATATTATTGTGTTCTTCTTGTCTTCACGGCATATTAGTTGTAAAGAGGAGAGGGAGTCTTATAACCAATGCTTTTCGATGTGGAAGTACAGCTGATCTGATATACTGAATACAGTACATAATTCCACACAGCTGTGCATCCAGAGAAGAGCAGTTCGGAAGCGTCCTAAGGGGTTATCAAATACCGTATAACTTTTATTTTAAAAGTTTCGGATTTATATGAATCAGAAACTTTTTTTATGCCTATAGAATTATTTGTCTTGTATTTCGCGTAGAGCCGCGCCATATTTATTATATAAAAAAAAATATATATATTTTTTTAAGAAAAACGATACGACTTATCTGCTTTTTTTTTTACGCGGTGTTTTTTCACGATGAAACATTAACAAGAATAATCTTCGTTTTTAAAATTTGTGAATAACAAGGTCCGTAGCTAGAAACATATTTTTAAGATAGGATATTAAAAATTTATAGCAAAGGTGATTAAAATCAAACTTGATAGATTCCTATAGAGAAGACGGACGGTTTTTTTTAACCACTCGGCCAAAATTTTTGAATGAAATTTTATTTAAAAATAAGAAAATGAGAGATTAGCATACAATCATTTGTGGAACAACAATACATTCCTTCAGTTTTTCTACAACATTTTCAAACACTTTTTAGGTCGCTGGATTTTTGAAATTTCTTTAGAAATCCAAAAGTTTTCAGGTCTCTCACATCTCGTGGACGTGTTTCGTAAATGCGGCTCTTAAGGTATACCCACAAAAAATTTGACAAGCGCGACGGCCAAGCGAAATCCGTGCGATACGACAATATGCGGTTACCAAACGCTTTTTTTTCAGTACTACGAGCGTTTCTGCCGAACTGTGACACATCGCACCATCTTGTTGAAACGACCCAGACGAGGTCGAAGTTAGAGAAGTAAAAACTAATTTATCATCTGGATATAGCGCGTTGGGTTGACAGTACCAGTGAAAAAATAATTCCCACTATTCCTCAATTTGCCGCTCCAGCCCAGTTGGTTACATAGTATACTATAAAATAATATAAAATTTCCTCATGTTTTTTTTTTTATAAATGTCAAAAATGGCTATTTTTAACGAGTTATTAAATTATAAATCCGCGGTAACCATTTTTTTAAGGTCCTATAGGAAGAATATGATAAAGTACAGATATGACTAGAATGAATGGAAAATAACGAAATTATGTAAAACTTGTGATATAGGTAAATATTTATTATTAATCAAAAGTTAATACGAAAGAAAAAGTAAAATAACGGTGAAATCGCACTTATAAAGAAAATGGTTTCCACCAGTTGTAACTGATGAATTTGCTTTATTGGGAGAATAACAGATTAGCTGACATTTCTATCAGAATGGGATTTCTACCGATTTTAACACGGTCGGATGGTGTGTTAATCTCCATTTTTTCCATTAACGATGCTTTTAATGTTGGTTGCAACGGTTTATGCCGCCTAAAAACGATATATTAACGATACGCAATTTTAAACGACTAAATTAATAATTTACTGAAATAATAAATAAATACACAGCGGAAAAATTAAAGAACGAAAAACGGGACACCGAAATATGTGTCATTTTTAGAAACGAAGTAACAAAAATTCAAATTTTTAAATAACAACTATAATAACTCAACTATTTATTAATAAGATTATTAAAAAATAATTTTTAACATACAGGATTTTGTTTATTATTATAGTAAAATTATTTTCTATCTAAATAACTATTACCTAATCGACACTCGCTGTAACGGAGAAAGTTGCAAGTTCTAATCGATACTATCGTTATATAACAGAGAAGCTTAGACCTATTTCATGTTTGCAAACACACTTTTATAAGTAACATTTAAACGCTTGTAATTTATATTAAAACTTTTTTCAGTACTTTCTTTTTTATTTTTTATCGTGTTTAGAGAGATACATCGATTTATTCAATTTTGTAGTTAGTATTCTAGGAATGAGTCTAAAACTTATGGCAACCATTATTATACGATTTCTCTGAGAGCAATTTTTTTTAACCTAAATAGAAATATCTCGTAATGTATTTTATTATTTCGCTTTAAAAATACAACATTTCTTTAAAAATTAAAAACAAAACAATGAACAAGGAATGAGAGAAATATCAATAATCCAAAGATTCTGGAGAAGCATTAGATTGCAGCTAAATATAAAAAATAAATAAATACAAGCTAACGCGTTAAGGATCTCCGATGATTTTATGTACTCTAACGCATATCACCGCTGTTTATTTGCACGCGTATACACATTATTATAGATTTAACCTGAATGTAGTTTTTGAAATTATTCTGCGCTATGAATATTAGATGAAATAAAGCACAAAATTATCGTAGCTAAAGCAACGTTTTCGAAACATTTAGCTTTGTACATATTAATGTTTGTTACTTTTTAAAGTTAGAAAGGTAATCATCTTAACACAATTGAATTCTTGCACTAATCTAATACAAACTTATGGAGTAAAATTATATGCAATATGATACAATGAAAAAAAATAACCGCAAAATAAAATTGTTTTGATTAAATAAATGTATATATATTACGACACGCTTACATTTTACGATAAAATAGGAATCGATATTTGCGACGAGAATTTTTTCGATTCGTAAACAACCATTTGTCAATTATTACGTTAATGTTCGCCAGCCACAATTTACTTTGTAAACAACGATTTATTATTTTAAAAAAAGACAACTTATATTTTAAAAAATATTTGTAATACTAATAATATAAAATTATTGTTACGAAATTATATAATCGAATATAACTACTTTCGACAGTTCTTTATAAAATAAAAAATTATAGCGATTATTAAAATAATATTACAAAAAATATATAATATTAGAATTAAAGTAATTATTTAAATTTAATCGAATAATATATAATTCACGTATTTATCAAGAGTGTACATCATTTGAAGTTCGTTATTAGTTAATCGTATTGTGTCACATATATGCGCGTGCAAGTGTTTGTGTGCACTACGTGTTTCAATTATATAATGTCGGTTACTATTTACCATGTTCATATTAAACCGCGTTATCTAATATCCTGTCACCGTTTATACATCGTAATTATAAGTAATTATAAGGCGACCCGGAGAAAACACGATTTTGTTTTCTGAAAAAATTTTTGAATGAAATTCTATTTCAAAATAGTTAAACGAGAGACTATCCTACAATCATTTCTGGAACATAACTATTGTTCAGATGGCCGCCATTTGCAACAATATATTCATTCAGTCTTTTTAACACTTGTTCGAGCATAGGTCGCTGAATTTTTGAAATTTCTTCAGAAATCCGAGTTTTCAGTTCTTCAAGATCTCGTGAACGTGTTTCGTAAACGCGGCTCTTAAGGTATCACAACAAAAAAATCTGGAGCTGTCAAATGTGGCGAGCGTGGCGGCCTAGCGAAATCCGTACGACGCGACAATATATGGAATGGAATCTGTGCATAGGGATAAGAAGTCGCGTCATTACAAAATCCAATTTAACGGCCCAGAGTTACGTTGAGATGACTTAAAAAGTTAGGCAGAAAATAAAAATGAAGGTTCATAAGTTGTGAGAAGTTAACAGCTCAGAGTTCTGTTGAGAGGACTAAGAAGTTAGGCGGAAATGAAAAATGAAGGTTCATAAGTATACGACTAAGTTTACGTCACCTCAAGAGGTGAAAAGTACCATAAAGTCCTTAAAGCGCAACAAAAGTCCAGGTTTTGACCTGATAACAGCGAAGTTGCTTGAAGAATTGCCTCGAAAAGTTTTAGTGTTGCTTACATATATATGTAATGTCATAATTCGCTTGATGTATTGGAAGTTTGCTCAAATCATCATGGTTCCGAAACCCGGGAAGGACCCGCACTGTGTGTCCTCTTATCGGCTTATATCTCTGTTACCCATATTGTCAAAAGTAATGGAAAAATTAATATTAAACAGGCTACGCCCCTATTTAGATTTTAATAACGCAATACCGAATCATCAATTCGGTTTTATGAGACAACATTCCACAGTGGATCAATTGCATAGGGTAGTAAATATAATTGAAATCCGTCTAGAAACGAGACAGGTTTGTACGGCAGCGTTTATCGATGTTGCTCAGGCTTTTGACAAGGTGTGGCATGAAGGCCTATTGTTAAAGCTGAAATTATTACTTCCACCAAATTTATATCTTCTGATTACTTCTTATATGCAAGATCGGTATTTCCAGGTACGTTATGAACACGCGCTCTCTGAGATTCATCCTGTTCTAGCAGGTGTACCGCAGGGTTCGCTTCCCCGTTACTAGAGATGTACACGCGGCTACTTCTGCAGATGACACTGCCTTACTCTCATGTAACACAGATCCGAACATTGCCAGTAATAACCTACAGGAAGCATTAAATAGAGCGCAACAATGGTTTAAAAAATGGAAGATAGGTGTTAATGAGAGCAAATCCATTAACGTTCAGTTCACAAATAGGAAGGTTATGAAGGTTATAGTTCCACCTGCTAGAATCAATAACCTCACAATCCCTATTCAGCCGAGTATTAGATATCTAGGTATGCACCTGGACAGTCGATTGACATGGCAGCACCATATAGACAAAAAAAAAGAAGGAACTTAACATACGGGTTAGAAAAATGAATTGGCTCTTAGGCAGAAATAGTGTTCTCTCATTGACCAATAAGCGTTTGGTATATACAGCAGTTATAAAGCCAGTCTGGACCTATGGAATAGAGCTATGGGGTTGTGCAAAAAAAACAAATATAAAGGTGCTACAAACGTTTCAAAATAAAATATTAAGAACAATGACAGGTGCACCCTGGTATATAACCAACACAACCCTAAATAGAGACTTGAATATTCCATATGTGTCCGATGTTATAAAGCAGTACGCTCAAAGACATGTACTTAGACTGGAAGGTCATCCTAATACCTTGGCTCAAAGATTGCTGAACACCTCCAGTGACACCAGGAGGTTGAAGCGTAATAAACCACTGGACCTTGTTTAAGGTAGCAGCTGCTGGGTGAGCACCACTGGGTGCTTCTCCGTCACGTTATTACATGGTCAAAAATTTTGCTAAAAGATTGTAAAAAAAATTAAAAAAAAAAAATAGGTTGTGGGAAGTAAATACAGCATTCTATTCGAATATTGTTTTTTAATCTGTCTGTAAATAGTTTATTATACGAGAAGTGCCGTGATAGTACTTCTAAATATTCATCAAGTATTTGATATGGATTATTTTTAGTAGTATGTTGATAAAGTAGAAATCAATGGAAACGTTGGGTTTAGACTACGGAGGAGCAGCTGCTAATGATAATGTACAAGGTGGAAGTAGATTTATTGGCAAATAATAAGGGACGTTCTATGTTTGATGATAAAAGATAGATTTGAAAGGGACAGACCTTGTTATAGCGTGGAAAAGGATTTAGAGATTTACCATTGTATGAATTTTTTCTACCTCACTATTTAGTCCTATCAACAGAACCATACGCTATTAAATTGGCTATTTCACATATATTGTGTAATGACACATCTTCTTTATTCCTATATACAGATTTCATTAACAGATAAACCGAGTTCACAACTGCAGTTAGCATTCTTTTGTTAAAGAAATAGTGCACGGCCTACTATCAGTAAGTTCAAAATCGTTTTCGTTTCAATGTCGCCCATATTATTATTAGTGGAAATTCTCTTGCACACAATGCAGCTGAAGCAAGTGCTCGTATCTAGCCCTACACTGATCTTCCAATGCCGATAGGTTATCTGAATAAAATTGTCAATAATCAAAATATGAGAATGGTTGACAGTATCAGATTTCAACAAATTGCGATCAATTTTAACATTCATGTGGAAAACATCTTACCATCGCTGTAGTTACCTATGTGCATCTCGGCTACACTAAGATTAAAAATATGAATAAAACAACTATAATTAACAAATTTCTTATACACAAACAACCTTTATCTTCTCCGTATAAAATTAAAGACTTTCTTCAATAAAGTAATACGTTTTGTCAGGTTTGTTCCATGAAAAATTACATATTTGTGTTAAGAAATGAACTTGATCTTTTCTGTTTTCAGCACAGCAGTTGTATCAACTCCGCCCATGGGAGCAGAATGTTGTTATCCTTCACAGATAAACCGGACAGGAGTCCTTTGTTGTCCATCTCAGAGGTGACAAACACTTTACTCAATCAATAAATTGGTAAGCTTATTAAGCAAACCATTGAAAAATTCTTTTTATTTATTTTTTTTACTTAACTTTTTTTCTAGCGTGTTTTTATAGTATACAAACTGAGACTATTCATAGACTTATCGTTTACTAAGTTTCATCTGCATATGTCGTAATGAACGAAATTAAGCAGTTTTGCAAATTCAACTTTGTGTTTAAATATAATCTGGTAAATTAATTATATTTCACGGTTACCTTCCGTTTTATACCTGACAACAGATTCTTTAATCGCTGATGCGAAATAAAACTTTTTAACTTTAAAGCTGACAACTTTTTTTATACTCCTTTCCATTTCAGTATATTATTATCATCTTTGTTTTACTTCTGTTTATACTATTCTCTGTAGTTATATTTGAATCTTTATATGATTTGTTTCTAACTGCGATTAGTTTGCTTCATTACTAGAAACTTCATTTCACTTTAATAGAAAAAACTCCTTCCGTCTGTCACGTAAAGTTTGTAACAATAAATTGATCTATAACTCTCTGCTATAACCGTATCCTGTCTTTGCTTGAAAACTACACTGACCAAAAAGCATTTAAAGAGTCTTGTAAGCTTTCCAATTTCCAAAATAACGTTGAACAATTGCAGTAGGCGAACCTCAGGTCCAAAATGTTTAAAGAATTCAGCGAATATACCGTCTTTTCCAGCTGCCTTTTTTCACCTTGATTTCCTTAATTCCTATCACCAATTCATTAGTCCTTTTCAGAACTACAATACTCAAAGTCGATCTAATAAACTAACTGGTATCATGCATAGGATTAATTATGTCTAAGTATGTTTCTTTTGAAGGGGAAGAGTCAAGTATGCATTAAAACATGTAGGATTCTAGGCCTCATGCGATAGAAGTTAGTAAACAGTGGATAATGGGAATTTTTAATGAGAATCAGTAATTACTTATATGAGTTTGTGAAAATTTAGCGAAATTATACAACATGGCCATTCCAAATTTTAACCCAGATTTCAAAATTATTCTCATAATTAGTGTAAAATATAGAGTTGTGTTTTTAGTGTGTTCACTGAATAAATTTATGTTTGATCAAAGAAAAAGAAATATGTCCCACGACTATTTTAAAAGCTAATCATTAGAAATTTCGTTTGTCAAATTACGAAGCATTATATTAAGAATTATATATAATATATATATGTGTGTGTATGTGCATGCGTGTATACTGGCCTATGTATTATATAAAAGTTGATTAAAATAGGCTTTATGAAAAAATTAATAGAGTTCTCTTCATAATCATTTATTGAACATAATAAAATTTTAAATAAATATCTCGATCGTTTTCTTTTATATAGGAAAATTTCGCCATATTAATTGAAAAGGCTTCTCATCAAGACGAACAATTTTTGGAAAGAATAATAGAAAATAATTTAATCAGTTATCAACACAAAACGAGAACAAAATCGATTTTGAAAAACTATATGATAATTTTATCTTTTTTATTTTTTTAAATTGAATATTTAATTTACTAAAAAACATACGAAATAATAATAATTCGAACAAGTATCGAGCATACAGCTTTCCTCCACATTTACACGTAAACTCATTATTATTACTTTTACTTTCAAGATATATATATATATATATATATATATATATATATATATATATATATATATATATATATATATATATTTAATAGGTATTTCTCAGATTTGCTTTACTAAATTTCTTATATTTTACAATAATGCGAGATATCGCCGCATTAAAAATTGAATTTTTATTACAAAAATATATAAGGACGAAAGCCTACCGCTAAATAACAGCGTGAGATCAAAAACTGAAATAGAAAGATACTTCAATTTTGTTGTCGACTATACCTATATATGTGTGTATGTATATGCATATACAAATATTGTATATTTATAAATCTATAAGAAAGCTATAATAAAAAATTCATACGATAAACAAACTGCCATCATTATAATTTATTTAGATATCACCTATTTTCCTATTTTATTGTCGTTTTCGTTCGAGCATATTTTAAAGTATGTTATACATATGTAATTTTTTTCCTTTTTTATATATGGATGATATACATATGTACATACCACCGTGTCTGGATTTTGACTTTAATCAAGTTGTATTTTAAAAACGAACTGAGATGATCATTTTGCTTTCTCTCACATAGTTTTGTTCGTTTGTTCTGACAATCTTTAAACTAATAGTCCGAGTGACTGAAAACATAATAATATTTGATACATTTTATAACTTGAAATAAAGTATTTAAAGGAAAACATCATATATCGTTTGAAAATATTTTATTATTTCGAATTGTACCGCTTAAAAATAATACCTGTATTTTATTATGTTTGCCTTCAAAACCTTTAATAGGCATTACGATCGAATATTTTTTGATCCCACGCAAATTACTAATAATACGTACGTACTTAGTCCATTTTAAATTAAAATGTATATATATCGCACCTGCGAGTTTCCATATTGTTTTTAAAATTATTTATGTGGAATGTCAGCGTCGTTTTTAATATCTTTGAAAGTTAAAACATTGTTATAAAATATGCATCTCTCGGTATAATTCTTAAACCGAAATGAAAAACTAGTGTAATTATAATTTAAGTTTATAAATATGAATTTTTCTAAATGTTCCCACGCCTGTCCCTTTAATTCTTAATGTTACAAATTTAATTTTGCATAATCTCGTTACATTTTTCTTTTATCGTACCTTTATTTTATTTTATTTATTTATTTTTAATCTTAAAAACGCATTGTAAAATATCGTTATTATTATTTATTATAGGTATTTTAGAAGAATGTTTTTATATACCATCTAGTCGTTTTATTATATAATTATCGTAAGTAAACATTCCGGATGATTTATTTGTAAAATACATTCACTTTTGTCCTATTTTTAACGTTTTCAAAAATCTTCGTACGTATTACTATATTTTAAAGTTGGTGCGACAGCTTTTCATTTCTGATGGTAGTGTGAACTTTGGAAAAGGAGCGGTTGTATTATTCTACGAAGATCAAGTAAAAGCACCTCGCGAAATAAGAAAGGTTTTTGCTTGTAATTTAAAATATTAATTGAAAATTAGAAAAATTACTTTAAGCGAGGAAAATATAATATAATCGATTTTAAAACGTTTGGTTACAGCATTTAGGTAAACACTATGTTGAAACATTAGAAACCTTTTTTTTTTTTCTATTTTTAAGAATCTATTGAAAATGTAATTTTTTTTTAGGCGTGTACTGTATTTAATAGCATTACAACTATATTGTTTAATATTCTTCGTGTATTTTTGCTGGGAAAGGAAATCAGTAAGCAAATAAGTTGGACCATACAAGTTTACTTTGTATTTAACTAAATAAAAATAAAATGCGGCAAAATGAATTTTTCAATTTAACGAATATTAACATTACAATAGTTTGTACGTAATTAATGGTTTTTCTTACAATACAAAATAGAGTATGTAAATCATCTAAAATATTTGGAAGCAAAACAAAAATGTAATTAATTCGAAAAATACGATCAAACGAAGTAGACTTTGACCTTGAGATATAGTTTGAAGGTCAAACTTGTAGGTCAGTATCATCAAGGTGACGTCCATACTACTGAGATCATACCTGTGTGTTTATGAAGATTAAAACTATCAGTAATAAAATCAGAAATTTTCGCAACTTTATACAAACTAGAATAACCTAGTATAAATCTAAATTGTTCGTTATTAAGAATCACATTCCTCGAAGAGAAAGTTTGCAACTTATTCAGTATAATTTTTTCCGAAATTTTACTTAGATTTCCCTAGTAGGCAATTGATCCTATATTATTAACATTACTACTATCCTTCCCTGGTTTGGGTAACACGATAACTTTAGCTATATTTCATTTTTATGGAAAATGTGCAATCCTGAACAAGCTAATTACATTTGTAAATGATACTTTTTTTTTTCAATCACTGCAGCAGAGATTTTGTCATCTCTACATGATGTTTTATTCTTTAGTAGTTTAATACATTTCGCAACTTCAGATGATGCAATGAATGGCCTGCTATCCGAACTAACACTATGAAGATTTATTAGCTGATCTTTGATTGTTTAATTTTTTTTTTTTTTTTTATTAATACTTTATTATGCAAATTAATAATGTACAACTTGTTGCATTTACAGAGGAGCAATACACTGCACCACCGCTTAGGCTTAATCAGTGTATTGCTCCCCTTTACAATACTCTATATTTGACAATAATATAGTAACCACTTTTACACTCGCATTTGCGCGGGCTGTGCATCAGTTTCACTCACAGTCATAGTATACATGTATTCCCTTATAACTTCTTATACTAGTTAATAATTAAAATTATAACTTAGGTATACTAGATGCATAAATGTACGAATTATCCATAATGACACATACATACACATATACATATACAGAACTTAAACATTATATGCATAAATTCCACATAAACACCCGCGTACATACATGTACGCGTGCAGAAATACACTCGTTATACATATTACTGTAAACGTTTTATCACGGATTCACAACGCAAAAACTTCAGTGACCATGGAATTTCTTATGTATTACATTAAATGCGAATAATTGGAATTGTCGAGCAGTGTATTTGTCTTGTAGGTTAAAATTATTTTTATTGTAAAATCTTAAATGGTCCATAGTGGGGCATACAAATAGTACATGGTTCGCAGTTTCTACTGCGCCGCATTCACACTTGTCATCATTACTTAACTTAAGAAGAAATAAATAAGACCCAAATTTTCCATGCCCCGTTAATAATTGGGTAGTATAGAAATCAGTAGTAATTTTAATATTGTGTCTATTTAATATATTGAGGATTAGGCTGTGGATGTGTCGGACAGTATTATCTTGTTCCCATCTTTTTTGCAAAATTTCTAAGTAGTGTCGTTTTATAGCTTTCAGGGTATAGATATATTGAGTTCTGGTTTCACTGCGAGAATTTAGGTTGAATTTTGAGATTATGGCGTTTGTTTCTTCTATTAACTCCTCATTAAGATATGGAAAGAAGTCCACGTTTTTTATTTCAAACATGACTGCCCTTCTGAGCATAAGAAGATCGACAGGAAGTACATTAGCAATAACTACAGATGAGCTGTGTGAAATTGTTTTATATCCCCTGCAGGCGTTTATTAGATATTTTCTTTGCAGACCAAAAAGTTTTTTCTTTACTGTTTTAACTTTTAGCCGGTTTAGTAGGACGGTGGAGCAGTATGCTACAGTGTTTTCAATCAGTGATTTGTATAATACAATTCTGTACTTGTAACTGAAGCCCATGTATTTTGACAGGCTCGTAACATTTTGCAGTATTTGGTATCCATTTTCAATATTATGTTATCAAGATGGTATTTGAAAGTTAATTTGTTATCTATGATAATACCCAAGTATTTAAAGTATTCAACTACCTTAAGAATAGAGTTCTTGAATCTTACTTTAATGTTGTTTCTCTTCAATTTAAATGAATTTGTGAAAAGTGTGACAAAACTTTTTTCAATTGACAATTTTAGTTTTTAATTAATAGTGTTCTCATGGAATTGACTCATCAGAACGACTATGTCCATTGCATATATACGACGCGAGTACTTCTAACTTGTCTTTTGCTCTATAGATGAGAATGTTAGTGAGAGGATCTTTTACTGGTGCAAACGATAACGATGCGTTTAGTAAAATGTTTCTTTATTTTCCATAGACTGTTGTCGGTACGAAATTATTCCAATAGGAGTTTTTCCATTATCTAGTAAAAATTTAGTTAATTTGTGTAGAAGAACGGAAACAATTCACATATTTTGGTATATGCTTTCGTTTATTAGCTTGACGTCTTTAATGATTTTTAAGAAAATAAAACTTTTAATGCAAATAGGAATATTATTTTGACCAGAAGATATACGCAGTGTGCATTTTGGAATATAATCGTGAGCGGCTGCTGAAATAAATTTAGTCAAATTAAGAACAAAAGTTGCTCATAAATTGTTGTATATTACAGTGTGAAATTGTTGAAAATTTTTCAAAAGCATTTAAAAAGTTTCTCTAACTGGTGCTAAATTATCAGTTTCTTTTTACTGATGGCGTTCATTTATGTTATCGAACCTAATGCAACGAAATATGAATAAAAATCTATTCGTTGACATAGTTTGTGAAAACTGAAACCAAAGAATCTTTCGAAAATAAATATTTTCTTTACTAAATTTCATTGCACTAGTATAATCAAAATATAAAGGAATGCATAAATCTCTTCTTCATATGTTTTTATTTTGATATACTGGTTCAACTTTTTCTAAGTATACTTTCTTATAACATTTTTCTCTATAATATCGTTACCAAAAATTTAATCGACATATTCAAACGGTAACTTTGCATTCATACAACAATCTTTGCCTGCTGAAACATGGAAGATAATTTTTCGAACGAGCTCTTGCTGTTTTGATGTTTGACGTTCGTCCTCATTTAGTAATATGATCTTTTTCAAAAATAAAATTTAACTATTTGCAATTATTGCATTCTGTATCAGACTGTTCAGTATCTGTTTGGTGATCACTATATTCGACGTTATTAGAAAACTCACAATCAGAACTGTCATAGAAATCGGAAACGTCAAGGCTTTCTCCAATATTTAATTCAAAAAGTTTTCTTCAGGTGACATTGTTAAAAAAAAGAAAAAAAAGTGAAAAATGAAATACAAAATTAAAAAGAACAGAAGAACTAAAAAGAAAAATGATGTAACAACGGGCGTGAAGTGTTGACAGCACCTCTGGCTTAAAAAAGCAATCGATTATGCAGCAAACACAACTAATAAAAAAAGTAGACTGGTTTGTGGAGGTTATATTTATATAGGAAGGTATTCAACAGTGTAGCCCTCCCTCGCTTTAATATATCATTGTTTTAATAGTGGGCTGTTGTCGACACCCCACAACACTATTTAAAGATTAAGAATATATATATATATATATATATATATATATATATATATATATATATATATAAAACACGTTTCAACATTTTAATTATCTAAATAACAAACGGAAAGAGAAATTCCAAATCTCTCCGCGGAAATCTGTGTCATTTATGATAGTGATGAAAAAAGATAATCTTTCTATATAATATATGCCCCGTCTTTGATGAGAATAGACTGATGTATTACCCCAATTATAAACAAAAATATCATGTACAGCTCTCTAACATTTATAGAAATGGTAACGCAATAAAGATTCCTCCTAAGTGATAATTCTGTAGTACAAAAATTTCAATTCATTCAAAATTTAAATATTATTGCGCAACTCGAAATATATTAAAACTGCAAGTTTCACTCTCTGCCTCTGCTAAAAAGAAATTCTTATATTTAGGAATGCATACTTTGAAAATTATGAAGCAAACTCCAGTGTAATATAATATTGCCCCAATTACAAATTTCACATCACACCGAGTAAGCTTCAGTCGTGTATTAAAACAGTAAAAAGTAAAAAAAAGTTCCGGGAGAAGATTGCATAACACTTATATTCTCAAACATCTTCTCGTGAAGGGGCTTCTTCTAATTTTGTACATACATAATTCCGTGTTGAGACTCTTATTTTCCAGAAAGATGGAAAAAATATGTAATTAAAATGATCCACGAACACGGGAAACCTCTTACTGACGCCGCATCATACAGACCGATTAGACTACTTGACACATTTGGAAAAATATTCGAAAAGGCTATTACAACCGATTATTTATACATTCAAGAATGAATATCATTTGGTCGCAAATCATTAGTTTGGTTTCCGGCATAGCCACTCAGCGATTCAGCAGTGTCATCGAATAGTGGATGCTATTGAATCCGCCCTACAACGTGGTTTATACTGTTCCGCAGTTTTCTTAGATGTAGCCAAAGTGTTTGACCCGAGTCTGACATGAAGGATTACTATATAAGCTCTATGAAATATTACCTCTCGAATTATACCACCTTCTTAAATCATATCTAACTAACAGACGGTTTCAAGTAAAAGTAGGCTACGTCAAGCATACTGCTTGTAAAAGCGTCGGTTCCTCAAGGAGGCGTATTGAGTCAGTTACTCTCTAATATTTATACTGCGGCCATTCCAACCACTATGGTTACTATGCAGGCTACTTTTGCTAGATGACATCTTAATTTTAGCAAGCCACTAAGATCCTCGAGAAGCATCCAGATTTATACAGCACCATCTTAATAGCATTTAGCTCTAGGCGGTCAATTGGAAAATTGAAATCAGCAATCAAAAATCGCTTCATGTTACTTTCACGAAACGTTGCTCACAAATCTTCTATAATGGTCATGCTATACCACAAGTACGCCGAATTAAATATTTAGGGCTCATTTTAGACCGGAGTTTAACATGGAAACTTCGCGTTATTAATACAAGAAAAAAAACTCGCATCGTTGATGCGGCAAGTGTACCCACTTCAAGGTGGAACCTCTAAGCTAAGCCTTAAAAATAAAGTGCTATTATATAACACTCTCATTGCTCCTGTTTGGAAGTATGGACTTGATTGGTCGGTACACGAAATAACTAAAAAAAAAATAAATACCATATTAAGAAGGAAGAAGTGCGTGTATAAATATATATATTATTGATGTATATATACACTTATGAATGTACTATAAATATATCATCGACGTTTACATAATCGTATATTGCGCACATATATTGAGCCGAATGACTGTCTTCTTCATCTCTCTTACATTCTACATTTAAGTACTATTACAGATTCAATTTCAATAATCCTAAATTCGACTAACGTACACAAACTTTTGCATGAAGTTCTTAGTTTAAGCATATTGTTTACTCGCTCCTTTAAGTACAAACTACTTACTGCATTTTAGAACTGGGAACTGTAAAAAAAATCAGAAAAATTAAAAAATTAAAATATCTCATATCGATCTTCAATATGGAAAAAGTACATTAGGAAAAGCAGTCATTACGAAAACAGAGACATTACGAAATTTGTTGTGCTTATGAAGTCAACGTCGTAAGTGAATGTAGATAAAAATGTAACGATATGGCCTTCTCTTAATTACTGCGACTAGGTTTTCGTGCAAAATGAGATAAAATGGTTCGACGTTATCTTTTCTCTAGCCAACTAATTTATTTTTCAAGTTTTCTTTTTTATCTATCCTGTAAAATGCAGGGGAAAAAAAGACAGTTGCATTTACCGAGTAATTATCGCAATATAAAAAAACGGTTTCTCGTAAAGTATTCTAGTTCTGCATAATAACCGTTTTGTTTTGTCACGTTTACACACACACACACGATATTCGCCGACCAGCGTATATCGACAAAATTCCGAAAGAAAGTTTGTGTTGTCAAAATTTATCTTATGTAAATTACGAACATAATATAAAAATTATATTAACGTTATTTAAGAAATCTATAAAAAATATATCTAGCGTGTTAACTATTATTTATTTCGATTTCAATTAGACATACGTTTTTTACACATATTGCCGCATTAAATATTGAGGATATAGTCTTTTACAATATGGTACCTGTAGATATTCTGTTCACTATGAAGTCTAAATTCAACATTTCATGCATTATCTTTGTGTACTTGGGCATATTTAATATGATTCGGCAGCAGTCATTCTGTATTAATTGTATTTTTTGATATGTAGTTTTAGACATGTAGTTCCATACAGGACAACCGATCCTTCTTGGTACACGTCTCTAACACCGTCCAAAATACATATCCATAGTTCAAGTAAATAATCACATCGAACAAGCTGTAAACAAATATAAAGAATGAACAAAAATGTACACCGACGTATCTAAGTCTAATCCAACTTGGTGGAGTTTTAGAGGATGATCTCCGGCGGTATAGCCTACCATCTCAATACTCGATATTTTCTGTAGAACTATACATAATATACCTCGCTATGTCCACTGCCTTCACTGAAAACCACAACATTTTCTACTATGTCCCGATTGTCTCTCTTCATCCGAAGTAATATAGGTTTTCCACCAAATGAACTAGCAGACACAACAGCTAAACAAGCAACCACTATCCAACGTATCCATTAACTTTTATGTCCGAATCTGATGCAATCGCTTCCATCAAACATGGAAGAAATAAAACCTTTTGAGATCTATGGAATGTGCAACTATAGACCTATCCGCTCTTATCCTTTTCCTTGGAGATCTTTTTTACACAGTAGGAACAGGTGGTAGCTCTTTCTCGTCTTCGTATTGGTCACACAGCATTGACTCATTGCTACGTTATAAATAAAACGGATCCACCATATGGCGCTCGCTGCGTTCGGACACCCTTAATACTCCGACTGTTATTTTTATACTCCCTATATCGATCTCAAAAGTTTAGCTGCAGTTCACTACAAAAGAAGTTTTATCCGATGATCCAACTGCAACGCAAACAGTTCTTCAATCTCTCATCCTAAATATATATATGATTAACTGTGTATATATATATATATATATATATATATATATATATATATATATATATATATATATATATATATATATATATATATATATGTATAACATCTAATAATTACTTTTAGGGTGCTCCTGTCCATAGAAAAATAATATTAATAAAAAAAAGTACTACAGGAAAAAATATTAAAAAATTCAACAAAAAAACAAAAGATGGCTAAATTGTGGACGAAATTAATTAGGTTATTCAAAAATTTTAAGGAATCGAGCAGAATAATTTACATAAAGAAGAAAATGGATAAATATGTAAAAACACTGGATATGACATGAATGCTGCTATAAATTAAAAATAGGAGTAAAATAAGAGTGTACGCGCGATAGGAAGAGATAAATAAGAGTCCACAAATGTGAGAAAATATTAGTGGAAATGGGAGTGCGTATATGCGAACACACGTAAAGGAAGATATATATTTATATGTATAAATTTGAAAGAATTACGTCGATAAGATAGTATGACAGAAAAAGTTGTAATTATGTTCAGTAAAGTACTGAGAGTGAAAATACGCGCGTGTATATTTTATTTTTAAAAAGGCAATGTTAGCGCTACGTAGTATAAGAAAAAATTTGCGATAATAAGATTAAGCCACAGATGAAGATTGCCCAAGCATTCCAACAATAAGATTGGAAGTTAGTTGATCGTCGTGATAGATTCGGTAATCCAACCCTTACGATTGGAGTAGATGAAATTGACGGTTATCTCAGATGACATATCGGACTGGTGGAAAAATCGAAATTATGACAGTTTTGCGATCAGATAAATAATTATTAATTTTCTGTCGTAAATTAAAAACAAAAAAAAAATGTAAAAACGCGTATATTTGGCATTATATTAAAAAATTATAATAATATTTAATAAATGTACCGGAACAAATGCCCTCTCCATTTATGAAAGTAACTAATAATATAAACTGGTAAATAATAAATATACAATATATAAATAGTATTGATGGTCAGACAAAAAACCATCACAAATGAAAAACGGTAATTTAAAAAATAATAAGTTTAATTATATAACGAATATGTAATATCATTTATAAGTAATGGAAACGAAAGCAAACAAATTATAACGCTGTGAGAATAATACATTATGTTTAATGCGTCGATGCTTATACTTAGTATATATAATACTTAGTTCCCTGGAATCGTAATTTCCTATTGCTGGAAGTAAATTATTACGGTACACACTACAACTGAGAAAAAAATTTTGGGATAGTTTGAGGATATAGTCTTTTACATATGGTATCTGCAGAGCACTATGCATATATGAAATTTTAGTGTATACGGGGACATTGAGGATACATCTAAGACATCGATTTTGGACTAATTGCAGTCTATTAAAACTAGCATTTGAGATTGAAGACCAAACTGGACAAGAATATGTTAAAATAGGCCTAATGATTGACTTGTAGATTATTAATTTATTATTAATATTTAAGTGAGATTTACGTTTGAAAATGGGATAAATTGAACAGATTGCTCTGTTTGTCTTCAATGATGCATGGTCAATATGCTTAGAAAACGTTAGTCTCTTGTCTAAAATGACACCAAGATAGCGTATCTGGTCAGACCATTCTATATCAACGGCACTGACATGAAGTCTGGCCGGTAAAAACGGTCTTCGACGAGTGAAGAAAATTGCTTTCGTTTTGGAAGGATTAAGAGCAATTTGCCATTTAGAAAAACACTTAATTACACGATCAACACCGGATTGTAACCTATTGCTGATAGTACTTGGCCTGTAGGAACTGCAGTACAACGCTGTGTCATCAGCGTATAAGGCAACCTCAATGTTATTTATATGCGGGAAATCATGCATGAAAAATGTAAATAGGAATGGCCCTAGCTCGCTACCTTGAGGCACGCCGGCAGAACAGGATTTGGTACTTGATTTTGCATTTTTTATAATGGTATAAAATGATCGATTACTTAAGTAACTATTAATCAGAAAAGGAAACGAACAGGTCGTTCCACCGTTTCCGATCAAAATTTTCTATAACGAACTGAAAATTATCAAGTGTCCTCCTGTATGATTTAGTTATCAATTTCGTATAAATACGATTCAATTTAACACGAGGCAAAGATATTCGTTTTCCGCTTAAGAAATAATTTTAAAGTCGTTTCGTTAATCTAATATTTTCAATTGTACCGGATCGCTACTTTATCCATTCGTCGTCAGAATCAACATCAGAATAATAAAATAAGACCTGCCATTAAAAAATATATAACCTCTCCGAAATTCATATCCCAGCCACTACTTACTTCACCAAAGGAGGTGCTTTTAAATACACTCAATCTTTCAAAAACAAGCATTCAGTTGGAGATGATAACATTCCGTCGATTATCCTAAAAAAATTACCGTTCAAAGCTATTGTTTAACTCACTAACATTATCAATAGTATGTTTAAACTAGAATACTTTCCCTCTAACTGGAAAGTAGCAAAAATTATTACTCTTCCTAAACCTGGGGAAGATTGTTCATCACCGGATAATATTCGGCCTATAAGCTTGTTAAGTAATGTAAGTAAGATTGCCTAAAAAATTATACTGAAAAGATTACGTGTTTTCTCAGATGAAAACAATTTATTACCAAAAGTACAGTTTGGTTTTCGGCCAGGTCATTCTACAGCTCATCAAATTGCCAGAATAGCAGAGCATATTACTGACAACTTGCTTTAAAAGATCACGAAACAGTCGTAAATGAATTAGACAGTGTAGATAAAAAATGTAAAAAAATAAAAAGGCCAAAAATGGAAGAAAATACTACACAATTAAACCTAAACAAGGATGAAATCGAAAAAATACACACACAGTTAGATGCATTTATTGTAGCTCATCCTGATAGCTGCCCTATTCCTACGGATGATTTTATAAAATTGCTGCTAAATTTAAAAGGACATAAAGACAAAATAGAATTCACAAGAAAACATACAGACGATTTACAAGGAATTATATATATGGTAGAAGAAATCAAACCTCTTCTAAGTAAAGATACAAAACGGTCTCTTGCCTGCTACCTGAAAAAATTAGAATCAGAAAACATATTACAAAATATAACAAAAATCGAGTCCGAGGATGATAGTATGGATAGCGTGTCCGAGCTAGTAGAAGAGCCATAAATAAATATCATTCATAAACTATGATAAATATCATATCATGGAATATAAACAGCGTCATATCCAAACTACCGTTCTTACAATTACTTATTCAAGACATAGAACCCACAATAATATGCCTACAAGAAACAAAATTAAATCCTAATTACAAATTAAAATTAAAATGTTATAATATCACTCGAAGTGATTTATTAACGAGTGGTAACTCCAAAGGTGGAGTCCTAATTGCTACCCACAATAGTATTAAGAAACAGGACATACAGATTCAGTCAGTCTATCAAGTAACCGCGGTAAAATTATTTCTAGATACACCAATTACGGTATGCACGATCTATTTACATAAAGAAGATCAAGTATGCCTAAAAGAATTACAAACATTAACTAAGCAACTTCCACGGCCATATATATTAACAGGTGACTTCAACAGCCATAACATAATATGGGGCTCAGCAAATACAGATAATAAAGGACAAGTAATAGAAAAATTTCTAAATGATCCTACTATCAGTATTATGAATACAGGCGAACCAACACGATTTAATGTCTATAACGGTACTACGTCAGCCATACATCTAACCATCTGCAGTTCAACTATCAGCCATATGTTGTACTGGCGAGTGTGCAAGAAATTATACAGCAGTGATCACTTCCCTCAGATCATAAATATACTAACAGATTATCAACAATTCAGAGAAAAAAACTGGATTATAGATAAAGCAAACTGGGAAGGCTTTAAAAACTTAATAGACTTTAAATATATACTAAACTTAACCGATCCAGATGAAATGAATAAAGTAGTTGTAAATAACATTTTGCGCTCAGCTAAAATACATATACCTAGAATAAAACCACAGTTACGGAAGAAAAGAATTCCCTGGTGGACTCATGAATGTATGACTGCTATTAAAAATAAAAATAAATTATTTAATAGATATAAGCGTCATCCAACTAATGAGAACCGTGTAAAATTTAAAAAAGCAAGATCCTCTGCAAGAAGAACTATCAACGAATGTAAAAAAAAGTGTTGGCGAGACTTTATTTCAGAAATAAACTCAAAACCCGCTATTACAAAAGTATGGAATCAAATTAGGAAAATTCTAAATAAGAAAAATGATAATACCATCGCGGGGATAACTGATTCGGACGGAAAACTACAATATGAGAATAAAGACATAGCGGAGGTCATGGCAGAACACTATTACAAAATATCTACTTTGCATAAACATCTCAGTACCCATATCACTAGAAGCAATTCAGACTTTGACTTATCAAATAATGAAGAATATAATCAAGATATCACTCAAAACGAATTAAACAACATGATAAAAGAACAAAAAAATCTGCTGCTGGTCCAGATTATATCCATTCGGAGATGCTAAAAAATTTAACAGAAGAAAATACTAAATGCATCCTGTATATGTTCAATCAAATTTGGAAACTACACAAAATTCCTAAAAAATGGAACGAGGCAACTATTGTGCCGATATTAAAGTCCGGCAAAGATAAATATGAAGCAATTAGTTATCGCCCTATTTCATTGACATGCGTATTGTGCAAACTTTTAGAAAAGATAATTGCAAGAAGGATGATGTGGACTATAGAAAATAAGTACTGGCTGGACAAACATCAAAGTGGCTTCAGAAAAGGACGGTCGACTATTGACAATATATTAAGACTACAATAAGAAATTCTAGATGGTTTTACAATGCGACAATATACTGTATGCGTGTTTTTCGATATAGAAAAAGCATTCGACTATATATCCAAAGAATCGATTATAAATATACTATATGAAATGGGTTTTAGAGGCAACCTACCAAAATTTGTCATAGCATTCCTTCAAAACAGAAAATTTAAAGTTCGAGTAGGTAACTCGCTTTCAACTGAAAGAAACCAAATGTCAGGTGTGCCACAAGGATCCGTTTTAAGTCCCCTACTATTTATACTAGCACTAAATGATCTACAACACTTAATCAAATACCCTGTTAACTACTCAATATTTGCGGATGATCTAGCAATTTATTTACGAGGAAATAATATTTCACAAATAGAAGAAAAATTACAAAAGATTATAACAGAAATAGAAAAGTGGGGCATCACTAAGAATATACACTTTTCTACCGAAAAAACATGTGTAATTAATTTTACAAAGAAAACACCTGAACGTGAGATCAAGTTAAAACTAAATAATACATTTATAGCAAACAGAAACAGAACAAAATTTTTAGGGCTTATATTGGATAACAAATTAAATTGGAAGCCACATATTGAAAACATAAAATTAAAATCTACGAAAGCTCTTAATTTATTAAAAATGTTGCATGGCAAGTCATAGGGATCTGATAGAAGCATGCTATTACGACTATATGGAATTTATGTCAGATCAATAATAGACTACGGTGCGATCGCATACGACTCAGCTGCAGAAAGTACGCTAAGAAAACTGAATGTAATCCAAAACAACACGCTCAGAATATGCAGTGGAGCGTTTTGCACAAGTCCGGTTATAAGCCCCTGCATGCAGAAACAAACATATTGTCATTAAAACACCGTCGAATTATATTAGTACTGAAATACTATACGAAACTTAGCGGTAACAAAACGCATATAAATTACTATAAAACATTTCATTCCAATTTAAATCAAATCTACCGGGACAAAAACAAACCATTTAGAATTAGATGTAATGACTATCTAAACTATTTGCGTATAAATCGGTTTAACATCAGGCCACCCGAAACTACAAACCTGCCATGGGAAAATATTAAACAGATCAAAACGACACGTGAAAAAGATCTATTAAATGCAAGAAAGCAAATAATACTGGCAATCAAGATGGCCGCTAAAAATGTATGGACAAATCAAATCAACTACAACTTACGGCAAGTTAAAGGCAAATTGGATCATTGGGAAACATCTCACCGTGAAAACAGACGAGAAGAAATCGTATTATGCAGAATCCGTATTGGTCATACGCAATTAACACATGGTCCACTGCTCCAGACAGGACTCCCGCCGTCGTGTATATACTGCGGTAATCAAAAAATGTCCATCAGCCACGTCATCACTGAATGTCCAGAATTCACCGAGGAACGAGAGAAAGCGTTCGGACATAGAAAAATGACGACAGAAGAAATGCTTGCAGATGATGAAGCTATCGTTCAATATGTTTTTAGTTTTTTAAAATGTATAAATGTATTCCATAAGATATAGATTTACTTTTCCGTTGTATTTAATTATTTAAGTTATAGCAGACGCAAATGACCAAGATGTCGAGCGTCTTTAAATAAAAATATACAATACAATACAATACAAAAATATACAATACAACTTTAATTGTAATAAACACACGGGGATGGTTCTATTCGACGTGGCCAAAGCATTTGATACTACTTGGCACAATGGCATTGTATATAAAATGATTGAATGTAAATTTCCAAAATATCTTATTATGCTTGTTCTAAGCTATTTAAGTAATAGATCATTCTATGTGTTAGTAAACGATATATTATCCTCCCGTCGAACATGCTTAGCAGGAGTACCTCAAGGTAGTGTACTTGGGCCATTCCTATTCACATTTTATTTACATGATATTCCTACAACAAATAACACAGAGGTAGCCTTGTATGCAGATGATACCGCATTATTCTGTAGTTCTTATATTCCAAAAGCTGTTACGAATAAATTACAATTAGGGGTAGATAGGTTGATTCGATATTTTGCTAAGTGGCAGATTGCCATCAATCCTACCAAAACTCAGGCAATACTGTTTACTTGTAGGAGACCACTCTTACCCCCACCTTAATGGTTAACGGTGTAAATGTAGAATGGTCAGATCAAATAAAATATTTAGGTGTTATTTTAGATAAAAGATTGACTTTTATCAAACATTTAGATTACGTGTCAATCAAAACGCAACGTGCCATTTGTTCTATTTATCCTTTGTTTAAACGCAAATCCGTCCTAAATGTCAATAATAAATTAATAATATATAAATCGCTCATTAGACCAGTTTTAACGTATGCCTTGTCCTGTGTGGAGTTCTATTAGCAATTCTAGTTATAAGCGGCTTCAGTTGATTCAGAACAGGTGCGTTAGATGTATACTCAACGCTCCAATATATAGTAATATAGTGAAAATGCATGAGAAATTGGAACTAGCTATGTTAAAAGATCATGTGTTAAAAGTGTCTACTAACTTTTTTAAACAGTACGTTACACATGATAATAATTTGATAACGGTGATTGGAAATTATGATTCCAAGCAGTTAAGAATAAAATATAGTAAATATAAGCATCGCAGGCTGAAACATAATTTGTTTTAGCCTGTTAAATATTAATAATTGTCAGTATTTGTTTTAATAGTATTAAGTATTTTTGTTTATTATCATCATCATTTTATTTATCGCTAATTTCAACGGTATTGCTTTGCATATTTTCGCAGGTTTTTTAGCATTAATTTTTCCTGCATTTAGTATATACTTAAGTTGAATCTTCAAAAATTCATGTTTCTTCTCTTACGTTTATTGTTACTGTGGTAAGTTTTTATTTGTAACGGTACACAGTTTTAAAAATTTCTGTTTGTTTTTAAATTGTAATTTATGTGAAATATACGTTTTCTTCTTCTTCTTCTACTTTTAGTACAATTTCGCGTATAAACTAATATCAAAGTTAAGTATGCATAAATGAAGCCAACAGCCATCGGTTGTATGTTCCGACTTTTTTTTTTTTTTTTTAATTGGGTTTAAGTCTAATAACCAAAATTACCCATTGTGTGCTGCAAAAAAATTCAAAAATAAAAAATTTCGAAAAAGAAAAGAAAAAAGAAAAAAAGAAAAAACGACTTAAAGACTAATTTTAGATATAAAGACGCATGATGATATCGTTGTTATTCAGGGCCAATAAGTAGGCAACCGATTTGGGGGGGTGTAAATATGTAATTGTAAAATTTTCTTGATAAAGGTATATCTCTACCTCTGGTATACAAATCACAAGCAAAAATCACATGATTATCGTCGGCTATATTTCCCGCATGCACAGGGCAGTATACAGATGGAGCGAGATTAATAGAGTACAAATGGCTAGGAAGGCAATTGTGATTGGAACGAAGTGTAACCAGGATTGAAAAGAAAAATCGAGCTAGGCGTAAGAGCGAGAATGGATGTGGAAGGGAGGTTAGGTTGGATGGATCTATAAAAGTTAAACCGTCTTTTACAAAACATAGACTTCCATCGATGAAGAGATGCTACTAAAGAGAAGGAGGGAACCCTCGGAATGAGAATGCACTCCAATGCCCCAAGTTTTGCCGCCCGATCACATACTTAATTACCCTGAATACCCTCATGGGCGGGAACCCAAACGAAAGATACCAGGGCATGGTTATTGTATAAGTAAACTAAATTTTCTACTATAGATAACAGAATGTAGTCCCTATGGTAGGGTAACCATAGAAGGAATAATAATTCCTAAAATAAGCGCCGTGAAACGTTACAACAGATTATGTTTGAGCCTCCTATGTTTATATTTACTATACATAAATTGGAATTGCCTAGAATCATAATTACCTATGCTGGAAATTAAACGATTATCGTGGACTAAGCAGTCAACACAGAACTTACGCGTTAAGTTTAATATATGATCCTTAATATAAGGCATGTTTTAGTATGCATGTCAACGATTTTGTAGTATCTAGGGACATTTAGTACACATCTGAAACACCTATTTTGAAATACTTGTAATTTGTTAAAATTTGTATTTGAAATAAAACTCCAAGCTGGACAACAGTACGTCACTATGGGATGTATAAGTATTTTATACAGAATTAATTTATTATTAACATTAAGAAATGATTTTCTGTTGGCAGATATACTCCTGCTAGCTTTCAAGGTAGTATGACTGATATGTTCGGAAAAATTTAGTCTGTTATCCAAGACTACCCCGAGGTATCGAACATATTTTTCCCAACTCACAATGGTGGAGTTAACCTTAACTTCAGCAGGTAATGTGGTACGCCTGCGAGTGAAAAATATAGCCTCAGTTTTATCACAATTAATATCAATTTGCCATTTTTTATAATAACGCAAGATTCGATTTCTTCCTGTCTGTAACTTATTAGTAATTGCTTTAGGTATATAAGAAGTACAGAGAAGAGCTGTGTCGTCTGCGTAAAGAGCAGTCTGAACATCACCTAGATTTGGGAAACTACCTTGGGGGACCCCTGCTGAGAAAGTTTTCGTAGTAGAATTCGAATAATTGATGGTAACGTAAAATAGTATGTTTGCTAAATAGCTATTAATAACGTTGATTACATAACGAGGAAACTGATATATTATCATTTTTTAAATATTACCTTTATGCCAAGTTATATCGAAAGCCTTCGCTACATCCAGGAGAACCATACCAGTATGTTTATTAGGATTGAAATTATGCGTAATAACCTCCATGATTCGTGCTACTTGTTGGGTGGTGGAATAACCCGGACGAAAGTCAAACATATATATATATATATATATATATATATATATATATATATATATATATATATATATATTCACATTGGAATGGTGCTATTCGATGTAGCAAAGGCTTTTGACACAACCTGGCACGAGGACATTGTTTATAAGACTAGGTTTCCACACTACTTAGTTAAACTTATCAATAATTATTTAAGCGATAGATCCTTCTATGTTTCTATAAACAATACAATGTCATCTAGCAAAGCCTGTTTAGCTGGAGTACCGCAAGGTAGCGTGTTAGGGCCATTCTTATTTACCTTTTATCTGCATGATTTTCCGGTAACAAACAACACTGAAGTTGCTTTGTATGCTGACGATACTGCGCTCTTCTGCAGTTCCTACAGGCCGAGCACTATTCACAAACGGCTGCAAACTGATATTGATCGTGTGATCAAATTCTTTTCTAAATGGCAAATTGCTATTAATCTGGCGAAAACTCAGGCAATATTTTTTACGCGTCGAAGGCCTTCTTTACCACGTAGCGTTGATATAGATTGGTTCTTTATCTATATTATAATTAATCTTTTATTTTTTCTATGCGGTGGTTTTTATTATTAATTTTTCCACCATACAATATTATATGACATACTATTATTATTTCAATTGTATAATGTAAGAATTTTATTTCATAAATGGAGAGGAACATCATTTCCGGCATATTTATTATACGGTTATTGGCGCACATATCTGTAAATTGTAAAATTAATATCAAATATACTTTCTTTCTTTCTTTCTTTCTATATTTATATATGGCCGTGAGCAATCGCAGATCCGAGGATCTCAGGAGCCCTGTCAATGGTTATTACATAAGTGTCGAAATAAACGATTAAATGGTTAATAAACAAGATTCCTGAGGATCGCTTCTATATTTTTTTTTTCGGAGGCATCCTTTTTTATGTTAGTACATTAATATATATGTATATATTAGGATGAGACAAAATGGCCTCCCGGAGTGAGAAAAGAAGCGAAATATATAACTGACGTATACTAAAGCGTGATAAAAGAAATCGGCCGTGATCCAAAAGCGATCCATGACCCTTTTTGAACTCCAGCTAGGAGCTGTCGTGTAAATGCCAAATTAAACGATGGGACAAGATTCTACGGTGGTCTTTTATGATTATTATTATTTCTGGTGATTCGTTCCACCCAAAACGTATACATATATATATATATATATATACACATGTGGGAAAAAAAGGTAGTTTTATCTAAGGGTAGAGTTAGCTGCTAATGCGTATTATATACATTACTACACGTGCATACTTGCATCGACCGGAGAATATTACACACTGGCTGTGAATTGAAAAGAAGTGGAAATATGTAACTAATTTATACTAGAAAGTGATAAAAATCTATTCGACATACGCAGCTAGAAGCGAAAGTTCTTTAAAGATTAACAATAATAATAATGAAGAGAATAACATAATAATAATAATAATACCTCTGACTATTATTGTAAGTATAATGACGAAAATAACACGTATATAATAATAATAATAATTGTTCAAATTAAAATTATAATTTATTTCAAATTATGATAAAATTAAACGCTTATTCGCAATAATGTGTAAATGGCAAAATACACGCTGCTGCTTATTCACGACAAATATACGTTAATACATTCCGGTAGATGCATACAGGCAGATCATCATGTGCATATTACAGGAAACATTTGTTATGTTAATTTATTATTCAGACGATAATTATTAACATAGATGTACATATATTTTTATTTTTCAATTTTTTTTTTTTACATTTACCAGAAACAAGAAAAATAAATTAATCATAAAATTCGGAAATGCGTATTATCTATGCGTGCAACGAAAAATAAATTTATGCATAATAGCAAATTCGATTGTCTTAATTTATTACATTGTTATCAAACAGAAATTAATTTCGGAAAATAAATTATCGATACCTTTTACGAAATTAAAAAGTAAAAAGTAATAACGAACGACTGTATACAGCAGGTAAATATTATATAAGGTTAATATATGTACATACATACACATACATAAATAAACAATAATAATAATACTTATGTGGCCAATATTTACAAATAATTCCAAAATTTTTTATTTTTGTATATGCATTTATATGTGGAAGTATATGAAGGAATTAATAATCTGATTTTTAAACGTTTCTTTACATAATTTTTTCATATGCTTAAAAACAGAATTTGCAATTTCGTATATTCAGATCCTATACACTGTGTGAACAACGAATGATCAAAAGGAACCTCATCTATATTTTATCGATCTATTTCTGATTTTCTCTTCGGATCCGCATCCATTTGTCCGAAGTCTCTGATCTTTATCTCTGATTCGGACTGTATCTCCTTTATCACTTAAAATTGTCGATTATAATCTGAATGGAAGGATTCAGGTCCATTCGTCGTTCTTGGACTCGTTGATTGTGTAGCAGACCACATCTGAGGAGGGAAAGGCGATGTATACGCCACATAATTTTCGAATATGTAATCTGAAAAATTCTTGGCTGAAGGATTTGGTGGTTGCCTAGCAATTTGCCAAAAAGTGGAATAAACCAAATTTGGAGGCAGAAATGCTAGTCCGAAAAATCGTTTTAACCACCGTCCGACATCGGAATCTGTCGTATAATCTCTTCTTAAATTTCCGATACTAATTATTTTTCGATACCATGATTGTCCCAAATGAAACCGACAACCGAATATTTCGCACTCCGGAAAAACTGAAGTGACGGCATTTTGCGCGGCTTTTTCAAAATCTAACGTAATTTTTCTAATATTTAAGTCTACATTCATCGACAATGCAATTTGAATTAGGAATGTCCACATTGCAATGTATGTTGACGATATTTTGCAAGTATCTGACAATTTGAGAGAAATGAACGTCATTATTAAGATGTTGGGTAACAGTTTTAAAATGATTGATCTAAGTACTGCCAAAAATTTGTTGGTATTAATATTGTGCGTGATGGATCGACGATGAAATTACATCAAATTGATTTTATTGAGAAGTTATTGATCGATTATTGTATGTCGGAATGTAAACCTATTACTACGCCAATAGAAGTGAGTTTTTTATCTAATGAATGTACAAAAGGATGAAATATGTGAAGAACCTTACCGAGAATTAGTAGGTTCATTGTTATATTTAGCAGGTAGTACTCGACCAGATATAATGTTTTCTGTACATTTTTTAAGTCGTTTCCAAGAAAATCCTACGAAGTCAAAATGGATAGCTTTAAAGAGAATTCTTCGATATTTAAAGGGTACTATGAATGTTGGATTAATGTATATCCGTGGAAAAATGAGTATATTGAATGGATATGCAGATGCCGATTATGCTGCAGATCGTTTAGATAGGAAATCAGTTAGTAGTTTTGTGATTTAAGTATTTGGTAATGTAGTAGGATGGTGAACAAGAAAGCAGAATGTTATTGCTCTGAGTTCTACGGAAGCAGAGTATACTGCATATCAGTAATGATTAGTGAGTGTTAAGAGTATTAGAGGTGTTAGAGGATCTCGGTGTGAAGACCAGATATGTCGTTTTCGAAGATAATGAGATTGCTATACATATTAGTAAAGCGGTTGAAGGCATTAACAGAACAAAACACATCGATATTCGCTATCATTTCATTCGTGATTATATCGAGACAGGTATTATAGAAGTTAAATATATTAATACTAAACAGCAAAAGGCTGATGGATGGGGTTAACGAAATCATTTCCAAAGTTGTTATTTGACCAAATGCGTGATTTAATGGGCTTAGGTGTATAAATATTTTATAATTTGTTATTGTTTATAATAAATATAAATTATTGCGTGCGGAGTTTGAGGGGGAATGTTAAGTGTAACAAGCTCTGCATACAATCATAGTTTTATGTATTAATAGTGGTATCACTGTTTAGCTTATTACGTTGTAAGTCGTTCAATTATGTTACGTTGTATTAAGAGTTTATTTTTTAATGAAGCGTGTGATACAACGTTCCTACCTTTTTCATTCATCAGTGACTACAATCATTTAAATAATTAAAATAAATAATGTATCCTACGAACGTAAAAAATATAATAATAACGTTTAAATTTTACATTAAAACTTTAAAAAAAAACAATTCAATATAAATTAGTGTACCATAATGTAGACACGTGTATATTTTCATATATATATATATATATATATATATATATGCACCTGCGTATAATATATATATATATATATATATATATATATATATATATATATATATATATATATATATATATAACTACGTATATATATATTATAAAGAGAGTGTGTTAGGGAGAGAAAAAAGAAAAGATTTTATTTTCTATCAAAAACATTGAAGGAGCGCATATATATATATATATATATATATATATATATATATATATATATATATATATATATATAAAGGTCGTTTTATCTAAGGGTAGAATTAGCTGCTAATATATATATATATATATATATAATGTAACCTAAAAAGAAAAAAAGATCGTTGGATCGTCGTATCGATCTTAGGGGGGTCCGTAGGCAATAAATTACTCATCCTATCGATGTAAGTGTGGTCCTTCGTCTGGATCTATTTCGTTCGCCTGCGAAGAAATCTATTCCACATGCGCAGCTAGAAAGGAAAATCGACCATCATTTCCCCCAGAACAGTCCGTTCATATTCAAAGAATAACACTAATAATAATAAATAGAATAACAAATTCTATTTAATGTTTATTATAAGTATAATCAGGAGAATAACACGTATAGTAATAATAATAATAATCCAAATTGTCCTTTCTAATTCAAAGAATAACAATAATAATAATAAATAGAATAAAATATTTTATTTGTATTCAGTACAATTACAATAATAAATATAACGAAACTGATTAAAATTTGCATTAGAATACAAAGAAAACCGGCTATGCGCAAAAATGCGCGAGTACCGGCTAAATCTGTAATTTATAAATTATAAAATATAGGGTTACCCGAAATAACAAAACTTAACGTAAAGCGAACGTAAAAATTTCATCTTCTATATGAAATTAATGTTAAAAATATTTAAAAGAAAAAATTAAAACAATATAATGATTAAATAAAAATCAAAAAATCAAACACACAAAGTGAACGTATAATATTAATATTCTAATCAAAAATACGAATGAAAAAAAAAGTAGCAATAACGGTATGATAATAATTTATCGAAAAGTTCCACGTTATTTCGTACGCTGAAATTTAACTAACAAAAATAAAGTAAAAAATAAAAAAATATAAAAATAGGGAAACAAACAACCGAAAAACTTTAAATAAATTAATTAATTAATAACAATGACCATTTGAGGTAAATATTTCAACTCCCGTTGCTGCAGTCCTTATCTAAAACGTAAGAAATCAAAGCTTTACGACGACGCTTATAATTCGTTAAATATCGATTAATATAATCCGGGATTAAATTATGTCGCGTTCGTGATGAGACGTATATTTCTGTGATAACGACGCGTCGTGTAGCGATAATATAACTTTACATTATTATAATCGGGTAAGTGAATATATTGCTTGAATTTATTTCTGTCTAACACTATTTATAAAATTATGTTTAAAATGTCATCGTGTGGTAAAACTAGAGCTGCCGCTGCGAAGAAAGTGATCAAAACACGTGATTCTCCGGTATCAAGATCACATTCTTTCGAGGATGCCATTGCGGGAACTGCCTACGCGCGGTTGACAGTAACTTGCAACAATCGTTAGTAAAGAGTATCACAGAGGCTGTGAATAAACCGCGGATTAAGTTTTTCGCGGACTATAATAATAAATTAGTTCACATAACCGATACCTTTACTAGCCGCGTAGAGCAACTCAAGCAATATTCTAGGCGGAATTCGCTCATGATATATGTGGTACCTAAGTCTGAACGATACGAATAAGGCAGTGACAAATATTATGAATAAAAAGTTTGCTATAAATATACCATCAGATGCGATTTGCAGGTCACACCGTGTTGGAATGCGTAAAGATAACACACCCAGACCGACGGTTATAAACGTTTAATTTATAATAATAAAAGCATTTTAAAGGAAACGAAAATTATAATTAAGAAGCATTTAACGCACGATAGATTAAATATCGTACGCGAGTTAATTAGGAAAAACGTTTGGACTGTTGACGGTCGTTTATAAGAAGGACGATATCATCGTTAGGTGATTGCCAAACGGATCAGGTGTAATCGTTATGTTATCTAAATCTATCACCTATAGATCTGTTACGATACTCGGATAGATTTTTAAGCGTATTTTTGTGTTGTATATCAGTGTATTTAAGGTATGTACTTTCTGCCGTTTATTTAGTAGGTTTATTAATGTTGATACCAGTTCCATCTCTTTTTAAGCTATACGCTAGTCTGCTAGAAATATCCCTAAGAGAATTATTACGTGGATTTTTATTTTTTCGTCGATATATATTCGAATGTTTGTTACGTTTACAAATTAGCATATTTCGGCGGTGTTTTAATTATGTAATGTGGATAAGGGGGGTACTTTGTACCTTCCAGAGTCCGGAGCTGTAACCGGAACGGGGCCCGTCCACAAGTGGCGGATAGTGGAATGGCCTACAGATATGTAGGTTAGCTGTGAATAAGACGTCAGTCGAATAAACAGTCGCGGACCAACAGCGGCTACTGGTAGAAAGTCTCTAGAAGGCGATTCCAGTAGTGGCAGGGTAGGAGACACGAGGATGCAGATGGACAGCTTGAGGACCTGTCCATTAAAAGTCTGCAAAAATCCTGTGACTGTCTCTCCCTCGACGGGTTTAGGTCGCCGTAAAAGCCTAAAATCGTTACCTCCTCAGTAACAGCCCGCTGCCTTGCGGTTAGGATATTGATCCAAAGGCTAAGGGAGACAACCCTAACAGAAAACAAAACCGCTGCCTTGCGGTTAGGATGTTTATCCAAAGGCTAAGGGAGTAAACCCTAACAGAAAATCCGGTGGAAGGCAACGGGAAACCACCACCGTATATTATTATTCCGGTAAATATGATGCGACAAGATAAAAATAAAGTTGCTGTACCTGTGGGACATTCCCTAAAAAGAATGTCAGGCAACAGGCGGTCTTCTGCAGTAATGCAGGTAGACTCGAGTTCCCCCATGCCCTCAGTGGCATGGAACTCTGCAGGAGGGAACACTCGTGTCGTAGATTCTGGAAATATCCCTAGTAAAGTCACCAATGTGCAACACCAGACTTACAATGTTGGTACGTGGAACGTGAGAACGTTATATGGAGCTGGAAAACTTAATAATGCGATTCTGGAAATGAAACGGTTGAAATTAGACATTTTAGGTATTTGTGAACACAGATGGCCGGGGACAGGTATCTGTCAACAAAATGACGGAACATTTTACTATTCGGGATACGAGAACCAAAACCTTCGGCCAAGGAATGGTGTTGGAATAATCGTTTCATCAAGTATTAAGCAACATGTCATAAGCTTTACACCTATCTCGGAACGTATCATGATGCTACAAATTCAAGGCGCAAAATGCAAGATAAATCTCCTGCAAATTTATATGCCAACATCCGAGTCCAAATATGATGAACTTCTGGAGGAATTATACAACTCCATTCAGAATACTATAGATAAGCTTCACAAACAAGATATGCTAATAATTATGGGTGATCTTAACGCTAAAGTAGGATGTGGTAAACGAGGCCACTCAATTGGATCTTTTGGACTAGGCGACAGCAACGACAGAGGAGATAAACTGTTCGATTTTTGTGAACAAAATAATCTAGTCATAGCAAATACATGGTTTAAGTTACCAAAACGTCGCCTATATACATGGAGATCGCCTGGAGACAACGAAGCGAATCTAATGAGAAATCAAATTGATTATGTTCTAATTAATCAGCGTTTTAAGAACGCGGTTATAAAAGCTTCAACTTACCCAGGAGCGGATATTAATTCGGATCATTCTTTGTTAGTTGCGAAACTTAGATTAAGATTTAAAGCAATTAGACCGCCGAATAGATGTAGAACTCTGGACATAACTAAATTAAGACTACCAAAAGTAAAAGAAAAGATATCGCAAGAGATAAATGCCCAATTAAGAAAGCTTAAGGAAAAGGACTCAGTTGCGCATTTAACATTGCCACATTTCAACCAAACTATGCAAACAATTTGTCATAAATACTTAACATGTGACATAACTAGAAAGCAGATATGGATGACAAATGAAATACTGGAATTGATGAACGAACGAAGGAAATATAAGAATAAAGATGTAAATAAGTATACCGCGTTAAATAAACAAATTAAGAAGGAAATTAGATGCGCAAAAAACGCATGGATGGAAGAAAAATGTAGAGAAATAAGGGCTTTACAGGAGAAACACGATTCTTTCCAAATGCATAAGAACATTAAGGCGGTAACAGGTAAAACTTTTAAACACGGAGTTATAAGATTGACAGATGATCGTGGTGCCCCTGTTGTTGATGAAGACGCCAAAAAAGATATTTGGAAACGATATCTTTATAAACTGTTCCACGATGATCGAAGTAACACCACTTGGCGGCGATATTCTATAGACGATGGACCTATAATTATGGAATCAGAAGTAATGCATGCAATTAAACTAATGCATCCCAGGAAAGCAACAGGGCCGGACCGTATACCAGGGGATTTATTCCGCTTATTAGAAGAAGAGCATATAAAAGATTTAACAATTCTTTTCAACAGTGTCTATATCTCTGGCAACATCCCCTCAGAATGGTTGAAATCTTCATTTGTTCTGATTCCTAAAAAGCAATATCCTAGAGAATGTGGTGACTACAGAACAATCAGCTTGATGAATCATATACTGAAAATTTTTCTGAGAATTATTTACCATAGGATTAAAAGGAAATGCGAGCAAGATTTATCGGAAACGCAGTTTGGATTCCGCCCAGGTTATGGAACCAGAGAAGCATTGGCGGCATTAAGAATAACTCTACAAAAATCCAGAGAGATGAATAAAGACGTCTTTATGTGTTTCATCGATTACGAAAAGGCGTTCGACAATGTAAAGCACGATAGACTGATGATAATGCTACGAAATATCGGCGTTGATAGCAGAGATTTGAAGATTATAAGATATCTATATTGGAATCAAGAAGCTGAGTTAATACTTGGCAAAAATGAGTCAAAAGTTAAATTTGAAATTAAACGAGGCGTACGACAGGGTTGTGTATTATCCCCGTTGTTATTTAACTTATATGCGGATCAGATTGTCCGGCAAGCCATAATAAACCAAACGTATGGAATTAAGATTAACGGAAAAATTATTAATAATATCCGATACGCGGATGATACGGTCATATTAGCAGACAGCCATCAAGGCCTACAACGACTGCTACAAAAATTTGATAACGTTGGCAAAACCTATGGTCTAAATATAAATACAAGGAAAACTAAGTGGATGTTGATTAGTAAACAACAAATTAATAGCGCTGTAATAACCGTTAATAATGAAATTATTGAAAACGTGAATAGATTTAAATATCTGGGTTGCTATGTCACTAGTAGTCTCGATGTGGATGCCGAGGTTAAAGCACGGTGCAGTTACGCACGAGTAGCCTTCAATAATATGAAACAATTATTATGTGATAGATCGCTTAGTCTGAAGATAAGACAAGATATAGTTCGATGTTATATCCAGTCAATTTTGTTATATGGTATTGAGGCTATGCCTCTAAATAAAAAACATTTTAACCGATACGAAGCTGTGGAAATGTGGATACATAGAAGGATGCTGAGGATACCTTGGACAGCAAAAATATCCAATAAAGATGTCTTAAAGAAGGCGAATACAGATCGACACTTACAGAATATTATTATAAAGAGAAATGTGTCATACTTTGGCCATATCATTAGAGGTGCAAAGTATGAAATTTTACAGATTATTATACAAGGACAGATAGAAGGAATAAGAAGTCCGGGAAGAAGGAGGACAGATTGGCTGAAAAATATCAAAAACTGGACCGGCGCATCTTCAATACAACAATTAATGGCAGATGCAAGACAACGTAAGATCTAGTTGGTACATTGGTGACCGCCTACGCTCTCTTGAGTATGGCACATAAAAGAAGAAGAAGGATATATTTCATTGACTGTCTTACTTCTTTTCCGTTTTTTACATGTAATAAGTTAGAGCTTTCAAGAGTTCTTCATTTAAACTCGTTTATTCTTATTTATTCCATCATTTATCGCCAAACTTTCGAACTATTACTATAATGGGACTTAAAGTGTATTACAAAATATTCGGAGATTAAATACCAAGTTAACAGAACTTCATTTAGGAATGTGTAGAAGTAACTTTGATATTATAGGATTCACTGAAACTTGGTTAACTGGAAGTATTTACGACAATGAATTTTTAAATCAAGGTTATATCGCTTATCGTCGTGATAGAATCGATAGGAGGGGAGGTGAAGTTTTGTTAGCGATTAAGGACACATATGTTTCAGAGGAAATAGCGTTCCCCAGTTTTGGGAATATAGATTCATAAACTTAGGAACGTTAGTCTGCATGTACAAACACTTATCGGTTGCATTTATGTTCCTCCCGGTACATCTTCCTTACAGCAGATTTTTTTATGAATGTTATAATTTATTACTAAATATGAAAAATATCATTAATATTATAATCATGGGAGATTCCAACTTATCTATCTTTGGTTCAGGTACTCCGCTTGATTTTCTTAATAAGAATATTAATTCCCTTTCAAATTACCCGCCTTGGTTTACCCCAGAAATTGTTCGTAAACTAAAACTGAAAACTAAGTTTAGGACCCGCAAGGAAACTGATTATGTTAAATTTAGTAAGCTACGGATTGAAGTTAAAAAGTTAATAAGGAATACTTTTGATGATTATGTTCTTAAGACTGATGTTCAAAGAAACACTAATAATTTTCGTACTTTTGTTAAATATAAACGTAATAACCGGCTACATCCTAGTGTAGTAAAATATAGAAACATAGATCATAATATTTCAGATGCTTTTGCGGAGTATTTTTCATCTGTACATGTGACTGACAGCTTTATGCCACTTGAAGCATCTTTAATTACAGATGGAAGATACTTAAATCTAGATCCAATCACCGTAAATGATTATAGAAAATCTATTCAGATCCTGAAACCCAAGTGGAGTGTTGGCCCTGATGGATTACCAGTAATACTGTTTAAACTATGTTCGGTAGAGTTTGAAAAGTCACTTATCTACTTGTTTAATCTTATTATTGGAACAGGGTGTTGTGGTTTTGGGATCCTCTCTACACTAAATATATTAATATGGTGGAAAAAGCCCAATCTCAATTTTTGAGATATAACGGTCAAACCGGTGTCTATCCTACACGTCTGAGTTATAATATTTTGTGATTTCCTAAATATTAAACCCTTGAGTGCTAGAAGAAAGATAAGTAAGCTGAGATTCCTGCATGATCTTTGTAACGCTCGCATAAATGACAATTATTTATGATCTAAAATCTTATTTATGGTCCCCAGTGTTAGTAGTAGGTCACATCGTATTTTCTATGAATCTCATGCTCGTACAAATTTAGGTTATAATTCATCACTTCTATCCACCTTGCGTCTATACAATAAAGTACTAAACATTCATTCACAGTTAGATATTCATTTTGATAGTAAATTTGTACACAATAATTTTTTTTAAGCTCTATATTTCAGTTATTTGTTTTATTTCTTTTCATATGTACGTGTCCCGATGGACAGTTTGTTTATATGGGAGTACGGGAGTATGATTGGTATTTCTGTTTTTCGGATGTGTGCTTGAATATAGGTATTGTATTCCATTAGAAACATGTATCATTTTTCTGTTGGTATTAGCAATTTATTTTTCCATTCTTAATATTATTTATATTAATTAGCGTGTTGTGTGAGTGTGGTTTAGTTTTATTTTTATTCATAATTTTACTTTATAATTATTCTGTAAGTGCATACACTGTCATTTAGCGCTTTGCTGTTGTGTACGACGTAATGTTTTTGTAGATAAATAAATAAATAAATAATCGACCGCCCCAGCATAAATGACTTGTATACGATAATGTATCTTATAAAGTTCGCACCGTTGCTTTCTCGGTGCCAGCGGTTCTGGTTTTCCCACTTATAGTTTTCACCATAAAATAATCCTTACGCTTTATAATAAAGTCTAGAATATGCAGTTGATACGAGAATAACAATAATAATAATAAATATAGTAATGTTGATGTATTGGAGAGTAGTGATTTTATGAATTTAGCAAAACAAAATAAAATCAAAGTTAAAACAATAGCTTGATAATGACTTAATAGTCGAAAAGCTTTGTGTTCGTGTAATAAAAAATTTTGATTAACTTTGATTTTATTTTGTTTTGCTAAATATAGTAATAATGATAATAATGTTTATTATAAGTATGAATAACACGTATAGTAATAATAATAATAAAATAATCCAAATTAAAATTATAATTAATCTTAAACTAATTATGATAAATAAAATTAAATTATGATAAATAAAATTGAACATCTAAGCGCAATAATATGTACAAGGCAAAATACCTGCTCATGCCCCTTCACGATATAAGTACGTCACACACGTTCACATAAATACATATGTCAAATCATATACATCATACGAAACAGTGAACGAATGTAGTATATGAATGATACATACATACATACATACAGATATTATTATATATTTAGGGAAGAGGAGTACCTTCCAAATTTAAAATTAAAAAGTTAAATAATCATAATAATAATAATAATAATGATAATAATAAAGAATAGGTAAATTAAGATGTAGTTATTATATTAAAAAATATTCTCTCGTTTCACCTTTTTCACTCACTACTTGCCTAAGTTCCGGCGCTGTTATGGTATATGCTTAGTCGTTGATTTTTTAAAATCAGAGTAATTAGAATAATAAAAATAAATAAATATACTCGTGTAATTGTGTTATCAATAGGATGATATGAACCGTTTACTATAACATAAATACGACAAAAAATGAATGTATTTTCGTATATAAACATGTAAATAAAGATAACAATTCTCTAACCTCATTTAATTTATTTACATTTCGATAATACAATATATCAGTATTACAAACATGGGTATATATGTGAAATGGACAAAAGTTTGCAACATTTCGGGTCCTATTTTGAGTATTATCAGGTTGCACCACTTGAATAAGTTAAAAAAAAAAATTGAATAAAAAAAAAAGATATGTAGCATTGCAACCCGGCCCAACTGGAGTAATCCAGAGTAAATGGATAGGAAAAATTTATTCAGTTTTGGCATGAATTGAAATGGAAAGATTCGGGTCCATTTGTAGTTTTTGGACTCGTCGATGGTACAGATGCCCACATGTTGGGAGGAAAAGGTGCAGTGTGTGCTACATAATTTACAAATATATATATCATAAACTCAGCTGCTGAAGAATTTGATGGATCTCTCGCAATCTGCCAGAAATTATAGTAATCTACATTTGATGGCAGAAACGCTTGACAAAAAAATCGCTTCAACCACCGCCCAACATCTGAATTAGTTGAATAATCATTTCTCAGAAATCTGAGATCATTAATTTTTCTGTACCACGACTGCCCCAAATGAAATCTACATCCGAATATTTCACAGTCCAGAAACATTGCAGTAATAGTATTTTGCGCTGCCTTTTCGAAATCTAATCTAATTTAGATTGATATTCATTGACAGCGCAATTTGGGACAAGAATGTCCACATTTCTGTATACGTTGTCTGACTTCTTCCAGGTAAAAAACAATAGACTAATGGGATATATAAATAATTTCTATAGCCGTGAATCGTGTAAAGCATTTTGGGTAATATTTAAAAGTGTCGTCAGCAAAAATGTCTACAGACAGATCTGACAAGATTGTCAAATTCGACCGACGTGTGATAATTTCATGACTTTCATAAACATACAAAAAAATTTACATTTTTATATGTTCTGAATTGTTCCTGCCAACTGCGTAGTTGAACCATTGCCTGGTTTAAAGATGATGGTGGTGTTCCGATTACTCCTAATCTAGCGTGACGAATACCACGTCGTAAATAATTAATGCCACGCATTGTCAATTAATTTGCCCCCCATATTTCTGGAAATTTACTTTATTATAATAAATTACAGAATTAATTATTTGTTAATTATTTAATTTGTAGACATCTGGGAATCAAGGATTTTGGAATTTGAGTAAGACTTAAATAAAGTAAATTATATAGTTATTTCGAATTAATTTTTTAAACAAAAATGTATAGAATGACGTGACTCATAGAATAGAATTAAAAATTTTATTACTAATTTATAAAACAAAATTATTATTAATTAATTCCATAAATATACCTTGACGGATTATTTGATCGAATGTCCTCTATAGCGCGGCGTTTTACAGCTTCAAGAATCTATAAATTTCCTATTAGTCTTCCTTATTACATTATCGATATATCTATTTGTCTATCAATATAAATATAAATATGGACTTTACATACACAACGTGCTAGAAATTCTATTTTTTTGTCGTTTTTATATGATACTTATGAATTGCCTGAATTTTTTACTTCGGCGAAATCTTCCGATTTCTGTTTTGGGAGTAGCCAATCAAAAAATTCGGAATCGTTTATTTTAATCTTCCATTAAAATGCTATATTATTGTTATATATCGTCTTTTTTCAAAAGTAAATGTTTTTTTTTGTACTCGGTTGTTCCGAAATAGCAGTATTATTTTATTTTCCATGGTCAATACCGAATCTAGTAACCAATACATTTTGCGGAATTTCATATTTATCTGTTTTCGCTTAGCCTCTATGTACTTTCTCCAAGTTAACCTTTCGTCCAGGTGCAGGCCAAGATATTTCACGCTATCCGAAGTAGAGATCGTTTTTTCATTTAATTTTATTACTGGACATCTGTCCACTCTCTTCAGCGTAAATATAATTTGTGTGCACTTTTTTTCCAGGATTTATACCATTTTTCCAAGTCGTTTAAATGATCTTGTAACTGTTTCGATGCCGATGCCACATCGCAGTGGGTGGATAGTATCGCGGTATCGTCAGCAAACATTGCTGTTGTTGTGTTTGTATTGAGTGGGAAGTCGTAGGTGTATATGTGATACAGCGTAGGTCCCAGCACGCTGCCTTGTGGTACCCCTGAGTTAATTGATCGAATGCTCGAGTATGAGCCATTAACATTTATTTTAAAAAATCTTTCGTCAAGGTAAGACTTAATTAATATGTAATATTGGTAGGGTAATCGTTGCATTATTTTGAATAACAACCCATTGTGCTGTCGAACGCCTTTTCAATGTCTAGAAATACTGCCGAGCAGTATTTCTTTTCCTCGAAACTTCGATTTATTACATCGACGACTCTGTGTATTTGTTCTATTATGTTGTTTCCTGAATCCGAATTGGTAGTTCGGTACGATTTTATTTTCAGCTAACGAAATTTTTAATCTGTTTAATAATAATTTTTCAAATAACTTCGATAAGACTGGAAGTAGACTTATTGGCCTGTACGAAGCTACATCTTCAGGAGGTTTTCCAGGTTTCTGAATAAGTATGATAATGGCGAATTTCCATTGTATCGGAAAGTATCCGGTTCTAATAATTGCGTTGTATATAAACGTTAGCAGTATTATAGCTCTTTTCGGTAATTTCTTTATTACTTTTGGTGTAATTAAATCGTATCTCGGAGCCTTTTTTGGCTGTAAATGTTTAAGTATATGTGTCTTTACTTCCGCAGGAGACACTGGTTTTATCGGGAAAGTCATTTGATTTGGAGTCTGTAGGTAATTTTCTATTTCTGCATCTGAGGTTCTATCAGTGCTGGTTCCATTTGGACGGAAAACCTCTGATAGGTGGTCGGCGAAAGCTTCAGCCTTTTCCTCGTCACATCTTGCCCACTGGTTGTTTCTCTTTAAGGGTGGTCGATGTAGTTGACTATCTTTTTTTACGTGTTTCACAGCCTTCCATAAAGAATAATCAGTAGCCTCAGTTGATGTTAATGTAGAAATATAGTTCTTGAAGGAGACATTTTTCATTTCAATAATCTTATTTTTCAGTTTTTTATTTATTCTATTAAATTCCGTTTTGTCAACTGGATTTCGTGTATTCTGCCATATGCGTCTTAACCGTCTTTTTTCCTGGATCATATCCTTTATGATTTTCGAGTGATTTTGGATGTTAGACCTCACGCTACAATTATCTGTTGGTGTCGCTAAATGGGCAGCTTCTTGTATATATTTGGTGAGATTCTCTATACCGATTTCTATATCCTCCGCAGTTTTCAATGGAATGTTCAAGTTTATTTTATTATCAATTAACTGTTGAAAAGTTTCCCAGTTGGTTTTACCGTTATATAATGTTGGTTTCTTTTCTGAGTGTAGGATTGCACTACTGATATTCAGAATTACTGGTGAGTGATCAGAAGTACCATCCACTGATGTTTCAACAGACATTTGATAATTATTGATTCCATTGCTGATAAAAAAGTCTATTAAATCAGGTATTTTGCCTGTATCGGTTGGCCAATATGTCGGTTCTCCAGTGGATATTGTTATAGCGGTTTCTTTCAATGCAGTTGTATAACTGGTAGTTATTAGTCGCAAACCCCACGAGGTGTGCTTTGCGTTGAAGTCCCCACTTGAAATAAATTTTTTGCCCAGCGTTTTAAAATATTTGTGAAACTGTTCTTGTTTGATGATGTGTTTGGGGGGCAGTATGCGGAAGAGATTGTTATTAAACCGAGTGAAGTGCTTATTTTGACAGTACAAGCTTGTAAAAAATCTTCCATGAAGTTATTCATAATATATTTCATGGACGTTTTTATAACGATAGCTGCCCCTCCATGTGCTCTATCGTCTGGATGGTTTGTGTGATAAATAGTGTACTGAGGTATTTTAATAAAACTGTTACTAGTGAAGTGTGTTTCGGATACCATTAGTATATATATTTTATTGCTCGTTAGGAATAATTCAATTTCATGGCGATGTTGGGCCATGCCATTGACATTCCACGTTGCGATTCTTAAGAGTTGATTCATTTGGAAAGTAATTTGTTTAATACTGTAGAGAGCATGTTAATTATCATGCTATTTTGCTGTATTAACTGGTTAAACATATTTTTAAATTCCGAGAGGAATTCAGTAAGCTGGTTATTATTATTATTTGATTCTGATTCGGCATTTACTCCTTTTAGGGAGAATTTATTACGGAGTACTGCTGAATACGTTCCCTTTCTGTTGGGGTTTGCGTATAATGATGCTTATTGAAATTTATTTCGGTAGACAGATTATTTTGTTGTTTGTCATTATTATTTATTTGTGGTAGGTTATTTTTTTAATGCCTCTTATTTTTAGTAGTTCCTTATATGTAGCGCACCCTTTGTAATTTTCGGGGTGATCGCCCTCGCAATGTGCACATTTGGCAGGTGTATTTTTCGGTTTATTGCACGCATTTGTTTGATGCATTCCTCCACACTTAACACAAATGAATGTACGCAGTAAGATTTACTATGCCCATATGCTTGGCATCTCGTGCATTGTATTATTGCTTTATTTTTGTATGGAGGTTCGATTTTCATGTTCAACAAAAATTGTACATTGTATATTTCCTTATTAGCTCGGGGATTTAAGTCCACGAAGAACATAGGAAGCGGTTGTTTGGTTTTTTAGTTTCTCATATTGATGATGTTTCTCGCTTTAAACCCTATCTGGTTTAAGGCATTTTTAATATCCTCAGGTGATACTGTATGATGGATATTTTTAATTACGATTCGGTGGGCCCGTTCTTGCTTCAGTTGGTACGTATGGTATATGACTTTTTTTTCCTTGAGAGCTATAATTATTTTTCTATAATTATCAGCGTCACATGTTCTTAATTTCACCTTTTCCTCATTCAGAGCTTGGCAGGTAAAGTCTTCTTTTTTTAATGCTGAGCAGATGAAGTTTTCCATTTGTTTATAATTGGTAATTCCGTAAATTATTATAGGTGGCGGCTTTGGGGACGATTTTTTTTCATTTATCATCGTACTTGTATCCTGAGGAGTACCTTCCATCTTGTTATTTTGTTCATCATTGTTTGATGGTGTGAGTCGGCATCTGAGACCTTTAAAAGCGGCCAAATCCATTTTTATAGACCGGTTCTGGAGAAATGTTAGGCGAAATTATACGCTTTCTCTTTCTCAGTGGAACTATTTGCCAGCTATTAGGTGCATTAGAAACAAATTTTAAGGGCGGTATAATTTTATCCGTCGTTCGCTCGTATTTATTTGAAATGGCTACATTTTCGGTACATTTTACGTTATGAACAGCGTTCGTATTGGTGTGTTCGTGTGACATATTGCACGGAGATGATAACGATACATAAGTAAGAGTGTGCTCGTGTGTATTTCCGACCACCGATGTTAATTCATTGTTAGTGACATCGTAGTTTTCATTATTATTACGATGATGATTTTAATTATTTACAATATTGTTATCGTTATAATCATAAGTGAGAATTGGAACGAACTCACCGATAGAGGAATATGCGATTGTTTGGTTATGCGGCTGAGTAGTTTGGGCTATTCCAGCGCATTGTACGTTGTTGATAAGCGGAGTTGCGTTATCTGTCGCGGATGACGGAATAGGCGAGGGGGGCGGCGACCGCAGTGTAGGCATATATATCTACTAGACACGTCTAATAGTATACGATACCACGAAAGAACGATAAAAGAAATAATCAAAATAAATTACGAGTGTATATAATTGATAAATGAACTAAGAACCGTTACATTTTCAAATATGGCGTCACAAAAAATCACATGTTTGTAGGGTAGTAGCAGTATAAGTTGTTACGAATGATTGAGAGAGAAGTTTCAAGTAAGAAGGATTTGTTAATACTTGTACCCACACGTGTGAACACTCAAATATTAGGGATGAATGAGATATAAAGTAAGAAAAAAAAAGAAGTTTCTATACCGACGACCGTCGATCAGATTGGTCTAGATTGTTTATGGTTTTGGGATAAACTCGTAAATTATTCTTCTATCGAAAAGGATCTTAGCCTGGGTGCCCGCGATATATATATATATATATACAAATTAAAAAATTAATTACTTAAAAAATATATATTCATGTATATAAATATAAATAAAAAGGTATGTATGTACCTGCGATACCTACAGCTAATATATATGTATATATAGTTTATATGTCCTACTCGCCAAACGTATATCTGCAGCTGCTGTTTCGTTAAGGGGACTACCAAACACGATAATATGATTATATATATATATATATATATATATGTATATATAATGCTTACATACATGATATATTATATGATAACGAATTTAAAAAGTGCATTTTAAATAAGTACCCGCTGCTTCATATTATTTATATATATATATAAAGGCTACGATCTAAACGGAAATATGCGTACGTACATAATATATTATATCATATATATATAAAGATCGTCAAACGTTAATGGGCTACCTGTATATATAGCTACTAATCTGCCCGTGAGACATATATATACCTACTAACGCGCTGGTGAAATATATATATATTTATAATTGTTGCTGCTACCAGTACCTGACCACTAGTAGTCGTTATATATATATATATGTATATATATATAATTATTCAAAAAAAAATACAACACAATCACTAAGTTTTTTTTTAATCGCGAAGCTTTTCGACAGTTACATCATTTTCAAGTTCGACAGTTACGTCATTTTCAAGCGCGAACAAAAATTATTACATAAAATAGATGTAATAATTTTTGTTCGCGCTTGAAAATGACGTAACTGTCGAAAAGCTTCGCGATTAAAAAAAAAAAATTAGTGATTGTGTTGTATTTTTTTTTTATAATTATTAATAAAATCACTACTCTCCAATATATTCAACTTTATATATATATGTATATATATATATATATATATATATATATATATATTATTGAATATATATACACCTATATAACAATATACAGAAATATATTGCCTACTGATAAAAACATCGACTATATAAAGATATATAGGTATATAATTAACATTCTTCTTCATTCCTCAATCTTTCGATTGGTGGTCAATATGTAGAGCACTCTACTTCAGGTTTCTGGTTTTCGTCTTTTCTTTTAATTCTTGGTAGGTACGTACTTTTGTATCCTCCATTATTTGAGTGGTGTACTTTTGTCTCGGTCTTCCTTTTGATCTTCTTCCATTTACTTGGCCTTCGATTATTGTTGTTAAATATTTGTTATTTCTTATAGTATGTCCTATCCAGCTGCATCTTCTTTCTCTTATATACTTCATTAAGCATCGCTTTTCGTGAATGGTCTTAAGCACAATTTTTGCGGCTTTTGCCTGTGATATTCTTGACCTTATTTCTATATCACTTCTCCCACCTTCTGTTATTATTGAACCGAGGTATTTGTATTTTTTTACCTGTTGTACCGCTTCTTTTTCTAAATTTATGTTTATTTTTTTATTATTTTCCATTTTACTACATCTCATTACCACCGTTTTCTTCTTATTAATTGCCATGCCATAGCGTTTAAGAATCAAGTTTAACTTCATCAATGCATCCGACAATTGTTTTTCGTTTTCTGCAAATATCGCTATGTCATCTGCAAATCTAAACGATTTAATCTTCATTCCGCTCACGTTAATTCCTTCATTACTAGTTTCTTCCCATTCTCTAAACGTCTGCTTCATATATGTATTAAAGAGCAGCGGTGATAAGCTGCATCCTTGTCTTACTCCTTTTCTGACTTTTGCTTCAATTTCAGAGTTTTTGTTTGTTATTATTAATTTTTGTGCTTTACATAACTCTTTTATTATTCTTCTGTCCTTAAGATCAATGTTTATTCTTGTTAAAGTTTGATCCAGAATATTCCATTCGCATTTATCGAACGCTTTTTCTAAGTCTATCATTGCAATGTATACTGATTGGTTTACTTCTAGTTTTTATTCGTATCCCTAATATAGCTTATTTTGTTCCTCTTCCTGTTTTAAAACCATATTGCTCTTCACTTAATTCCATCTCTATTTTATGTTTTATTCTGCCTAATACTATTTTTGTTATTATTTTTGAGAAGTGTGATAGTAAACTTAAGTGTTCTTCACACTTAGTTGTACCATTCCTTTTCGGTATCATTATTAGTTTGTTTTTCTTGAAATCGTCCGGTATTTCACCTGTTTCGTACGTATCCGAAATTAATTTGTAAATATGTGTCTGTGCTCCATTCCCTGACTCTTTTATAAGTTCACTACAGATATTATCCCCCCTGAAGTTTTTCGATCGGATTTTCGACGATTTCCACCATATCCGGACCATCCAAATAGCTTAACTATTAAAGGTTAACACTATCCTATTAATACCTAACGAAATATCGGTACATTTCCATCTCGACCATATTGACCTCCATTTCCTGGATATATATATCGAGAGTAGTGGTGAGTGGCGTCGCACCTCTAAGTGGTTGTAAGAGTTGCGTAGGGGTGTTGGCTGGTGGCTAGATTTGTGGCAACAATTCAGGGACATTTTTTTTGTTGGATTTACAGGCGCCAACGTATATGTAAGACGAATAAAACAAAAAAAAGTTTAACAAATTGTGATCATTATTGAAGGAGTGATCCCCAAAGACCCATCCTTAAAAATTACAGACGCCAGATAGGTTAATTGGAATGTAAATCCGCCTATCGAAAAGCCTCCCCAAGTCGGAAGTATGTATACAAAAAACAAATATATATATATATTTGTGACCAGTACCGTATCCTACTACTTAGGCAAGAGGCATATATATATATATTAAAAAAGTACAATTATTTCATTTGAAAACTTTTTCAAATCCAACTATCACCAATAAATCGATCAAACATTAATGGGCTACCTAACATGATAATCTTGATGAATCCCAATTGCAAACCATCTGGACGCATTCTGAAAAACTTTTCCTTCTAATTACTAATATTATACTTATGATCTCGTCTCTAAAATCAACCAATCTTACATTTTGATCAGTTATCGAAACGGATATGTAATTTATTTCGTTCATATTTACACACTAAAATGATAAATACATTTTTGTAATATACATATGAAGTATAATACAAAAGGGTAAAGAAACGGATTGTTCACACCCCATCCATTTAAGTTTATAGAAAACACGCGTCTCTTTCAGTCAGAATATTTAAAATTGTTTGTATTGTGCTAATTACATGAAAATACCAGTACAATTTTGAACGACTCGTTTTATTATATAATTATGTATATTTTTGGGAAATATGTACCTTCGTCTTTAGGTACATGGATATATATATATATACATATATGTAATATATACATGTAACATGGGTGTATGTGTGAGTGAGTGTGTGTAGAATAAGTATACCTTTCAAAGATAACTACAAAAAAAGTGTAATAGATTTAACATTGGCTACTGTTAAAGTAACAGATCTAGTTGAGTAATGGAAACTTAGTTACGAATTAAACGTTAGCTATCATTACTATGTTATCTTTTATATAAATATAGCTACTCGTAGAACATGGGATAATGATATCAAAGTTATTAACTACAACAGGTTAACCATACATTTAAGAAAACACAACAATTTACCACACTGGAGTAAAAATTGTAATTAGCAACTATGAAATTGACAAAATAATCACACATTTGAAAACTAATGTGGCTTCAGGTAGAGACAAAATATCCAATGAATTCATTAAAAAAATTTACAACCTGTTCACGTGTGTTATTCCAAACCGTATTAATGTACTTATTGAATACAACTACTACCCAACCATACGGAACTTAAGCAAAACTAAAGAGATTCGACAACTTAGATCTAAATAAGATTATTTCATTATTACAAGATTTTTTCGCTTTATACGATAGATCTTATATATAAATGACGATTTCAAGAGTCGTAATTGTTTAAAATAATTACGTCGCGCGCTATGCCCTGCCAAAGGAGGCAAGTTGGTAATCTTTAAAAATTTGTAGCTCGAGACCTATCGATCGTAATGAAAAACCGTTTTCCATTTCGAACTCCTCATTTTAGTATCTCGTAAATCAGTTCTATAAAAAGTTTTAAAAAATCAAAATTCAAAAAGTCACCCCTCCAAAACCTCCAATTTTTTCGAAATACGACGACGACTTTATTTAATAGGTTTTTCTATGAATATCTAATTAGGTAATAACAATTTTTATTTAGAGACTGGGTATGTATAATTAAAATTTTCCGCTATAGGATAAGGTGGAAAAAATTCATATACCTTTAGATGGTTGGACGAATAATTAAACAGCTACTAAAAAAAGTTGAAAAAAGAGATGGTTTGTAAAAATTTCAACTCCCTTAAAACTCGCCTTTTTCCGAGAGCTGGTCGATAAATAGAGGGATGATATTTCTGACGGAAGATGTTCGTTAGGACATTTAGAAAATTCTCTCGGGACAGATTTTTGATTTATTTTTTATTAAGAACTTTTTCGGATCCGTCGTATATTCTTAATGGTATTTAGCTTGTTAGAGAAAAGCACAAATTGTTGACAGTATATATAAAAATAAAATAAAAAATAAAAATATATAAAAATAATTACGAGTATTTTAAGTTAAATATACAAAATTGTCAAAAATTTATTTTCAAATTATAATGACACAATAAAAAAAGCACGTCTATTTTTTATATTTTTCAATTCGATAAAACTTTAATCATAAATTAATATTTTATTACAGATTTAATTCGTTTGTAGTAAACTGATTAAAATTAAAGCTTAAAATATTTCATTATAAATTGGCGATAACGACTGGAACGACCCTATACATCTTTTCATATATATAAATTGATACTCACACACACACATATATATATATATATAGATCCGCCACGAAATAGGGACAAGTGGGATAAATTACCCCGGCCCCAAATGAAAGGAGTGTCTCAAAAATTTGTTTTTAGTCAGAAACCCAAATGTACATTTTTTTTAATATATATTTGAACATAAGTTTATGGAAAACACGCGATATTAAAAATAGTTTGTATTGTCCTCATTACATGAAACTCCCAGTACAATTTTGAACGACACACTATATTATATAATTATTTATATTTTTGGGAAATATGTACTTTCGTCTTTAGGTACATGGATATATATATACATATATGTAATTTATACATGTAATATGGGTGTGTGTTGTGAATATACGTATGTATATATATATATATATATATATATATATATATATATATATATATATATATTACTTTCAAGAATCATTTTACTCAAAGATTTTTTTGTTTATTATTCGAAGATGTTTATTACCATTATCGCAGTATGTTTGTTATTATTATCATAAAATGTTTATTATTATCGCAAGATGTTTATTTTGATTATCTGAAAAATGAGGATGAGGAACGCGCCACTACACAAGTAGGAATATTGACTTATGAGAATTATTCCTTCCCGTCTACCAGCCACATTTTCCTCGTCAAATAAAATATAGAATAAAATGAAACGTATTGTTATATATATATATATATATATATATATATATATATATATATATATATATAATAATTGAGATAAAGGGCGAATACGAAAATGGTGCCCGAACGGGCGTACACGAAAATGGGGCCAGGCGCCGGCTTTTTGATAATTCCGCTGAATCAGCATTTCAGCACGTGCTAGGTCACCGCCATTTTTCAGATAATCATAATAAATGTCTTGCGATAATAATCATAAACATTTTACGATAATAATGATAAACGTCTATAAGGAAAATAATTCTTAAAATTAAAGACCTTGGAGAGGAAATAATTATTTTTACAGTCTGAGAAAAAAATATTTTTCAGGGGTTTTATATATATATATATATATATATATATATATATATATATATATAAAAGCAATGCACACACAACCATATTACATGTATATATACATATATTTAAAATGGGTGTGTGTATATGCATGTAGGTATACATATTTATATATATCTATATGCACATATACACACACACACATATATTACATATATATATATATATATATTGCATATATGTATATATCCACGTACCTAAAGATGAAAGTACATATTTCCTAAAAATATAAATAACTATTTAATAAGAGGTGTCATTCAAAATTGTACTGGTATTTCTTGTAATTAGGATAATATAAACTATTTTTAATATTATGACTGACATAAACACGTCATTTCCATAAACTTAAGTCTGGATAGGCTAAACTATTATTTGTTACCCTTTTACATTATACTTCAAATATATTTTTAAAAAATGTATTTACATTTGGGTTCCTCACTAAAAACGAATTTTAACTTTTAACGTTTTTGTGAGACCCTTTCATTTGTGACCTGGGGTATTTTATTCCAGTTGTCCCCCTTTGTATACAAATGTACATAATTATATAATTTTATATATATATATATACATAAATGATAGAGCGTCAATTTATATATATCAACAAATGTATATGGTTGTTCCGGTCGTTTTATAATAAAATATATTAATTTATGATTAAAATTGTATCGAATTAAAAATAAAAATAAAAATAGACGCGTTTTTTTGTTGCATTATAATTTGAAAATTTCGTTTAAAATACTCGTAACTACAAATTATTTAAATTTATTATTAGTTTCCTCACAAAAATTGTTAAACTGGTTATATAAATATCTGTGAATTAAAATAAATTGGAAACGGTAAAAAAATCATTATGAATGAAGCAAATCAAAACAAAAAAATTAATGCCGATTTTTAAAAATTGATTTAATGAATAAAGTTAATTTCTGTACATCTAAAGACAAACACTAAGAACAAAGCAAATCTGGAAAACTAGTAAATATTTTGGGAACCAAGTTGGAAATGGAAGATTCTTTACTTCCTCACAATTTTTTTTTCACACAAACGAAACTAACGACACAAGTCGAGACAAACGGAGTAAAAACGATACACAAATGTTGATATCAAAATGCGAAATGGACCTCGTAATATATAAGAAAATTAAATTAAATGAATTATTAATACGACTTATTGACACATCAATTTTGTTGTACTGCGGTAGGTGGTTATCTTATCCTTACTATTGCGATTCACATTTCTATTCCTGGATGCAGTATATTCGATGGTAATAAGATTATACATATATTAAATGGATCACTGATTTTTTACTAGAAAATATTTCAAGTTTAAAAGCCGTCAATGTTATTTCGTTCCTAACTTTTTCACATATTGGCTTAATGTAGCAATAAATGCATAATAATAATAATAATATAATAACAGGGTAGCCCTAACAATAATCAACATATTGGTCTTACAGTTGATATGAGGTTACATTTCCAATTTCCAATTTGATTCAATACAATAAATTTAATTCGTTTTTATCGAAGCTCAATACGAAAAATAATAATGTATGGAAGGTTTACAAAAATTATAACAAACCGTGCACTGCCCTTCCACCGCTCTACGATTCATTAAAGTTCGATTAACAGTCAGTCAATATATTAAAGATGTCAGTTCTGTTGATAAAACAATTTTTATTACTCCGAAAGATATGTATGTTACAATTAAATCAATTAAAGCTAAACATTCGGTAGTACACGATGAAATCTCATCTATAGTAATTAAGGAGCTCCCATTAAAGGCTATCGTAGAATTTACGACTATATTAAACTGCATGTTTAAATTCAGTTATTTTACGCACTGTTAGAAAAACTCAAAATTTATTGCTCCTCCTAAACTTGGGAATGACAGTTCTCAGATTTGCAACATTTGGCTAATTAGTTTACTTAGCAACTTAAGTAAGGTCGTTAAAATAATTATTTTAAAGGAATTAAGGAAATACTCATGCTAGCAATGTTATTCTCAATGTTAAAAACATTAATTAAATTATTATTAATGTCAAATTGAGAATTGTAGGCAATTTATTCGTAATTTCAGGTTTGTGAACACATTTTTTAGACACGGCATAACCTCATGTCTTAAAATATACTCGTTGCTGATCATGATTGAAAACGTCGCAGAGAATGCAGAGTGCTAGAAGAGAGTCAGAACATATAATCGAAGGTTTATCAACATCGGAACTCATAAGATTCCGTAGCAAGATAAATCGCTTATAATTCTGATAAAATGACGGAGAATGTCTGCGGTAGGAATATTGAATGATGATTGTTCCGTCTCTGATAACTGAGATCCCGGCAAATATGGATGCGTCAGTGTAAAACATTGTAGATTCAAGGAAAAAAATTCCTAAACCCGACCAAGGTTTTAATGGTAATACGACTTTAGAAAAATCGGTTTTCCCGCTTTGGTTAGGTTTAGGGATTCGAAAAACATTGTTATTACCTAATTCGATCGTCGTAGGAAAAATTATTAAATAAAGTTGTAGTCGGAATTCGGAAAAAATGTTGGCGCACTTTTGGGGGTGACCTTGAATTTCCAGTTTCGAAAAATGTCTATAGAACTGATATACGAGATATTAAAATGACGAGTTCGAAATAGAAACCCGTTTTTCATTACGATCGATAGGTCCCGAGCTACGAATTTTTAGATTGCCGACGTGCTATCTTTGGCAGGGCATAGAGTGCGACGTATACATTTTTAAACAATTCTGACTCTTGAAATAATCATTTCTATATAAGATCTATCGTATAAAACGAAAAAACCGCGAAAAAAAATTTCAAACTAAACCTGAGAATTTCAAAAAGGACACAACCTTTCGATTTTTTAAAAATTCGCTTTTTCCGCAATCATTCGCGAACGATTCAAAATTAGGAAAAATCGTTTAAACAAAAGTTAGTCGGCATTGAAATATGCGTCTAACTGTTGTATTCCCGTATTATTATAGTAAATATTCTTCGATAAAATTGGGGTTAAATGATTTTGGGGTTTTGGGGCATTTTTAAAGCTACAATAATAGATAGGGGGTTCGGGTTGACGTTAGACGAAAGTAAACGTGGGGATCTATCATTTATTTTATAACGTAAATGTTAGCAAAATTAACGTGTAAAGGGAAATCGCGAGTTTAAAATTTGATTTTCGATTTTGAAAAATTTTTCAACCGATTTTTGGTCGGCCGATTCTACAAAGCTGTTATATATATATATATATATATACAGCTGTACTACTGCCTTCGTCCAATACACGGCAGGCATACAACCCCTTTAAAACGTTCTTACCTTATTAATTGAACGCGTGCGCATTATTAACACTACGTTACCGCGCGTGTTGTACACTTTACCATTACAAACGACAACTAGCGCGCTCATTGTTACCGTCTGGTTGAGTAATAATTATATATATATACTAGCTGACACGGCGAACTTTGTATTGCCCCAGAATCAAGAAATTTATTAAATTATTAGCTGAATTAAATAAAAAATACTGGTGGAGAATTAGGAATTACACAAAAAACGTAAAAAAAAATTTGTAAAGAGACTTAAACGATATGGCGATACATTTTAATTTTTGTTGATTTATTAAACTTAATAAAAAAGTATATTTAATTCAGCTAATAAGTTAATACATTTATTGATTCTTGGGCGATACGAAGTTCGCCGTATAAGGGAGTCTAAATCTTATTTTATATACATATATATATATATATTACCTAACGCCTAACACCTTCCTAAAAGCATCGAAGAATTTGCCTATCAAAAATCGGTCCAAAAATTTTTAAAAATCGAAAATCAAATTTAAACTCGTTACCGGTTAATTTAGGTAAAATTTATGTTATTACGTAAGTGATAGATCTCCACGTCTGCTTTCGTCTAACGTTCATTCGAACCTACTATCTATCATAGTGGCCTTAAAAATGACCCAAAACTTCTAAACCATTTAACACCAATTTTCTCGGTGGGTATTTGGTGTAAAAATACGATTATACTATCGTTAGACGGTTACATCAATGCTACATAACATTCGTTTAAACTATTTTCCCCCATTTATCGTTCGCGATTTATTGCTGAAAAAATCGCAAGGTGTACCCTCCCATTTATAAAAATTTTAGGTTGTTTGTATTTTGTTTTTACGGTTTTTTGCCTAAATACGATAGTTCTTATATAGAAACTGCTATTTTAAGAGGCGGAATCGTTTAAAAATATTTACGTCGTGCGCTATGCCCTGCCAAAGGTGGCAAGTCGGCAATTTTTAAAAATTCATAGGAATAAACAATTTAAATTAGACTGAATTGTAAATCTAAAACATACTTGAATCCACCTGAAGACAAACAAAAAATTTCATTAAAAACAGTCCAGCCGTTTGGAAGGAGTTCGATGACATACACACGCACAGAAGAGTTATATATATAAAGATATAATAAAAAAGATCGATCAAATTTTTTAGGGCTACCACATGATAATGGCGTACCCATATATATATATATATATATATATATATATATATATATATATATAAAATGTATATATATAAAATGTATATATTGATGATTACGAATAAAACAAAAAAAGGTTTGACAAAATCCGACCATTTTTGATGGAGTTATCCCTGCCAGTGAAATATATGTATATATATATATATATATATATATATATATATATATATATATATATATATAAAATGACTAATGCATAGTGCTTATTGTATATATATACATGTATGTAATGATATATGGATATATAATTAATATTGCTTATGCTAAAAGCATTGCGTATATAACGATATATAGGTATATAATTAACATTGCCCATGCTAAATGCATTGTAAAATCGGCCGACCAAAAATCGTTCACAGAATTTTTAAAAATCGAAAACGGAATTTTAAGTTCGCGATTTCTCGCTACCAGTTAATCTAGATAAAATGTACGTTATTACATTAATAATAGACCTCGACGTCTACTTTCGTCTAACGTAAACCTGAACCGCCTATCTATCATACGACCCTTAAAAACGATCCAAAACCGCTAAACTCTTTAACCCCCATTTTATCGATGAGTATTTTGTTCCAAAATAAGACTGTAACGTTATAACGCGTATTTCAATCCCGCTTAACTTTTGTATAAACACTTTTCCTCGATTTCGAATCGATCGCGAATTATTGTGAAAAAAGTAGAATTTGAAAAAAATTGCGAGGTGTGTGTGTGTCACTAGACACTGCCTATTGATATTTTTGGGTTCGGTTTGAAACTTTTTATGCGGTTTTTTCGCTTTATACGATAAATCTTTTATATAAATGACGATTTTAAGAGTCAGAATTGTTTAAAAATGTATTCTCGGATCCCACATATATTCTTAACGTTATTTAACTTGTTAGAGAAAAGCACAAAACAATTTTGAACGACACATTTTATTATATAATTATTTATATTTTTGGGAAATATGTACTTTCGTCTTATATGTAATATGTATGCGTGTATTTGCATATATATATATATATATATATATATATATATATATATATATATATGTATATATATATTCACGTATTTGCACATACACACGCCCATATTACAATATGCATATATACATGTAATATGGGTGTGTGCATGTGCATATACGTTTGTAATATATATATATATATATATATATATATATATATATATATGCGTGTGTGTATATGTATTATATATATCCTGGGAAAAATATTATTTTTTTGAGGGCTGTAAAATAATTACTTTCCTCTCTTGTTATCATTTTTAAGAATTATTTTCCTCATAGATGTTTGTTATTATTATTCGAAGATGGTTATTATGATTATCACAATATGTTTATGATTATTATGGCAAGATGTTTATTATGATTATCTGAAAAACGGCGGTGACCTTAGCAGATTCGGAAATGCTGATTCGTCGGAATTTTGGCCTTGGCGGCGCCTGGCCCCATTTTCGTCGTCACCGGCCCGAACACCACCTGGCGTATCGACAAGTCATTCTCGCACGTGCTATCATAGGGACATTTTTCAGATAATAATCATAACTATCTTGCGATAATAATAATAAACATCTAGATTGTAATAATAAACGTCTATGAGGAAAGTAATTCCTAAAAATAGAAACTTTGGAGAAGAAAATAATAGCCGGAAAAATATTTTTCCAGGTTATACGTATATACATATATATATATATATATATATATATATATATATATATATATATATATATATATATATATATAATTATAAACGAACAAAATAAAACACAATCACCAAAAGTTTTTAATCGCGAAGCTTTTCGATAGTTACGTCATTTTCAAGCGCGAACTAAAATTATTACAAGTTCGCGCTTGAAAATGACGTAACTGTCGAAAAGCTTCAAGATTAAAAACTTTTAGTGATTGCGTTTTATTTTGTTCGTTTATAATTAATTAATAAGATCACTACTCTCCAATATATTCAACTTTATATATATATATATATATATATATATATATATATATATATATATATATATATATTCAGATGATCAGTGCATATATTGAATATATATATATATATATATATATATATATATATATATAAAGCATATATAGATATATAAATAACATTTCCCAGTTTAAAAGCATTGTAGAAATGGCAGATCAAAAATCATTCACAGAATTTTTAAAAATCGAAAACGGAATTTTAAGTTCGCGATTACTCGCTACCCGTTAATCTAGATAAAATGTACATTATTACATTAATAATGGACCTCGACGTCTACTTTCATCTAACGTAAACCTGAACCCCCCTATCTATCATACAACCCTTAAAACCGGTCAAAAACCCATAAACCCTTTAACCCCCATTTTCGATACGACTGTAACGTCATAAGACGCATATTCAATACCGCTTAACTTTCGTATAAACAATTTTTCATGATTTCGAATCAATCGCGGATTATCGTGAAAAAATCAAGAGTAGAATTGTTCAAAAATCATTACGTCGCATGCTATGCCTTGCCAAAGATGACAAGTTGGAAATTTTTAAAAATTTGTAGCTTGAGACCTATCGATGGTAATGAAAAACTGTTTTCCTTTTCGAACTTCTCATTTTAATATCTCGTAAATATCAAAATTTAAAAAGTTACCTCCTCCAGAACTCCCAATACTTGCATTTTCTTTGATTTGCAAAAAAAGTTTGCCAAAATCAGGTCATTTTTAGATGATTAGGAACAAAACCAAAAAATGTTTGAAAGAATCCGACAATTTTTTGGAGTTATCAACAAAACATATATATATAATATATATATATATAATTAAAAAAAAGATTGATCAAATTTTATACATAATTGTACAAAACCAAAAAGTGCTTGCGAAAATACGACAAATTTTGTTGGAGTTTTCTACGAAACACACACACACACACATACATATATACAATAAAAATATAGACAATTAATGTGCTACCACACGATATGAAGGCATATTTTATACACATATATACACGAGGTATCCACAAAACATATATATACATATATATTTAAAAAATGATCGATAATTTTAATGGGCTACCACAATAATCGCAAACGCATCAATATATATATATATATATATATATATATATATTGATGATTCAGAACAAAACCAAGAAGGTCTGCCAAAATTCGATCATTTTTGACATAGTTATCCACAAAACATTTTATATATATATATATATATATATATATATATATATATATATATATATATATATATATATATGTTAAAAAAGATCGATCACACAACACGATAAACGTATTATATGTGTATATTTACATATATATATATATATATATATATATATATATATTGATTCAGAACAAAACAAAAAAAGTTTTGCCAAACCATTTTTGCCAATGTTATCCCTACAAGTGAAATATATATATACACGCCTCAAACCCGCCAACAAAAATTTTATATATATATATATTTTAAATTGTTCAAGCATTCATATTTTACTTTGCAAAGAATAATTTCTATTCAGTTCAAATGACGTCATATCATAATAGACAAAATTTAGTCTAATAGAGGGTAAAAAACATTATCTAACAGTATGAATTTACAATGATAAAATCTGATTTTAATTTTCCTATACTTATATGTATTTGTTTATAGAGTGTAAAGTTAGGAAGGTAGTAATAAAATGAAATGTGTTATTGAATTATGTTTTGCTACATTTTAGCTTTCCTCTGTTGAGGATTATCAGGTTGCACCACGTGAAGGTATGTAGCATAGCAACCCAGGCCAAATCGAACATCATAGAAAAATTAGACTGAAGTCCAGAATAAATATAAAATAAGATGTTTAGGTAATTTTCTGGGTAGTAAGTAAATCAATCATTGAAACATGTATTTTTTGGGTGCCTGAAAGAAAATCATTTGCTATATTTCAGCTCATCTTAAAATGATTATCACATTGCACTACATGAAGGTTAGGTTAGAATGTGTGGAACATTTTGATAAATTTAATGCAAGCATGTACTTGATCAGCAATGTTTCCATGTTCTACAACAGGACCAATCGCCACCAACTAATACCACTTTACCACCAAATGAGCATCGTTGATAATCAACTATCGCTAAATTGTGACAAGTATTATCAATGATATATAAATATTCCTTATAAAGTCGATTCATACAAAATTGAAGCTGATTTTTCAATATTTATATTTTTTACTGGCAATTTAAATGCACTATGTAATGTAGTGTCCATAGGTAATAATGTTGCAGCTACACCTGTAGTTGCTGATACCATTGCCCTTATATAAAATTTAACACAAAGTGAAGTCAACACATTATATACATGTGTTTTACCAACTCCACCCAGTCCATTCATAAATATAAGGTGCGGCACATTTTATCACCTACATTCCCATTAAATACCTCAAATACTGCATTAATGATTTTCTTTTGTTCAGCATTTAAGTTGACATATTTATCATTGACAATATATTTGTTTCTCTCTACATCAATATCAGGCAGCTTTTTAACATATGCTTGATGTGCATATGTTAGATCTCACATATATCTAATCCAAAAAAATTATCTTCATATTTTCTGGAAAATTCTAATACAATATCAGGGTTCAGTGCTAGTAAATTAAAGTCCACATTAGATTTCCAAAATCATGCCAGCATTTGATCTAACAAAAACAATGCAATATCAATCCTTCTCTGTCCATCAGCGGCATTAGCTATATATAATTGACAAATTTCAATCAACTGTAGGTATCACTTACAGCATAGCCAGACATAAGAATTTGCATAAATAAATATCTCATTAGCCACGGTGAAAGAAAACGAGCAGCTTCTTCTAGTGTTCTTTCCCACACTACTTGGTTCTTGATAACACCAATATTTGCCGCAGCTTCTGAAAACGTATTAAAAACAATCCCAGTTGTCAATGTTTTTAAATCACTGTAACTACAGGGATCTCTTTTATGAAGCACCAGTTGATGTAATGAAAACAATTTGTGATTAGTTGGTGCAACAGAGTATATCCTTCCAATTACTTTCCAAAATTCTTTTCTTTTTTCCCATACATGAGTATTTTTATTCCATGTAAAACATTTGGGAACTTTCTCAAATAGTAATCCACAAATATCCCGTTTCCTTTTTCCTTTTTTTCCTTCATTACATTGTCACATAAACTGTTCAAGTGGACCACACAATACATCATCTATCTGCAGTTTGCCAGCTATGGCTTTCTGCACAGTATCTTGATGCATGTACAACAGTTCTTGCTCCAGCAAATGAACTCTTAATGTCATTATATGGTGTGACATGTGTACAATCTTTTAATTGTACAACCTTGCATGTGCTTCATGTGGAGAATGATATTCCACTTTCATTAATGCTTTTGCCTCATCATAATCAATTGTTCCTGTTGTACATATGCATATGTATCACCTTTAAAATGGTACTTTATTGCATATTTAGAGGCCAGTGTACCATGACAATATTCAATGTTATAAACATTAGCAAATACCCTGGATTGTACAGTATTATATTAGCATTAGTAATTACTTTACCATGCAATATTACTTTTTCACCACCATCTTCTGGTGATAAACGCTTATTGTGGTCTATCTTCATGCACCACTGTCTTCTTGCAATAAGATTGAGAAATTGGCATTTACATTTGCCATTATACTGACAATGATCATTACAAAAATTAACTTGATATCTAAGAACTGCCTTTTGCAATTCTATTTGCATATTTGCATATTCAGATGTATCTGTAATACCCGGTAATAATATTTTACTTCAATGTTCGCATATAACATATTTTATCAAAAAAAATTCGGCTAGTTACATCTGGTCTGCTATTGTCTGACCTGCCATTTGAAGTCTTTTCACTTCCAGCCAATTTGGATTTTCAGTCGAAGTTATCATAAATGTTGGCCTTCCTACTTGGAATAACAATGACATAGCATTATGAAACTTCTGCTGATAATATACTGGTGACCCAGCTAATGTAAAAATAGCCTAACTGTTGGCTATCTTTCAATTTATCTGCAATAGCTTTTTTATTTTCTTCCCATCTTTTATAAATACATTATGAATGGTACATTGCATTTCACCATTTATCAGTATAACAGGGGGTCCACGACCAGGCGCTATCTTTTTCCCCATATCAAATGAACCCAAACATAATGTGTTATTATGTAAGCAAAACAATTTCTTTATTCCACCTTTTCTTTCAGGCATATTTATCAATTTCACCAAATCATCTGGCATTTTAATATATGTGGTAATTTTATTTGCCCATTACAGCAGCATGTATTTAAAGTTTCACTGCTTAATAACAAAGCACTGTAATGACGGCAAATACTGTCCCCAAAATTACCACTGTCGTAATATTTATATAAATGTTCACCATCAATGGCAAAACATCCAAACAGTCCATGTTTTCTATGACACTGATACACTTCATTGTACTTCAGTTGTTTTTTAGATATGCTCTTACACAAGCCATACAAAACCATTGAACTTACTCTAATGGACCTTCGAGACTCTTTAGAACAGTTCGATTTTGTAGTAATTACAGATGCTTTCATAGAAACAGTTTCATTATAATTTCCAATAAGTGATACTGAATTATCAGATACATTATACATATCCTGAGGCATATAATTGGGAAGTTTACCAACAGTTAAATCTGTTAGGTAAGTTAAAATTCGCTCTCGCTCCAATATAATAGAAAAACTATCACTCAGGAGAGCATCTCCCATCACAACCACCTCAGCATACACACAATAGAAGCTGCAATTTACACTATCATTTGCCTACTGTACATTACGTGTACATGGGTCAGGGATAGTGATATTTATTTCACCCAAACTTATTCCTGGGCTCAATTCAATAATTGCCGCTTTTATATGCAATAAAATTGAACCATTCAAAAGTCTATTATTGGATAATGGGTCTTAAAATAAAGTTTCATTTCTCTCTCTAAAATGAAACACAATCCCAAAATAGTCAATAAAATACACAAGAATCACAACTATAAGCAGCTGTATAATTCCATATGCCATCAAAAACAGATGAAACTTTTGTATAAGAGGATGTGTAATGTGGTGAAACTACACACACATTGTTATTTGAAATTTGCGCAATATAGCACAAATATCTAAATAACGACTTCACATCCATTTCTAAATGTACGGCCCATTTTAACTCTTCAACTGCTGGTTTAGTCATTACTATATAATAATGATTCATCGAAGAACATTTACTCTCAACCTCATTGAGAATTAATGCATCATCTATGCAACTATAGTCTAGATCCATCTCAAATTCATCACCTATCTGTTCTCGCCATATTGAAATATTTAACATCTTTTCTTTCTTGCCCCCAGAACAGATAGGCTCGGTGTTGATAATACTTCACTAACCTTATCAGAATCTTATCTGACACCTGAGTATCATTGATCACGTTACTAGATTCTTTTGATACTTTTTATTAACTCCAGTTGTCGTTTGAGAACGCCAATATTTAGGTTTTTTTTTTATGTCGTCCCTAATGACTTCATGCTAAAACACTGCGTTCATTTTCATCTTGTCCCCTTTACTTCTTCTCAATGATATTTTCTAATTATTACAATTACAAAATAAATAATATACAAATTGATTTACTTATTAACAATAAAACCCATTATTACTAATACCACCAAAACATTAAAATTACTTTATAACATGTAACATATACATATAAATAATATTCTATATACACGCAAATTGTTTTATGAACATGAGTTTCATATTTCTTAAACTTATTAACACACTATATATAGCTTTTAGTTTTAAAAACTTCCTGTCAATTGAACAATGTAATAAATCGTGCTCAATGTTTAGTAACTATTTCGAAACGTTTGCGTATAGACAAAAACAATTACAATTACGCCGTTTAGATACTTTATATAATACGTAAAATCAAATATAACTATCATCTAACTTTCACATTGAATAATTGTCTAACATGATTTTCATACACAATTACTGTCAAAATACAGCGTTTCCAATTTTACAAAATTTGTGTGTTATTTTAAACAAAACGAGGAAACAAATATCACTTTCATATTGAATAATTTAAAATACGTCAATCATTCTTTATTCAAATTCAAAAGAATAAAACATTATGTTCTAAATGTTATTTTGTCTATATAATAAAACACTGTCTAAATACATCGATCTTAATATCAAAATAATGTTCCGAATGTAACATTATATTTTTACTAATATGTCATGAATGTTTGTGAACACACCAAACATGTTTCATTGCCGCTTATTTATATATCTAACGTAACATTTAAAAATAATAACGAATACATATACAATTATTAGGTAGACGTAATTTTGTATTTCATAAATCTACTGACAAAATACATCGTTTTCAAACTTTAAACACTTCTTTTTTTTTTCTTAATAAAATATAATAAACGTTTTATACCTTTAATACTTATTTTGAGTGTTTATATATAGATGAGATATTTATAATTATTTTATAAAATACAACACATAAAAACTAATAACTTTCACACTAAATATTTTAAAATTATTTACTATTTATTTATATCGAAAAGTATAAATTATTTATATTTCTCAATGTTATTTTGCACGTAATAGAAGAACTGGCAAAGTATATCATTTTTAATTTCAAAACTTTTTTCCTATCAAAACGATACATCGTATGTAGTATTAAATTTTAATGTTTGTTTTGACGACTATATTCTTAATTCCTCTATTTATGTATTGTGTGAAAAACGAAAGTTAACTATCACATTAAACAATTGTTTCATAAACTCAAATTTTATATTTCATATAATTCTTCACAACATACACCATTTCCAATTTTAATATCTCGATTGACTTATTTATAAAATGAATTTTTCATTTGCAGTAAACTATCGTAAATCTTTATAAACAAAATGTTCTTTTAATTATCGTTTACATACTTTATATTAAATGTGAAAATAACTACTGTAACTTTTACGTTTGTTTCATAATTCCGTAAACATGATTTAGTATTTTACAAACTTATTACAAAAATACATCATTTCAAATTTTAAAACATTTTACCAATCAAACTAAATATAAATAGTGTAACGTTTGTAGCTATTCAGAATACTACTGTATTGATGAAAATATTTACATTACTCCATTTACTTTGTGTAACACAAACAACAAATATCACATCCCATTGCAATTCATATATATAGGTATAAATAAACAACTATATTTTTATTCATCATATACAACTTCATATAATGCGAAAAATTAATGTAACTTAAATAATTACAAATGAACACTATTTTTATATGCAGTTTCATGTTTTCATGTTAATTAACAAATAATTATACTTGAATAATCATTTACATACGTTATGTAACGAAAAATTAATGTAACTTTCGCACTCAATAATAGTTTGAAGCACGTGATTTTTATATCCCTCAAAATTATTATCAAATCACCATAGTTTCTAATTTTACAAATTTTCCCTATATCACATTATGAATAATAAACGATTATTTATACATGAAAATATTTTACATTGCCCTCATATTGATACTTCGTATAACATGTAAAAACTATTACTATTTTCAGTTTAAATTGTTAGACATGTATAAATAGACGACTAACGACTATATTTTTAATTATCGTTTGAATAGTTTATGTAACTCGTGAAAAACAACGCAATTTTCATATAGAATAATTATTAGATGAGCTTGACACAACAATACATCGTTTTCAAACTTTAATTATTATTTTCAAATTAAAAGTGGTACTTTTTAATAATGTACTCAGAAACTTTATAAATGCAAAACTTTTTCAACTGTCCTTTAGATACATACCGTGCAAAATTAAATGGTTCACATAATTACAGCACATTATATCGTTTTCATGTTTTAAAAAATTAGTAAACTATTCGGAAACTTTATATATGAATGCAAAAACTAATAATGATGAAACCAATATTAATAAGCCTATATTACAGACGGTTAATTATAAATAAACCGGCTTATAAATCAACCGGCCTAAAAAGAATCAGAAAGATATCCGTATCTCCAGAACCCGTTATTAAAACTAAAAATTTAACTAGACATAAATTCTCAATATTACAAAGTCTATCAGATGATGCACTTGACGCTGCTAACGATACAGAAAATGATAACTTAAATAAGCAATTACATTTACAAAAAGGGGTCAAGCTTCCACCGATATTTGTACCAAGTATAGACAAATAAAACGCGAACTATTCCACACTATACGTGCATAATCAAATTATTAAATAAAGAAAAAGCAATCACACGTACCAATTAAAACAGGAATTTGCTTTTAAAGTTTTATTGAAAAACATACATCCATCAATTCCTACAGAAGACATATCGTCCACATTATCTGAAAAGGGACATAAAATAATAAATATTGTCAATGTTAAACACAGGATAGGAAAGTATCCCTACCACTATTTTTTATCAATATCGAGCCGAATGACACCAACAAAAACATTTACAACATCGAATATCGATTAAATGTAAAAGTTAAATTTGAACCGCCGAGGAAAAAAATAGCAGTGTGTCAACTTTATCGTCACACAAAATAATACTATGTAGTTTTGTCAAGTGTGGTCAAAACCATGAATCGATTAAGTGCAAAATAAAGATAAAAATATAGAAGCAAGCAACATGTGCCTTATGCAATAAACAACTACTAATTATAAACGTTGACGGTTTACCAGGAATTATTGAAAAGAAGATAGCAAACTTCATTTGCTAAATCACATATTGCAACACGTACAAATACTACACATATTAATTATATCTTTCAAACAAACATACTGAACAATAATAGTGAATTTCTTAATTTAGGTGGGAATGTAAATGTTAAAATGAATAACCCACATATTTCATATGCTCAAGCTATGCGAAACAATCATGCATACAGCCAATTTATTCATGACATTAATGTAAAAAGTAGTTTAAAAACAACATTAGCTAATTTTGTGAAAGTAATTAAAATGTTACTAATGGAAATGACATCTCAGCAAAATAAAATCATAACTAATTTTATACAAACATTAATGATAATCCTAATGAACACGATATGAATATTTAACTAAACTAGCTAGTTGGAATTCAAATGGTGTTGCTAATCACAAGTTAGAAATCATGTTTTTAAAACAAAAAAAGTATAGATATTATTAAGTTCTGAATCATACTTAACAGGTACAAGCTACTTTTATATAAATGGATACAATGCATATATTGCAGTTGTTCTGACATATGGAGTTTTTAGTGATTTTTCTTATTTTAAAAATCACTGCTCCATATATATATATTTATAAATTAAGCTAAGATGGTTAATGTTTAAATATAGGATAGCGTTTTAGCTTCAAGGTACTCATGTAACAAAAAATAAATACATTAAAAAACTGCTTATGAAGATGACAAGATAACATTCGATAGTATATAAACTAGTTAATGAAATATATATTAATTTCTTTTGGTGGGGAAGGACTGGAATGAAGGGGAAATAACAAAATTAAGCAAAAATTAGCATAATAAATTGTTAAAAAGAAAGTAAATAATAATAATAATTAAAATTAATATAAAGAAAAAAGAAAAACTATTAAATAACGGTGGTTTCCACATGGCATATTTAACTTCAAAAAATCATTAATGATAGTCGTCTTTCTGTTGAAAATTAAATAAAAGATCAATAAAGTAAAAATAAAACTAACCTGAATATGCTTCTTACTGTACAAAAGTAATCGGTCAAACCAGTTTAACGTTCATTAGAAACGTTTATACACCTAAATCAAATCAGTTCAACTACATCAATGACATGAAATTACGGTTATGTAGTTCTTTAAAAAATTAAATATTCGTAAATTGAAAATCGCGGAGTATATCGAAATTAGTATAAATAATACAAAATAAAGCACTGATCATCGCTAAAGTATGAACGAAATTATTAAATAAATTATAACATCAATTAGTAAATAAATTTACAATGTATTGTATAATTGAACTGAACAAAATCGTAAGCCCACGAGGAACAGGTAAACAGGTACACCGTAGTAGTGTAGTAATAGTAATAGTAACAGTAACTATAAACTAAAACTAACTACAATAAGTACAATAGAGCGACCGTAGAAAAATTGGCGCGGTTAATTTTTTTGTTTTTACACATATACAACAAACATTTAAAATTTAACATTAATTAGCAATGGTGATCCCTAATTAGAAATTATATTAAAAACTAAAATAACTCAAAGCTTTAAATTTAATCAACGACAGAAGAATGTATATCAAGTTATGTTAATAAGTGCATCCCTAATTAGAAATTATATTAAAAACTAAAATAACTCAAAGCTTTAAATTTAATCAACGACAGAAGAATGTATATCAAGTTATGTTAATAAGTGCTATGTACTTGTTTATAGTTTATTTTTTCAGTAAAAATAAAAACAAATTAGAATAAAAGCTGAAAACGATTAAAAAGTTTTTAAGAACTGTTTATTATAATATAACCGGAAACTGAACCTGATTAAAACTTTTTTAAAACTATTTATTGTAATATCCACTGGTAAAAATAATTATAATCTAATGTAATTTATAAACGTGAAATACTAAAATAAGTTTAATAAAAACAAATTAAAATAAAAGCTGAAAGAGATTAAAAAGTTGCTAGAAACAATTTATTATAACATAAACCGGAAACTAACAGTATTGAAAACTTTTTAAAATCTATTTATTAATATGTACACTGGAGAAAATAATTATAATTTAATGTAATTTTTAAAGGTGAGATAATAAAATAATAAGTTAAATAAAGACAAATTAAAATGAAAGCAGAGAGTCATTGAAAAGTTTCTAAAAACCATTTATAAACCGTAAACTAGAAGTGAATGAAATGATTGAAAACTTTTAAAAAACTATTTATTATAATATACAGTAGAGAAAATAATTATAATTTAATGTAATTTTTAAAGATAAAATACAAAAATAATTTTATTATATCTTACATATTAAAAATTAGTCCCCTCGACAGATAAGTCATTTTATAATTGCCGTATTTGATGGCGTCATAAATATATGTATCATAATGTACTAAATTTTGTAAAATTGATCTAGTAATAAATGTTTTAAATTTGTGAAAAATTTAAAAAGAGACATGAAATTAAGAAATAACGGTAATTTGACATTTGATTTATAATAATAAAAAACAAAAAATATGATACAATTGTTCCGAAAATACTTCCCTTAAGTAGGTAAGTGAGTAATTATAAAAAAATATATAGCAAAAACTGAGTGAAAACAAAAGTATAAAAAAAAAATTACTATCCAGTGTAAAGGATGACATTATATATATATAGTATATGTATACATGCAGCAAAATTTCCAGCAGTCAACAACAGACACCTACTATATGACGTTACATATATATATATATATATATATATATATATATATATATATATATCATTATTCCTATATTATCTGTATTATATCGTCGATCAACTGCTGTTGAAAAATACGACGAATAATTCAAATGAACTTATATATACTTTCAGTTTACGTATTCAATATTATTATTATTTTAATTTTTTATATTTTGATTAGTTTATTTTAAATTTGTTATACTCTAAACATGTCATAACACACACGCCCATATATATATATATATATATATATATATATATATATATATATATATATATATATATATATATATATATATATATATATAACAGCAAAACAGCAACAACAACATGTTTCATTTTCTAAAGGACGAATTTTCTCGCCAATTTTTTTTTAGCTATGCCTTTCTGATTTTTTTCGCACTTTTTTTTTTCGTGTTGAGGGAAGCAAAATACATCGATTTAATCAGACCCCGATCAATTCAGATTTGTACAAGCATTCTAGGAATGTGCATATTACGGTTTAAATTAAATGAACGACCACACTAACGTAAATTATATTTCAACTATTTCATATACTTTATATGAAGATTATTCTCTTTCAGAACGCTCGCAATATCCAAAACAGCTTACAACGCTTACAAAAGGTATTCTTTTTATTTTTTACATATTCATTGCTCAATATTATATATAAACATTCAATTATCTACAACAATAGTACAGTAATAAATAATTGCACAAGATATATACCTGTGAAAAATCACACAACATCTAACTGTACAAAACGTATTGTTAATCCAGACAATATATTATATTCACCATTATTTTATTTCATTTCATTTATACTTTTACAGGAAACTAACAGTCAAAAAAAAATCATATCAAAGAATTAGAGAAAAAAAATTAAAGATCTAGAATAGGTACGTGTTCTACAATAATGATAACTGTGTTTATATAATTTTATGTCACACACAATTAATACACTAATTACATGCTAATTATTTTACTGTTTTTATTTTTTGGAAAACACCAGGTGTAAATTAGAAATTAGTAATCAGGTAAATAACTATATTCTTTATCATTTCTATGTCTATTCATATACACTAAATATATACATATATTATTTGCATTCATTCATTAAATCGTTGTTTTAAATAAGAAAAAATTATTCAAATGAAAACAAAGGAAACGATAACCACTATTTTTTTGTACACTGGTATTTTATTATATACATTATTTCGATTTACATTATTTTCATACATATTATACTTTTTAACTATTTACAATTTTGTTTATGCAACTTTTATTGCAGGAATCAACAACAGAAATAACGAAGTTGTTAAAAAAGAACACAGACAAATACAAAACAAAATTATATATATATATATATATATATATATATATATATATATATATATATATATATATATATATATGATGATCATAATAAATATATAATTGTTTTAGATATTAGGAAATATGAATTATGTACAAACCATGTTTCTCACTAAACAGATTGAATTATGTTTATTTTTATTCATAAGACATAAGTTATAACTATTTTACATAGCTACCTTCGTGTGTGCGTACTACTCGTTTTCTCTCATTACGCTCGTGCGTGTTAATCGCGCGGAGTGTTTAGTTAAAGTTATTAATCTTATCAGCTATCTTAGTGTGTACGTATTACTCGTTTTCTTTTTAGTTACGCTCGTGCGTGTTAATCGTGCGTCGGTTGATTCTTCACATACCTTTACAATTTACGCGTCGTTAATTCTTATCTAGTTTAATTGATTTGTACGTTATCTATGTAATCGTTGACATATCGTATCAGCAGCAGTGATCATACTGGTAAGTGGTAAGATCGTTTCAACTATTTACGTTATCGTCGTACGTACTCGTTGGCGTCCTCTCTCTTTTGAAAATTTAGGGGAGGGGAGCTCAGCGCGTTCACACACGCGTTAGCTCGTCAACCTTTAAATCACCAATTATGTACCACTCACCACCGCCGGTGCCAAAATCACCAGACAATTCTTCGTTATCACAACCTACCAATAATAGTAGTAACAGTAACAATAACATTAATAGTAATAATACTAATTCAAATACGCCATCAACATCAAATTACGACAAATATCCTATTACCGATGAATCTAAGCATAAAATACGTCCAATTCAATTGTCTTTAAATGAAAATAATAACTGGAAACTCGTTCCGTATAATAAAAGACGAAAACCGTTTGTACGATCCCAACTTTCTGATTCTTCACAACATCGCCTACACTTAAACGGAAAAATATTTTTCAATTTCTTAGTGCCGAAGAAAATGATGAGGACGATAGTAGTTACATGGAAGATTTAAACGTGGAAGTTCGAGTGTACGAATGTACAAAATACCAACATTAAATTTCCCGAACGAAATCCCAATGTTAATAAAAAAATACTTCCCATACTAGTAAAAAAGTTACTAATATTTCAACCTTACGTCGCGACCTACTAACAGAAAAGGAAATTACACTTACGCTAAAATCGACTCGAACAGGAGTAACAGTTAACCCTGAAAATGCTGATAGTTATAGAAAAATAATAAAAATATTAGAGAATAAAAAATATTACTTCTTCACTTATCAATTATTGGAAGAAAAACCGTTTAGAGTGCTACTCAGAAATTTACACCCTACGACTGACATCCAAGAGATTAAAGTGGAACTGGAAAACAAAGGTTTCAAAATTAAGAACATTACTAATGTAATACATCCGAAATATAAAACACCCGACTACCAATGCATTATATAGATTTATTTCCTTCATCTAACAACGATGATATATTTCTATTAACAGGCTTACTGCACACAAGAGTAGTTGTACAAGAGATAAATACCAAAAAACAACTCATACAATGTAAAAGATGTCAACTTTATGGTCATTCCCACAATTACTGTCACTTACCTTTTAGATGTGTCAAATGTGGGGAAAAACATGATACAAAACTATGCACCAAATCTCCGGAGATTAAACCAACTTGTGCATTATGAAAGGGTGAGTATCCTGCAAATTACGGGGGATGTCTTGAATACAAACGGGAAGTACAAGAAAAATTTACACCTACTAACAAACATTCTACAGGATTAGAAAATCTAAATTACTCAAATTATTCGCCACTACAAGTAAATAATCGTCCTCCTAATAATCCCTGGTTTAATCATAAAACTACGCCACATGAAATTCAGAATCACAATACCACACCACCTCAAACCAGTTGTACTAATCTAAATAATCAGAACTTAATAAACCAATTTACAGTTCAAATTACTAGTGCTTTAGATAAAATGTTAAATGAATTTAAATCATTAATAATTCCGCTATTTACATTATTAAATAAATTACTAGATAAATTAATATGACGAACATAATAAATACTACAATATTAAAAAATAACCTAGCAATTATACTTTGGAATTGCAATGGCATATCTCAGAGGAAAGAAGAACTTAAATTATTCCTATATGATAACAGAATAGATATAGCACTTTTGTGTGAAACACATCTCATTTCGAACTCAAGCCTTAATATCAATGGATATGTTGACTATTATGCCTCACATCCTGATGGAAAATCTCATGGAGATGTTGCCATTTTAATTCGAAATATGATAAATCATTGTCATTGCTACACTGAAAGTACTTATACCTATCAAGTATTATCCATTAAAGTAAACAACATTCAAATCCATTTTACCTTAGCAGTTATGTATGGTCATCCGAATTTAATCATTCCTACGGAACGATTAAAGAATATGTTCAAGAATACTAATAGGAGGAGATTGCGTTAGAGGTAATTATAGAGGAAAAATGATTGAAAATATAATTACTGATAATAAACTCACTGTTATTGCACCAAAAGATCCTACCTATTGGCCAAAACACACTAATCGTAATCCAGAAGTACTTGACTTCTTCATTGCAAAAAATATGCACCCTGTTAATATCTCATGTAAAGTGGTGTCACTTTTAAGCTCAGATCACACCCCAGTAATAGCTAGTGTCGGTATTACACCTACCATAAATAAAGATCGTATACCTCTAACAAATAGGAGCACAAATTGGAAAATATTTTCAAACTACATGGATCATCAGATCGAATTAAACGTCCGTCTAAAAGAACCTAAAGAAATTAATGAAGCAATTAAATCGTTCGTTAAAAATATCCATACCGCTTGTGCAAGTGCAACTAAGTATCTAGCCTGTAAAGTAAACTATGGAAAGTTAGATTTTAATCTACACATGGAAATTAGACAACTAATTCAGTTGTCACAAAGATCAAGAAGTAAATGGCAGAGAAATAGAACACATTCCTTGAAACGATCTTTCAACCATTATCATAACTTGTTAAAAGTGAAAATGGGCGAATACAAATCTGAAAGATACGCTCAATTCTTTACCTCATTAAATCCGAGGACATGACTGTATGGAAGGCTACTAAGTCATAGTTAAAAGAAAAACCTAAACAATACTCCATTAGAAAACCAAATGGAGAATGGACAATGAGAGATAAGGATAAGGCTGATACCTTTGCATTGCATTTGTACAATATTTTCCAACCGTATCGCGATTTAATGAATACCAAACATGAAAACAAAGTCGAACAGTAATTACAAAGCCCAATTCAAATAACATTACCGACGAAACATGTATCACCACGTGAGATACAAACAAAAATTAAAAAGTTACAACTAAAAAAAGCACCCGGTAAGGATCAAATAACAGCTGAAATAATGAAAAATTTGACAAAATCGGTACTATATCTAACATATATTTTTAATGCAATGCTTAGAACCGGCTACTTCCCACAAATGTGTAAAGACTCAATCATTCGGCTGATTCCCAGAAATTAAATTGAAATGATACTGAATACAACCTAATTGTGGCGTGTATATACATATCTCCTCGTACCTCGGTTATTATTTATAAACAGCTTTATCGTGAATTGTATGAACTGCTGTTGTACAAGTTCATGCAGTCTAAGGTTCTTATTATGGGTGACTTTTATTTATATGTTGACGGACGTACTTCTTTAAATATTGAAGATGACAAGCTAAGCTTTCAAATTTTGTAAAAATCAGTAGTTTGAAATTGGTGAATAATATACTGAACTTCCAGGGCAAAACACTGGATTTGGTGCTGGTAAATTCTACTCTCTCAACTAGCATTAGCAAAGCAATTGATCCCTTGGTATCAGAATATAAGTATCATCCGGCTTTAGAAATTACTGTTCAACGATGCTCATTAATCAAACCTGATTATGTTACTACTTATCCGGTGTATAGGTTTGGGAAACTTAACAATTTTTTTACTGTTAGATGTAAAGTTTCAAGAATAGACTGGACTGAGATTTATAATATTACTAATACAAATGAGGTAACACATTTCTTTTATACTAAGATTTATGGTGTGCCTAAAAAATCAATTTTTAAATCTAAGTATCCCCCATGGTTTACACAAGAAATAAAACGCAAACTTAGATTCAAAATGAAATGTAGGAAGTCATATCGCAGGACAGCTGACCATACTGATTGCATAAAGTTCAGTAGAGTAAGGGCTGAGATTAAAAAGTTGATTCAGCTATCATTAAGAAATTATGTTAGTAACGTTGAAAAAAATATCAAACCCAGTAGATTTTGGTCATTTGTGCAAAACGAGGGAGACTCTGTTTCACCTACATTTATGAAGTACAACGGCAGAAATCTTGAAATCAGTGAGGATATATGTAAATCTTTTGCTGATTATTTTGCTTCAGTGCATTCGTGTGAACACACATTAGATACTGGTTACACTGAAACTGAAGCTAGTAATCTTAAACTCAACTCTATTTCTTCTTGTGAATATGATGAAGCTATCAAGAACTTGAAGCCTAAATTTTCTACTGGTCCTGACAACTTGCTACCGTTTATATTTAAATTGTGCTCTGATCTATTATAAAAGACTTTAGTGTATCTTTTTAATCTAATATTAAAACAGGGCATTTGGCCTGATTCTCTTAAAACATCTAAAATAATACCGGTATATAAATCGGGTGATCGTCAGCTAATCGCCAATTATCGACCTATCTCTATACTCTGCACACCTGCTAAATTATTAGAATCTATAATATACGTTAGGTTGAACAGTTATTTACTGACTAAAATTATGCCCGAGCAACACGGATTTATGAAGCACAAGTCCACTGTGACAAATCTAGTTACATACGCTGATCAGATTTCTAGATTCATGGATTGTGGTTTACAAGTTGATAGTATTTACACTGATTTTAGTAAAGCATTTAACACAGTTAGTCATTCACATCTTCTGAATAAATTAAAGTTGCTTGGACTGTCAAAAGATTTTATAATATTATTAGAATCCTATTTATATAACCGTAAGAGCTATGTTGTGTATAATGGCTACCATTCTAATACATATTCACCTACTTCAGGGGTTCCATAAGGTTCGAATTTGGGTTCCCTTCTATTCCTAATTTTTATCAATGATATTGGAAAGTACCTTTGCTCAAAATTTCTTTTATTTGCTGATGATCTCAAAATTTATCCTCCTATATCTTCACTAGCTGACTGTGAATCTTTACAAACAGATCTAGATAAACTGGTGTGGAGCAAAGAAAATCATTTACCTTTCAATTATGATAAATGCGTCCACATGAGTTTTTGTAGAAATAGAAATAAGTACTCGTTCACTTACACGATGAATGGTAAGCAGATAATTAAAAAATCTGTGGTTCGGAGTTAATACTGAGGACAATTTAAAATTTTCAATACATGTAAGCGATGTTGTTAATCGCTCTTGAAAAATGCTAGGTTTTATTATAAGAAATTCATATGTGTTTAGAGATCCATGGACGCTACTGTCGCTTTATAATGCATTAGTGCGTAGTCCTTTAGAATATTGTTCAATTATTTGGGATCCGTATTATAATAAATACATTAGGTTAATTGACAAAGTTCAGTGTAAATTTTTAAAATATCTATATTACCGTATAGCCAAATTAAGGTTTCTTCATGATGTATGCAACGGTAGAGTTAATAGTGAGTATTTAACATCAACCGTCTCCTACGTTGTACAAAGGCCAAATAGGCGATCGAATCGTTTTTTTAGTGAGCCGCGTGCACGAATAAATCACGGTTTAAGTTCTCCTTTGCCGTCAGCTTTCCGATTGTATAATTATCTTTTGAACATATTTCCCTGTAATATACTTTGATAACAGATATTTCTTTAATAAGTTCCTTCCCGAACATATTTTACGATGAGAAGTTTCGCTGTTGTCTATTCCAATGGTTCTAGATTGTTATTATGTGGTGTGTGTTTGGTGTACGTGTTCCTTTACTAATATGTAGTATATACGTTAAGGTTAATATTGTATTTATTAATTTGTTGAAGATTATTCGTCCGTTTATTTCGAGGAAGATGGTGTGAATGGGGTGTGAATGATGTATGTTTTAATGAGTGTGAGACTTGTGAATTCGTGTAGTTTTTCTGGTGTGTTTAATAGGTGTGAGGCTGGTGAATGTGTTCAATGTATTTTTTTGGACTAGGCTAGTTTTATTTAACGTCCCTGTTTCCGCTCCATATAGTACTATCGAAAATATAAGCGTCTTTACTAATTTTACTTTAACATTGTTATTAATGAAGCCATCCTTCCATATTTTGCTTAGTTTCACCATAACACTGCGACCCATTTCAATGCGACGTTTTATTTCTTTTTCTGCACACCCTTCACTATTGGTTAGCGATCCTAGGTACACAAAGTCGTTTACTACTTCAAATCCTGTGAAAGTTTTGTCATTATTAAATTTTACTCGTTTTCCTCTCTCTCTCTGATCATTACTTTTGTTTTGGACTTGTTTATATCAAGTTCATATTCTGTTCGACCTTTTTTTAGAAGTATTTTCATTTCGCCAAGGTCAAATGTAATAAGTGTTGTATCATTCGCATATCGTAAGTTAGATATTTTTCGGCCGCCTATAGAAACTCCTCCATTCCATTCATGCATTACCATTCTCATAATGTATTCTCCATAAAGGTTAAATAGAACGGGTGATGAAAACATCCTTGCTTAACACCTTCCTTAGTGTAGAATTCAGCAAATTGTACTGTTCTGTCCATTCGAATTACATTATTATTGTTTCTATATAGATTCTTTATCATTAGTACACACCCATATTACTCAGTACTAGCCACAGTTTACTCCATATTACATTATCGAATGCTTTATGGTAATCTATAAAACATAGAACTATAATGCTCTCGACATTTTTCTATTATTTGTCTTAAGTTTAGTATTTCCTCACGCGTTCCGCATCCTTTCATGAAACCAGTTTGTTCTTCAGAAATCGGCATCTTTTTGTTAACCTTTCTATCCGTTTGTATATTATGCGAAGTATTATCTTGCTCGCATGTGGTACCAGTGAAATGATTCTATAGTTTTCGCATTTAATACTTTTCTCTTTTTTATGCAGTGGTATGTATACTGATCTGCACCATTCTCTTGGCTATATATCAGAGTTCCATATAGAATTACATAATGAATGTAATTCGTCGACTCCAGTGTCTCCCATTATTTTTAATATCTCTGCAGGTATTTCATCGGTTCCAACTGCTTTATTATTTTTTAAGAATTTTATAGCATCTGATATTTCCCTTCGTAATATATCTGGTTCTTTTGGATGTATAGCATTATTTTCATTGTCTTCTACGTATTGGCACAATCATATAGATTTTGACGGTATTTTGTCCATACTTCGGCTATTTCTGTAAAGTTTGTTTTTAGACAACCGTCTTTATCCTCTATTACCCAATTTTTTACTTTAAATTCTCTTGTTAAAATTTTTATTTTTCCAAATAGGTCTTTGGTTTCATTATAGTCGGCGTGTTTCTGTATTTCATCGCAGATTGAGCTAATAAAGTTGTTTTTGTCTCGTTTTCAACTTCTTTTAATTTTTTTGTTAATCATATGCAGTTGTTCCTCTGTTTTTAGTGCTCAAACAAAGGTTTTCGTTGTCTCGTTTGTATTTGATTTGCAATTTTTTCAAATGTACTTTTTACGGTGGTTTTTAACCAGTTCCAATGTTGATAAACTGAATGTAGATTGTTTGTTTTCCCACATTTAACCATATCGTCAAAGATATTCGTAAATTTATCTTTATTTTTATCTGCTATTAATAATCTTTGCTACGTTTTTAGTCCTATCGTTGGCTTTTTTATCCTTCCATATAATTTCATAGCTAATAGTTTGTGGTCGCTACCACATTTCGCCCCTGGGTAAACTACTGCATCTATGCAGGATGATTTCCATTAACATGTAATCTATTACTGTGGCCGGAGACACCGCTTGTGATATTTATATTAGGGGAAAGAGTTTAGTACGCTTCAGAAATTGGAAGGTGTGATCGATTATGTTAGGATTATCAGAAATAGTGGATGAGAATAAAAAAGGTCGGGTTATGTGATAAGATTGGAGGATAGGACACTCATAGAGAATATGGACAAAAGTTGCAGTTTGCTGGCCACAATAACAGCACGATGGGGTGTCCCTTCGATCGAGGATATATTTGTGTGTAAGAGCTGTATGATGCGGAGCCGGGTAAGAACTACTTCTTCACGGTGCGATAGTTGTATCGACGTTTTCTAGGGAGTTGTGTCTGATTTGATACTCCGTAGCTTATTCGTGGTAGGAGTATATCCATACTTCCTTCCACGTATCCCCGAATCGATGCTTTATATGACTAATAACATCCACTGCAGGAACAGCAACCGATGGAGCTGGAAACATAGTTGATGCCTGTTTCGCTGTTTTGTCAGCTATGTTGTTGTAAGTGATGTCTGAATGACTCGGAATCCAGTAGAGGTTACCTTTAGGTTGGATCTATAAACGGCAGCGTGAATTTCTTGACTTACAGGATGGTATTTTGTTTTAATTAATTTATGATCATTGATACTTTGTATAGCTGTAAGTGAGTCTGTGAAGATTACAATATTTGAATATTTCATTTGTATTGCTTCTTGTACGGTTAATTTTAGTGCAATTAGTTCCGCAGACAGAACAGAGAAACCACACGGTAAAGTGTATCTGATGATATCGCCATCGTGAACGACAGAACATCCAGTTCCTTCCCTCGATTTGGATGCGTCAGTGTAGAAATTTTTAAACGATGTGCAAGCTAACAGCAGCTGTTCGTAGGCTTGAGATATTATTTGTACAAATTTTTTGTTATATTTTATTAGCGTGGTATCGGTACAAATGTTTGCTAAAATTGCAGGCAGAAGTAGAGGTATTTTGTAAAAAACAGTCTTATTCGGAATTTCGATATGTCTTTTCGATAGAATTTGACAAACTGTTTGATGAAGGAGTACCGATGGTTCAGGATGGTTATTTATTGATTTAATTTCACCCGATCCGAATAATCTGTGTCCGCACTGGAGGTGGACGAAGACTTTTGATAGCAAATATTCTCGACCGAGATTCAATGGCCATTCGCCTGCTTCACATAGCATACTAATGGTAGGGCTTGTACGAAATGCTCCCAGCGCTATTCTTATCGCCGTATGATGCACTGAGTCCAGTGTGGCTAAGACTGAACGCTTCGCTGTACCGTAGATAGGTACACCATAATCCAGCGATGTCCGTATAACAGCACGATAAATTTTTAACAAGGTTGTTCTGTCTGCTCCATATGATGTATCTGAAAGCTTTCTCATTACGTTCAATTTTTGTTGACATGTCTGCTTAAAATATTGAACGACTTTTAGTTACATAGCCACTGATCAGGTGGCTCAATTTTTTATCTATTATTATTGCTACACCATTAGTCGTTTCGTCCGTATTACTCGAACAATATATTCTATTGTTATCGGTAGTAAAATTGTTATCAACAACAACAATAACGTATATTTCAACATAATTTACGGAGAATAGTAACAAAAAAAAAATGTTTAAATAATAATTGCAACGGCTCGCCGTACAACAGTGATAGTACAAAGACACCTAAGAAATAAAAGAAGCATTTATACTTATAATGACAGCAAAAAATAATTTTTAAAAAACTGTGCAGCAAAAAACAAAAAATTAAGATAGTAATAATAAAACAAAAGAAAGAAAAACACGTTAGACATTAAGTAAATATAGAAGAGATAATAATTAATAAAATAAGCGCCATGAAACGTTACAACAGGTTATGTTTGAGCTTCCTATGTTTATATTTACTATACATAAATTGGAGTTGCCTAGAACCATAATTACCTATGGTAGAAACTAAAATGATTATCATGGACGAAACAGCAGTCAACGCTGTGCAAAATCGTTGACATGCATACTACCTTAAACATGCCTTATATTAAGGATCATATACTAAATTTATCGCGTAAGTTCTGCGTTGACTGATTAGTCCACGATCATAATTTAATTTCTGTGCCCCGAGGTAATTTGTCCCGGTTGTTCCTCTTGTGGCGGATCTCTCTCTCTCTCTCTCTCTCTCTCTATATATATATATATATATATATATATATATATATATATATATATATATATATATATATATATATATATGAAAGATAAAGTATCAATTTATATATATGAAAAGATGTACAGGGTTGTTCCAGTTGTTATCGCCAATTTATAATAAAATATTTTAAGCAAATTTATTTAATTTTAATCAGTTTATTACAAACGAATAAAATCTGTAATAAAATATTAATTTAGGATTAAAATTTTATCGAAATAAAAAAGAGTCTTTTTGTGGGGTCATTATAATTTGAAAATAAGATTTTGAAAATTTTGTATATTTCACTTAAAATACTCGTAATTATTTTTATATACTTTTATTTATTTATTTTTATTTTTTTTTTTTTTATTTATATATACTATCAACAATTTGCCCTTTTCTCTAACAAACTTAATTACATTAAGAATATACGTCGGATCCAAGAAAGTTCTTAATAAAAAAATGTTCGTTCGAATTGTCGATACAAATCTAGCCCAAGACTACCCTTAAAATCCATCATCCCTTGTACCACAAATGGGAGTTGAAACCGATGCGATTTTCCCAGTAAACTGTTATGACACCTGTCGCAGATTCGAGCCTTTGACTAAGTCGCTTACGAAGATTATAACGCTTATATATACTTACACCCTATCTTCAAACCCCCTCCACCGCAGTATTTAAGGGTTGGAAAATCCGACTTTTTTTTACTTAGGACGTTATAAAAAAACAGGCCTAAATCGAAAATCTATCTGGAGAGAATTTTCAAAATATCTTAATCAACATTTTCGTCATAAATATCATCACTATATCACCCAGGTCTCAGAAAAAGTCGAGCTTTAAAGGAGTTGAAATTTTTACAAATCATCCCACTATTCCGCTTTACTTGAAAAAATGTAGGATAATATCTAGGATGATAAAACTTTAACATGGAAAAATCATATAAAAATTAAACGTCAAGAAATGGATCTTAAATACAAAAAAATGTACTGGATGATGAGGAACTCCAGTAAGCTAACATTAGATAATAAAATTTTACTATATAATTCAATAATAAAAGCAACTTGGATGTATGGTGATGTAATATGGTGCACGGCTAGCTTTTCTAATCGTAATATAATACAAAGATTTCAGAATAAAGTTCTCAGAACAATAACCAAAGCGCCTCGGTATGCAACAAATAAAAATATTCACTCTCATTGCGAAATAGAATACGTGGATAAAATTATTAACACATTAAAATCCAGACATGTAAGGCGACTCTAACAACATCGAAGCAATATGCCTTCTTGATAACAGTCAAACAAGACGAAGATTGTTGAGAAAACATGTCTTACATGACGTAGTAGATTAGTAAGCAGGATGGGCCATTGGGTCCACCTTGCATAAGTTATTATATAAATAAATAATACCTAAATTAATTGTCACCGCTCGGGCCATAGTAAGTAAGAACATAATAATAATAATAATAATAATAATAATAATAATAATAATAATAATAATAATAATAATAATAATAAAAAAACTCGATGAAAGTTCCAACAAACAGTAAAATTACTAGTCTGTAATTAATAAGGTTGTAAGAGAACCAGAATTCCATTATTAAAGAAATTACGGTCAATGATAGTAAAATATCTGTTCCTGGTAGTTAATATTTAGTTGCCCACAATTTTAATAAATATTTCCGTGATAGTGTTGTTGAACGAATCTTGTTCCGATCTAAATTCTACAGAAAATGTTTCCTCAGGTGAAATAACATAAAGTTAATTTATATTTATAGATTTTATGAATTAGGATATTAGGTCAGCTACTTAATCATTACGTAATAAATCTTCATTTGGTTCTTATGGTTTATCGATAGCATTGATTAAAGATAATATTAATTTCGTTATAAAACCCTTAAAATATTTGTTTAATGAATCAATAAAATCTGGTGTATTTCCAAAAGTTTTAAAATCAGGTATATTGACGCCCGTCTTTAAATCCGGGATTAAATCAGACGTCTCAAACTATAGACCAATTTGTATATTACCAACGGCTTCAAACATTTTTAAGAAGAAGAAGAAGAAGAAATATATTTACAAAATATATAAATAAAATCATAAATACACGAATAATTGAGTAATTAAAAATGTCAAGTACCTTATATATATATATATATATACACCTTAACAGTTAACTTACTAATGTACTACGACATCTAATGTATATGTGATAAAATTAAAATTTAAAATTAAAATTTAAACTTTTAAACTTTTAAGTACAGGAAAAAATTTAAAAAAAAAAAAAAAACTGGAAGAAAACAATAAAAATAAATAAAGAAAATATTGTTGAATTATTTAGATAAGAACAACTACTTCAGTGCGAACCAGTATGGCTTCTTAAAATGTAAGGGTACAAATATTGATCGTATTTCTTACATTACCGAATGTTTAAGTGATGGAAAGTCTGGGATTGCAGTATATTTTGATATACATAAAGCTTTTGATACTGTGAATCATTCTATTTTATTAAATAAATTATTGCGGAGTGCGAGGATTTTTGTATAGTTGGTTTAAATCTTATCTTAATAATAGATCCTACATAACGAAGTTGAATAATGCTAGTTTCACGATGTGGGGTCCATCAGGGTAGTGTTCTCGTTCGTATTTATTTTTAATGTATATTAATGATTTATGTAATTTGCGAATTTTCAGTTATGCGAATTGTTAGTGGCGGGTTCCGATTATGCGCACATTTTAGAAAACTTAATTCAAAAAGATCATTGTACCGCAAAATAATGGATTAGTTTTAAATATATGATTTACACATTTCAGCCATATTAGATTGATAATACTTTATCTGTATTTATAAATAATAATCCTGCAGAGAGGGTTCATGAAATAAAGTATATTAGATTAGTTTTCGATAGTAAATTAACATGACCAGCATATTGTGTGTATCAGGGGCGGCTCCTCCAGGGGGCTCAAGGGCGCGAGCCTCCCTGTGCGAGTTTTTAAGAAATGCATATTATTTAATGACTTAAAAAAAATCAGTATAGGGAATAGAACTTTTAATTTTAAAATAATTTTTTTGTAAGAATCCATTTTAAAAAAGAATGCAAAATATGCGTTTTTTGCGCGGATTCCTTAAACGAACACCTAAAACACTGGCTAACAATCGTCAGATTTCTTTAACTGTACTGGAACTACGCAATCGACTCGCGTCAACGTCGTCGATAGCTGATTTCCCGGTCACGTGATAATAACAACCAATAATACAGTACGTGGGCTATTCAGAATTGAGCCTTCACAGTATATAGAATACATGCGAAAAACGAAGAGAACTGAAGTTTCCTGAGCGTAACTTAGAGGCGTCTGAGGGCTATAGATAGTGAGCCCTCGACTATTTCACAGGCGATTATAACCAGTTTTAACAATATATTTGCATTGCGCGTCGTTGTTTACTTATCGAAAAACACGTGTTTTCATTTGCTGTTTTTTTGTTTTTTTTTTAATCCTTCTTTCTCTTCTTTAAATAATCCATTTTACAATATCGATTTTGTTACTTAACTGAACGCAAGCGCTGCTTTCGCCGACACTTATTTTACAGTAATTTTTCAACGTGTAATATTTTATATTTATCTAATTAAACGTTTAAATTTAATTATTGTTAAACGTTGATTTTGTAAAACATAATGATGAATAATAAAATTAGTAATATTTTTAAAGAAAATTTTAAAATTCTTCCATTATCAGAAAAGGTTAGAATTAAGAAACTAGGGAGACCCACGCCCATATTAAATTTGAATCAACAAGATAAAGTAGGTACACGTACTTTTATAAGACATTTTCCAAAAGAAATTTACAACAAGTTCAAATGGATATGCGAATGTGAGGTAATTAATCGCTTTTTCTGTTTTCCTTGTGTACTTTTTTTTTAAAGATGGAAGTGACGTGACATGGGCACGATTAGGATTTAATGATCTAACACATTTAAATCAAAGAGCAAAAAAGCACAAACTATCAGCTCTTCACATGAATTGTTGTATGGAACTAGGTTTAATGGGTTCTGTAAATATTGCGCTTAAATTAGATTCCGCTTATAGGTTAAACATTATTAAACATAATGAAGAAGTCGCTAAAAATAGATATATATTAAAAAGAATAATTAACTGCATAAAATTTTGTGGTAAGTTAGAACTGGCTCTAAGAGGACATAATGAATCTGAAGATTCTCAAAATCGTGGTGTTTTCAGGGAATTAATTGACTTTTCAGCAGAATTAGATACCATTTTAAAAGAATAAATACTGCCACTATTTTCAAAGGTACATCTAAAACAATACAAAATGACATCCTAGAAAGTATGCTGGAAGTGTGTCAAGAAGAGATTAAAAAAAAAGATTAAGGAAAATGAATTTTTAGCTATTCAGTGCGACGAAACCACAGATATATCGAATCAGTGCCAAATGGTAATAATAATAAGATATTTACATCATGAAAATATACATGAACGGTTTTGGAGTTTTTTAAGAATAACTGATAGGTCAGCTGATGGTTTGACGCAATGCATAGAAACTGAATTAGATAAATTAATTGGAGACTCGCCTTTCAAGCTAATTGCTCAAACTTACGATGGAGCAAATGTAATGAGCGACTCTACAAATGGTGTGCAGGCAAAGATAAAACAAAAATATAAATACGCTCATTTTATTCATTGTTATGCGCACCAACTGAATTTAATTATGCAAAAAGCAACAAGCCAGGATTCTAAAATTAGAATCTTTTTTTCAAATATGTCCACTATACCAAGCTTTTTTTCAAATTTGACTCATAGATGCGATGTACTGCAAGAAATTGTAAATAGGAAATTACCTAGAACTGTCACTACACGTTTGAATTATAATACGCGTATAAATACTGTTTTCGAAAATCGGGAAAAATTAATAGAATGTTTCGAAGAACTAGAAGAAAAATCTAACAAAAATATTACTTGCAAGGAAGCATATAGTTTACGAAGAACCTTACAAGATCTAGATTTTATATTTCGGCTTACTTTATTCCATAAAATTATGCCACATGTAGATGTACTGTTTAATAAATTTCAGTCTAAAAATAAAGAGAGCACCCAGCTTTTAAGAGATAAAGAAGACTTGGAAAAAATTGTATCCACTATTACTCAAATGTAACGCAGTTCAAAATAACCGATAATGAAAATAAACGACGAAAAGTGGATCAAGAAAATAAAAATTCGACTAAAGAAGTATGCGACACCATAACTTTTCAAGTGAAAGACAGACTGTCTTATAGGGGCCACTTAGAAGCTGCATTATTAGTTTCCACTGATAATTTTTCAAATTATTCTAAACAGTTTCCCACATCAATTTTTGAATCCGTAATTAAATTTTATCCCACGTTGGAAATAAATAAGTTAAAGACTGAACTCGAAGTAATTTATTCAAGATCAGATTTGCAAGGTATTATTGGTTGTTTAAATATGATGTCTTGGATATTTCAAAATGAATTATACGAAACATTCAGCGAAACAGTAAAACTGATCAAAATTATTCTGGTTACTCCAATGTCAACTGCCGAAGCAGAGCGATGTTTTTCCACTCTTAAAAGAATAAAGACGTTTTTGAGAAATTCAATGAGTAATGGCTTAGCAATGATATCTGTAAATAAAAGTTTGATACACAATATATCAGAATTTGATGATGAAAAAGTCATTGAAAATTTTGTTTCAAAAAAAGATAGAAGGTTAAACTTTTTATATAAAAATTAATTCTTTTAAAAACTGATTTTAGTTATCATATTTATCCACTTTTTTCTTTTTTTATGCTTTGCTATTTATTGAATTCGCGTATATTTTTTCGGATTAAATATTCGTTATCGTCGTTATTTCTGCTCGACAGAGGATTTTAATACATTTCGTACTTTGGACTATTAATACAAGTCATTACGAGCAGTCGTCATTTTCAACTTTGCCTCTTTTGCCAAATTTATTATTGTCCTTATACATCAGCATAAGCAATCCTTCTTTAATTGTACACTATAAATATTATTCCTTCCTTGACTATATGACTGTTGTTTTTTTCCACATTTTGTAAAATTTCATTAGTTATACAGTGCATTCAACAGATGATCATCTTTTTTTAATTAAATAGAACGTGAACGTATTAAACCAGTTCTATTTAGTTTAAAACATGGACAAAAAAGCGAGGTAAGTTTATGTCATTACATTTTATAAATTATTATAGTTTTATATTAGAGCCTCCCAAATTAACTTGTCACGAGCCGCCACAGGTGTGTACATAGTTAAGAAAGCGAGGAAGTTAAATTATTTGTTTTATTATTTATAAATCAGTATTTTTCTAATAAACATTCATATCGTTTGTATCTCACATCATGTCAACCAGTCATTACTTATGGAATTATGAATTGGAAAAATACTACTAGATCATGTACGCGTTCGTTGTCGTACTACAAAATTCTATATTTAAATTAATATCCCGAGGTTATAATAAGTTCTAATGCAATTTAACAATGTTAAATATTTGAGAGCTGTATAAAGTGCAGTTGTTGGATTTTGTTTTCCAGTCTCGTTCTGGGTTCTCCATTGGTATCAAAACAGGCAAAATCAGGACGTGCTCAGTTGAATTCGCTACAGTGCCAAAATTTACAAATCATCATTGCCGGATACAGTCGTCATATATGGGATCAATATTGTTTAACCTTTTGTCACCCCGATTGAAAATTGATCTAAAAAATTATAAACGAGGTCGCAAGCCCTTAATACGTTACATTATTAGTAAGAGATAACTGTGAACGTTATATTTCTAAATGAGTATGATTTACATGCGCGCTGGTATGTCTGCATGATGCAGTGTATGCGAATATGTGTATACACGTAATTTATGCATGTGCATGTTATGTGTGCATATGTGGATATGTATATATATATATATATATGTAATTTTTTATATAATGTGGAATGTAGTAATTTTTTATAAAAAAATCAATTGAAAATTAGTTAAATCACTAATATTTATTTTCTTATAGAAAACACAAAGCTTTTCGGCATTTACGCCATTATCAATTGAAACATTTTTAAAAAATCATAATTTTAATTTCAACAATACAAAAAATAGACAGAACAGAAGCAGAACAGCATTTTTGGAGTATATTTTCACAATCACTATCAAATATTTTTAAGTAATTATATTTAATTTATTTTTAAAATTATGATTTTTTAAAAATGTTTCACTTGATAATGGCGTAAATGCCGAAAAGCTTTGTGTTTTCTATAAGAAAATAAATATTAGTGATTTAACTAATTTTCAATTGATTTTTTATATATATGTAGTTGTGTGTATATATGTATGTATACTTATTTGTGAGTATCGGTGTGTAAATATGTGTACAGGTGTAATTGTGTGTAGGTGTACATATGATGAAAATGAAATATTTTCATATTATTATTATTGCTTATATATATATATATATATATAATATTATATAATGTTTACCTGCTTTATACAGTCGTTCGTTTTTAAGACAATCGAATTTGCTATTATGCATGAATTTTTTTCCGCTGCTTGCTATATAATGCGCATTTGCGGATTTTATTATTAATTTATTTTTCTTGTTTCTGGTAAATGTAAAAAAAAAAAAATTGAATTGAATTGAATTAAATTAATATTATTAATAGAAGATTATTATTAATATGAGCGTCAGTAGTTAATATAGGTTTAAAATTGTTTACTAAGATATTTAATTTCCGCGATTATACTTTTTTTATGAATTTCACATTCCCTAATATTTGATGTATGAGCTCGATTACAGTTAGCACATTTTATCATTGAAGCATCCGATATACATTTCCTCCTTAAATGTACTTGTGCGCATTTCACACAACTGACACTTGAAACATTGAAACATATGATACTGCTGTTATTTCATCCTGATAGTAGCCAAAACTCTACTATTTACCTGCAGGTCTAGTGGAAGCTGAGATTAATTTCTTCTAATTGTTCCAGTCTTAGTTAATTCTTGTTAAATAATTTTAGATATAAATGAAAACTTGTGAACTAACTATCACATGTAATATTTCTACCTGAATTATGTATTGGTTCTGTAAGTCTCAAAACAATATCCAAGTTGTATTTGATAACTTGCATGGTCCTTCAGTTGGCTATTTTCTAACATATATATTCATGTTAAGTGCACCATGTTCAGCATGAATAAAAATCTATTTGTTGACATAGTTTGTGAAAACTGAAACCAAAGAATCATTCGAAAATAAATCGTATAAATTTTCTTTACTAGATTTCATGACACCAGTAATAATCAAAAGATCAAGGAACGCATAAATCTCTTCTTCATATGTTTTTATTTTGATATACTGTTTCAACTTTTTCTAAGTATACGTTCTTATAAGATTTTTCTCTATAATATCGTTACTAAAAATGAAACATTCAAACGGTAACTTTGCATTCGTACAACAATTTTCGCCTCCTGGAAGATGGGAGACAATTTTACGAACGAGCTCTTACTGTTTTGATGTTTGCCGTTCGTCCTCATTTAGTAATATGATCTTTTTCAATCGTAAAATTTAATTCAGGTAAATTTACATAATTGCATTCTGTATCAGATTGTTCAGTATCTGTTTGGTGATCACTATCTTCGACGTTATTAGCAAACTAATTATCAGAACTGTCATAGAAATCGGAAACGTCTGGGTTTTCTCGAATATTTAATTTAAAAAGTTTAGAAATCCTTTCTTATTGATCTTCATGTGACATTGTTATAAATAAAAATAAAAAGTGAAAAATGAAATACGAAATTAAAAAGAAAAAGAAGAAATAAAAAGAAAAATTATGTAATAATGGACGTGAAGTGTTGATAGCGCCCCCAGCTTAAAAGAGCAATCGATTATACAGCAAACACAACTAATAACAAAGCAACGAACAAGTAGACTGGTTCGAGGAGGTTATATAGGAATGTACGGAAGAGGTCAACAGTGTAGCCCCCCTTGCTTTAATATATCATTATATCATTTTTTTAATAGTGGTGTGTTGTCAGAACCCCATGTCACTATTTAAAGATTAAGAATATATATATATATATATATATATATATATATATATATATATATATATATATATATCTTTAGCAAAACAAAATAAAATCGAAGTTAACCACTAAAAAATGTATTACATAAACACGAAGCTTTTCGATGATTACATCATTTTCAAGCTAATCACTACTCTCCAATACATCAACATATATATATATATATATAACTTACGTTTCAACCTCATTTTAATTTAACAAACGTAAAAAGAAATTCCAAATCTCCCTACTCAAATCTATGTATCATTTACGATATTGATGAAATAAGATAATCTTTCTATATAATATGTGCCTCGCTTTGATGAGAATAGACTGATGTATTTAATTAAACCTGACGGAACCCCAATTATAAACAAAACATTTATAGAAATGGTAACGCAATAAAAATTCCTCGTAAGTGATAAACAAATTTCAATTAATTCAAAATTCGCACAACTGGAAATATATTAAAACTGCAAGTTTCACTCTCTACCTGTGCTAAAAAAATCTTATATTTAGGAATGCATACATCGAAAATTATGAAGCATAACTCCAGTATAATAATATTGTCCCAATTACAAATTTCACGTCACACTGAGTAAGCTTCAGTCGTGTATTAAAACACTAAAACGCAACAAAGCCCGGGAGAAGATGGCATAACACTTATATTCTCAAACAACTTCTCGTGAAGGGGCTTCTTCTACTTTTGTACATATATAATTCCGCGTTGAGACTCTCGTTATTTCCCAGAAAGATGGAAAATATCTATAATTAAAATGATCCACAAACACGGAAAGCCTCTTACTGACGCCGCATCATACAGACCGATTAGACTATTTGACACATTTGGAAAAATACTCGAAAGGTTATTACAACCGATAATTTATACATTCAAGAACGAATATCATTTGGTCACAAAACATCAGTTCGGTTTCCGGCATAGCCACTCAGCGATTTAGCAGTGTCATCGAGTATTGGATGTTATTGAATCCGCCCTACAACGTACTGTTCTCAGTTTTTTCCCGAGTCCGGCATGAAGCTTTACTGGATAAGCTCTGTGAAATATTACCTTTAGAATTATACCACCTTTTTAAATCATATCTGAGTAACAAGGCGGTTTCAAGTAAAAGTAGGTTACGTCAAGCGTACCGATTGTAAAAGCGTCGGTTCCTCAGAGAAGCGTATTGGGTCCGTTACTTTATAATAGTTGTTCTGAAAGAAGAATAAATTGAATTTAGACATTATGACCTTCTGGTCGGTACGCGAAATAAATAAAAAGAAAAGAAATACCATATTAAGAATGAAGAAGTGTACATATAATTACAAATATTATTGACGTATGTATATACTTATGAATGTACTATAAATATCATCGACGTTTTATATTGCGCAAACATATTTAGCCGAATGACTGTCTTCTTCATCTCTCTTCCATTCTAAATTTAAGTACACTTCCTAAATTCGACTAACACATGTACACAAACTTCTGCATGAAATTCTTAGTTTATGCCCTTTACGTACAAACCACTAACTACATTTGTCACATTCAACTACTTGGAACTGGGATCGGTAAAAAAAAACGTCGAAATATAACAAACTTAAAAAATTAAAATATCCCATAATTCAATATCGAAAAAGTACATTCGGAGAAGCAGTCATTATGAAAGCAGAAACATTACAAAATTTGTTATCCCTAAAAAAAAAGTCGAAATATAACAAACTTAAAAAATTAAAATATCCCATAATTCAATATCGAAAAAGTACATTCGGAGAAGCAGTCATTATGAAAGCAGAAACATTACAAAATTTGTTATCCCTAAAAAAAAAGTCGAAATATAACAAACTTAAAAAATTAAAATATCCCATAATTCAATATCGAAAAAGTACATTCGGAGAAGCAGTCATTATGAAAACATTACAAAATTTGTTATCCCTAAAAAAAAAAGTCGAAATATAACAAACTTAAAAAATTAAAATATCCCATAATTCAATATCGAAAAAGTACATTCGGAGAAGCAGTCATTACGAAAGCAGAAACATTACAAAATTTGTTATCCCTAAAAAAAAAAACGTCGAAATATAACAAACTTAAAAAATTAAAATATCCCATAATTCAATATCGAAAAAGTACATTCGGAGAAGCAGTCATTATGAAAGCAGAAACATTACAAAATTTGTTATCCCTAAAAAAAAAGTCGAAATATAACAAACTTAAAAAATTAAAATATCCCATAATTCAATATCGAAAAAGTACATTCGGAGAAGCAGTCATTATGAAAACATTACAAAATTTGTTATCCCTAAAAAAAAAGTCGAAATATAACAAACTTAAAAAATTAAAATATCCCATAATTCAATATCGAAAAAGTACATTCGGAGAAGCAGTCATTATGAAAACATTACAAAATTTGTTATCCCTAAAAAAAAAGTCGAAATATAACAAACTTAAAAAATTAAAATATCCCATAATTCAATATCGAAAAAGTACATTCGGAGAAGCAGTCATTACGAAAGCAGAAACATTACAAAATTTGTTATCCCTAAAAAAAAAACGTCGAAATATAACAAACTTAAAAAATTAAAATATCCCATAATTCAATATCGAAAAAGTACATTCGGAGAAGCAGTCATTACGAAAGCAGATACATTACGAAAGCAGATACATTACGAAAGCAGAGACATTACGAAATTTATTGGGCAATTTAGTTCGTGTGAAGTTGAAAACGATGTAGACAAATATAGATAAAAGTATGCAGATATCGCCGTCCCTTAATTACTGCGGCTGGGTTTTTCTGCAATATACGATAAAATGGCTCGGCGTTATCTTTTCTCTAGCCAACTAATTTATTTTTCAATTTTTCTCTTTCAGATATCGCGTAAAAGGCAGTAAAAAAAAAAAAAACCGCATTTACCGAGTAATTATCGCAATATAAAAAGAACGGTTTCTCGTAAGGTATTCTAGTTCTGCATAATAACCGTTTTGTTCTGCCGCGTTTACACTCACACGAAATTCATCGACCAGCGTGTATCGACAAGATTCCGAAAGAAAGTTTGTGTTGTCAAAATTTATCTTATGTAAATTACGAACATAATATAAAAATTATATTAACGTTATTTAAGAAATCTATAAAAAATATATCTAGCTTGTTAACTATTATTTATTTCGATTTCAATTAGACATACGTTTTTTACACATATTGCCGTATTAAATATTGAGGATATAGTCTTTTACAATATGGTACCTGTAGATAAGAATGAAGTCTAAGTTCAACATTTCACGCATTATCTTTGTGTACTTGGGCATATTTAATATGATTCGGCAGCAGTCATTCTGTATTAATTGTATTTTTTGATATGTAGTTTTAGACATGTAGTTCCATACAGGACAACCGTAGGTTAGTAGTGGTTCAATAATTGACTTATATATAATTCATTTATTTCAAATATCGGGCTGATGGGTGTTGCCGAAATAACAGACGGGGATATTATATATATATATATATATATATATATATATATATATATATATATATATACTGTAGTAATATATAAAACTTCTCGTATGTAAGATGAAAAAATATAATTATTTCGCCAGACTCTCACTATTCCGAATTTTAAATTTAAAACATTTTACAGTGTCAAAACGTTTTAGCGGGTGAGAAAATTTTACAGGACGCTGTAACACGTGTAAAAAACTGTGAAACAGGAAATGGTCTTCTATTCTCTGAGTAGAAAAGTGTGATCGTTCATTTCTGCCGAAGTATCAACTGCTCAAAGAAACTGCAGTCACAATTAAGAATCAACCTATAAAAACAAAGTCGGTCGTGAAATATCTAGGTTTACACCGGAATAACGAGCTAAAATCGAAAGAACACATAAACAAATTATTAGTTACAATTTCTATAAACATGAGTAGATTGACTTACACATCATTTGAAGCGGACAAAAAATCCTTATTACATCTATTCTGGTGTTTCGTAAGATCAAAGTCGGATTATTGCTAAGAAAAAGAAACAAAAACAATAGAGCTATTCGGCCGTTGATGCTTTTCGAATCAGTCCGATCATCAGCTTTTATTGTGAAGCTGAAGAATCGCCTTCGTTTTTAAGAAGAAAATATCCTATTTAAAGTATACCCCTTGAAACACTCTCTCCACTTCCAGATAACTTTCCTATTCTCGAAACTTCCCATTTGATTTACAAAAATCATGCGCAATATCCTTCTTAGCACACGTCTCCAACACCGTCCAAAATACATATCCATAGTTCAAGTAAATAATCACATCGAATAAGCTGTAGACAAATATAAAGAATGAAGAAAAATCATATATATATATATATATATATATATATATATATATATATATATATAATATCCAATAATTAGTTTTAGGGTGCTCCTGTCCACATAGGAAAATAATATTAATAAAAAAAAGTACAAAAAATACGAAACAATTCAACGAAAAAATAAAAGATGGCTAAGAGATCAAACTATCGTGTACGAAATTAATTAGGTTATTCAAAAATTTTAAGGAATCGAGCAGAATAATTTACCTAAAGAAAAAAAATGGATAAATATTTGAAAACATCGGATGATCGAAATGCTGTTACACAAGTTACTTAAATTAAAAATAGAAATAATAAATAAGAGTGCAAATGTGAGAGCATATTACCGGAAATGGGAGTGCGTATAACACGCGTTAAGATATGTATATTTATATGTATAAATTTGAATGAATTATATAAGCGAACTTAAATACGTCAATAAGATAGTGTGATAGAAAAAATTGTATTATGTTGATTTTCCATTTTGTTTTCATCAATTTTTATGCGATGTATTTAGAAACGATCAGCATCCTACCGCCAACGATGTGATGACACGGCTGTTATTAGTTCAAGCCGAACCGATTAGTTTCGTTCCTGTGGATTCGAGCATACCGTGATTCCAGGGAATCAACTAGCAGATAGAGCGGCAAAGGAGGTTACTACATTTTTGCCGATCCCAAACGTCGCAGTGCTACTGATGTAGTTAATTATATCAAATCAAGATTTTTTCCTTCGTAGCAACAGAAGTGGCAATAGACCTCCTCATCAAATAAACTTCGCCAAATTAAGAATTCCGTTTTAGCTAGGAAGTGTTCGTTTCTAAATCGCAGAGAAAACGTTGTGCCTCAGCAGATTGCAAGACTCACCCATTCATACCTGATCAACGGAACTCCAACTCCTCAGTATCCCGTGTGTAGTTTCGCGCTTTCTGTCTCCCATATTCTCATTGACTGTCCTCTGTACTCCTCACTCAGATTTTCTCTAAACCTTTTTCTCTTAACTTCCTCTGCCCTTCAAAGACGAATACACCTTTCTAACTAACCTAATTATGTACTTACGCGTGTCTCGTGTCTCTACTCCTTGATTTAACTTGCTCTTCCTTATGTGTCTAACCTTAGTTGCTGCACAGCGGCACGTTAATTTAGATTAATAATAATAATACCGCTACTATTACTATTACTCAGTATTTAAATAGGTAATCATTTAATTTTAGATAATTTTTAAATATATGAATATATTTTAATAATTGAAACATACTTATAGAGTTGTACGTCAGTTTTTACAGGAACAACTTTGAATTAAAAGTTCATACGTACGCTCTAAAGAACGTTACGATTGAAAAGGTTAATACGTATTTGCGAATTTATCCGTCTTTCTTTATTCTGTTTACAGCGAGAAAAGATTTATTTTCGTGCAAAAAGTTGCAAAGCCTTTTGGGTTAAGCCAAATTGACAGGATTCAATATCGTAAAGAAATTATTTATCTACCCGACACAAATGCTTAATTATAAAGTTATCATTATTATTTTAGTTATTCTAATCGCATCATTCTGATAGTACATTATTATTATTATTTCGAAAAATGTAATGCACCGCTAATTAACTGTACGGACGGACGAGTAAGGGGCTTAGACGTTATTACGATTAATATGTTATTTTAATTTGTACACGAAACGAAATAATAAACGAAATTCCTACATTAAGAACTACGTTATTTTTACATTACAAAATTAAAGTACACGACTTGCACAGATAACGAACGAACAACATTATTATAAAGATAAGACTACTGATAAAATAAAGTTAATTCAGGTTGTATTCACACGGGCGTATTTGCTCCGAACAGACGTTATTTATGGGATACTTGACAAGTGAAAAATCTGAGGAACAGTTGAACATTTCGCTCGTTGTCTTTAACAATTACAAATAGAAAAGCAATTATATCGATAGAAAATTTTAATTAATCCAGAATTGAAGCACGATTGCTAAATAATGAAAAATATACGCGTCTCTTTCATCGTGACGGTAAAAAAATGTCAGGAGCTTTTTCGTAACATCTTTACCGAAATAATAGGCGAGACATCATCCAGAAGAAAATTATAAGTTAGAATATTTCAAACAACGACGTCGAACACGATGAAAAAATATGAAAATATATATATATATATATTTTTTTTTTGATTGGTCCAGTTATAACACTCTTTGACCAATCTAGTTCTAAGTTCTTAATTTTTAATATAATTTATATACATATGTCTATTAAATACAAATCTTGTTATCTTTAATAAATTTATATAGCATTTTTGCCGCTGGAGAACATGGTTCTGCTAGTATTTCATTATGAGCAAATGGCATTGTTCCATACTGTGCAAGCCACGCCGAAAAAAAAAAAAAGTTCACGACCTTCTACACAGCTTGGACAGGTCCAAATGAGATGTGTCAACGATCTCTCTTCTGGTCCGCATAATTGACAAAGGCTCGAATCAATAATGTTCGTTCTAACTAGATGGTTTGTAGTTCGCGTATGACCAGTTCTAATTCTTAACAAGGTTTTAATATAGCAGCTTTTCAAGTTATCAATTTGATACCAAGGTAGTAGTTTTGGAATGATAATTTTTCCTTCGGTTATGGATAACAATTTATACTTCTTATTCCACGCATCATACGTTTTTTCCTTAATCCCGGTAATATATTCCGTCCATTCAATCGGTTTGTCTTCTATTTCATATATCCGATCTCTTGTTAATGTGTCTACTACTTCATTTCCGAGTATTCCTGTGTGTGAAGGTATCCGCTTGAAGTGTATCTCGTTTTCTTGGTACCCTCGAAATGGTGAAAAATAAGAAATTAAAAAGACTGCGATTCTATTATCACGAAAACGTACTGAAAATAACGGATACGTGTAAATACTCGCGCGCTGAATTCGATCATTGAACTTTTGGCAGATTTTTATTTTCTGCTTTGTTTTTTTCTGGAAATAACGAATTTGATGAATAAAATTGAATTAAGTATCCTTTAGAAGAAGGCGGTCAGATATTACGATAAAAATTTGAAAGGTAACCGAAAGATATACATATATACGTTTAAACGTTGTACCAGCATTATCGCTGCAAACAACTCGATCGCATAAATAGAAAATTAGTATTAGTCTAGTGACTCCGACGGACGCTAGACTATTAGGAAGGGAAAGGAATAACTTGATGAGAATGAAATGTATGCAGGAATAAGAATGATCAAATAGAATAATCAGAAAGAAGACAACGTGTTATCTTTCGAATAAGGTAGAAATGTAAATTTACGAAATTATCGGAATTGTATTTATATATTTATTATTACGCAAAAAAAAAAGGTAACGATATTCGTCTAGTAAGAAACGAAACAAATAAACGCGTCGACAAACTTCCTGCTGCAATTAATGTAAATTAATTAGAACAATACGAAATACATAATTAACGGTGTTAGAATTTAACGATTTATTATAATCTGCACTTAAATGTACAATTTTGTATACTTATTCTATCGTGAGGGGGGAGTAGATATCATAAATAAATATAATTTAACTTATTCAGGCGCGCGTATTGAAATTATGTTAAAATATTTATATATATATATATATATATATATGAATGAAATATTTTGGCGCAACGTTCAGAGACATCCGTGCAGCACTGATTATACACCGACTGTAATTCTTTGCAGAATTGACTAAACTCTTGAACAAAATAACACCGTGTACAGCAACAAAGTAAAAAACAGAAAACTTTACAGACCGACAAATTTTTATACCGACGATATTAAAAATTCTCTCTACAAAAATAATCACATTCTACAGTACGAAGTCAACTAGAATTCCAACGTAGCGGCGACTTTTGAAGATGTTGCACGCTTTCGCACATCGATTTAAAGCTGATCAAACTATAACGTAAAACAAATCGTTACAAATAATTAAAATATCAAAACCAGTAGTGTTTTTCAAAGCCACAGCAGTTTAAAACCGAAAACGATAAATATTACAGTACCGTACATGTAAATAGCACTCTCAGCCATCATACGTGCCGAGTTGTCAAAACTCAACATACCGATATATATATATATATATATATATATATATATATATATATATATATATATATATATATGGCGGCTCGTGGTTAAAAAATCTAGCGGTTGCAATTACACCTTACTTCCCTTCGTAACACACACAAAAAAAAAATTTGTTTCACACATCACAATGTAACATTAATAATATCAAAGTCAATAAATTGTAATACAAAGAACCTGTTAAAACTTTAATCAGAAAAACTAAAAATTATGATTCAAGAACCTGTTAAAACTTTATTCAGAAAAACTAAAAATCGTGAAGTTAAGATTATTAATCCCAATTGTAATATTAAACGAAAATATGTTAAAAATTTATTTATCTATGGATAAGTGTAAAATGTATACAATTAGAAATGTATAACATGTTTAAAATAATAAAACGAAACAGTTTGATAAACTAATAGTTTAGTATTCTTATTTTTTCACAATTTACACAAAACAAGCCTCTGAAAATTAAATGATCAATTGCCATATAGATAATAAAGCTCCGTCAAGTCAAAGCGTACTCAAGTGAAAATTTCGTTTAATAAAATTTAAAAAAAAAAAAAGAAAAAAACATTTAAAAGTTCTCAATTGTGTTCTCATCGAGTTTTTATCGCGTTGTGTCTAAATCGCTTTTAATAATTATTGTCGCGGCCAGCTGATCGGTAAGTTCGTTCCAATTATAATTCATATTCTATAGAATCGATAAATCTTATTACTACATTGTATTGTCGCCTATAGCGACACGGCTTAATATGACAAAGACAAATCGTGCCGTCGCATCTTAGTCGAGTTGTACCGCCGCCGTCGCAAATGTTAACATTACCAATACTAACAGTAAAAATAGTAATCATAAATATGCTGCTGCTAGCAAAAGTATCAGCTCGAATATCGATATATATACATTTAAACAAACAACGAATTCATGGCTAATTATACCACCTACGAAACGCACTCGAGTACAAACTCCTGAAACTTCTCCTGATATAGAAGTAAAAGGAAATAGATTTTGGCCTTTAAGAAATCTTCCTGACAGTGATGTCGGATACGTAAACAAGGACTGGATGTGATCGGGAAATCGACGTAACAAGAAGTCCAAAGCCATCCTCCCATATTCTTGTACGGGGTAATCAATTATAAAGATATGTGAAACAGTTTATCTCTTCCATCATAAACAAAGTTGAATTCACTTGTCAGGCCTTAAATGTGACAAAAAAAAAATTAAATTTAAAAGTTAACAATGCAGACAGTTATTGAAAAGTCATCAGATATTTGAAAGATATAATTTATCGTACTTATCGATTAAAAGAGGAAAGCGTATGGTGTCGTTATTAAAAATATACACCATACTATGCCGCTAGAGGAAATCAAAGAAACGTTTAACAAACAGGGATTTCTAACGAGAAACATAATAAATATACGACAACAACAAAAAACAAAAACAACCTTTACCAGAGTTTTTTTTTGTATACCTCGAACCTAACGATAACAATAGATATTACGATATGCAGTACCCGCTGAATATAAAAATAAAGGCGTGGAACCGCCGCAAAAGAATAAAGGAATAATACAGCGTACTCGATGCCAAATGTTTGACCATAGCAAAGCTTATTGTGCGCTGCCATTTATTTGTGTTAAGTGTGGTGGACAGCATGACGCTAAAACCGGCGCTAAATTAATGAATGAACCGGCGAAATGTATATACTGCGAAGGCAATCACCCGGCAAATTATAAAGGCTGTATACAGAGAATTGTTAAATAAAAGGAACAAAAATCACAACAAACCATATCGAAATAAAAATGATATGCATAACTTTGAACCAACTGCTGCAGATTTTCCATAAACATTCAATGTCGAAAATTTGAGAAAAACCTAAAAAATAATTTTAAACGTTCTTTTAACACTGTTTTATTAGACTCGACAAGAAAACAAACCACGCTTCAAGCAACGTCAAATAATAACGATCGGAATAATAGTATTAACAATCAAATCCAGGAAATACTGCTGGAATTTAAAAGCACGTTCAGTCAATTAATACAACAAAACAGCGTGATAATGAATTTGTTAAGTCATAAATTTGTTTCTAAATGAATCGCCTATTAAGAATAGCTACGTGGAACATAAACTTATTGGCACAGTATTGTCATGTGAGGCATTTATTATGATATCTGAATCACACTTTACAAACAAGAGTTTTATTAAAATACCGTACAGTCTACCATACTTAACATCCAGATGGTAAAGCACACGAAGGTACGGCTCTTATAATAAAACATCAATGAAACACTATGCAATAACCTAAAGCATATCTACAGGCAACCACTGTAACCATTGAAAAAAAATTTTACGCCATATTGCAGTGTCATCGGTTTATTGTCCCCCTAGGCGCAAGTTTAAGGAAGAACATTTTGACAAGTACTTTAAAAGTTTTCTTGGAAATAAGTTCATAGTTGGCAGAGATTTCAATGGCAAACATACATCATTTAGCTGTCGCTTAACAACACCAAGAGGAAGACAGTTATATTCATGTCTATTGAAAAATAAATATCAGTGCTTGTCAGATGGAAAACCGTCATACTGGCCAGGTGATATAAATAAACTTCCTGATTTTTTGGATTTCTTCGTCAGCAATGCAATTAACCCGAGTCAGACACTAGTTGATTCGTCCATGAACGGAACTTCTGATCACTCGCCAAAAATATTAAGCCCCAGCAGCACAGTGATGCAGATCCCCGAAATTAACAAACAAGATAACTAATTGGCATGTTTTTCAGCAGATGGCTGAAAGTGAAATCGATTTCAATATTCCGTTAAAAACTGAAGAAGATATCCAGATGGGTGTCGAACACTATAAAATGTATTCACAAATCGGCACATTTAGCTACTCCTATAAATAAGTCAGATAGAAAAACAAGTCATCCGAAAATGATAAAATACGTGATTGCAGAAAAACGACGACTAAGAAGAGTTCAGCAATATCATAGGACCCCCAGTAAATAAAGATACACTGAACAACAAAAAAAAACTGGAGAAAATACTCCATGAATATCTAACAAATCTTACACCAACGGCAGATAAAAATTATTCTTTGTGGAGGGCTATTAAGAATATAAAAAGAAATCGTGTATCTCAGTGTTCACCAATGATAATGGAAAACCACCAATGGGCAAGAGCAAATCAAGAAAAAGCGGAGATATTCGGTAAATACCTCTGCAAAATTTATTATCACGATAATTACAGCACATTAACCCCTGCAGAGGAAAATATCTACAACTATTTGAAAACACAATTTCAGATGTGCCCACCTGTCAATTCTGTATCACCAATGGAAGTAAAATCATGTATACAAAAACAGCTTCGACCAAAAAAAATTACCCGGTTATGATTTAATAACCTCAGTAATGCTTAAAAATTTGCCACAGAAAGCAATAGTCCTAACATATATTTTTAACGCGATTCTCCGTACTGGTCGCTAATCCAGTTAAAATTCGCATCTATAATTATGCTGCAGAAGCCAGGCAAACCGTAAGAACTAGTCACATCATGCAGACCCATCAACCTACTACCGACTATGTAAAAATTGCTTGAAAAACTAATTTTGAAAAGAATAAAATCAATTCTTGATGATAAAAACATAATACCTGATTGTCAATTTGGTTTCAGAAACAAGCACAGCAGAGCAGACTCATCGAATAGTTAACTTAATCAACAGTAGTTTCGAAAACAAAAAATTTTGTCCTGCGGTGTTCCTCGACATTGAGAAAGCTTTTAACAGAGTTTGGCATACGGGTCTATTATACAAGCTAAAACTTGACACACCAATACTATACACTATTACAATCTTACTTAACGGATAGATACTTTCAAGTTAATATAAACGGTGCTCGATCACAAATGTATGCTGAATCATCTTCTGCAGTTGGAGAAGTGGTTTCAACTGTGGAAGATTACAGTTAATGAGTCTAGGTCTAATCACCTCATTTTTACATTAAATAAAAAATTTGCAAATGTGATGATCCAGTTAAATGGAAGAACGATTCCAGCAGTAAATAAAATATTTAGGACTGCATTTAGATGAACGTTTGACTTGGAAAGATCATATTCGGGCCAAACGGAAACAACTGGATCTGAAACTGAGAAGTATGAACTGGTTGATGAATAAATACTCATCACTGTTTGTAGAAAATTAACTTCTACTATATAAAGTTATTCTAAAACCAATATGGACCTACGGAATAGAAACCTGATGAACAACCAACGATTTGCGAATAAAAATACTTAAGCGTTTTCAGGCAAAGGTCCTGCGCATCATTTTGGGTGCCCAGTGTCATATTCGTAGTGACGATCTTCATAAGGACCTTCACATGCAACTGTAAAGGAAACTCTCAAAATCCACAATGAGAGATATATCTAGCGATTACAGCATCATGTAAATCCACTGGCAGCCGATCTCATGGATAACAGCGTTCAATTTCAACGTCTGAAAAGACTTACGCAAGTGGAGATATCTAGCCGATCTTAAGTAATGCTCATCAGATAAAGAATGGCTGTCGTTGAACAGCATTCTATTAAGATTACATTCATCTAATAACAGTGCTAACTTATTATCCACCTAGGATAGATTGTATGCAAAAAAAAAATTCATAAGCCAAAATTCAAAACACTGGAAAAAAGAGACATGTAGCGAAGAAATCCCAGTAGTATGGGCGTTAACACTTTGACCTACTATCTGATTTCTAGACAATCACCACAAGGTCAAAGTGTGCTAAAGTGACGCCATTACTACTAAACGATTAGGCACCCGAATTTCAGCATTTTAATTGAATTTTAGTGAAAAAAATCTGTGTACCTTCGTTTCTTGCCGAAATATAAAAAAATGTGCTATACAATTAAAACAGTATATTTGTTAATAAAAAAGTTGCATAATTTATTTCCAAAAGCAATAATGTACACATATTAAATCGCGATATACATGCTTTTTTTAAATTTATAATTGATTTTCTTTGATATTATGATTTTTGATTTTAAAAATTTAACAAGCATACTGTTCCATCATTTGGCATTTCTTCTTAATTTTTTGCATACCGACTCAGTAGTCATCAACGCAATGAGTTATTTTAATGTTTTCCTGTTGATTAACAACACGTCCCAATAGATGAAGCCGCCGTATTATAAATATTCTTATTTGTTACAAAAATTAGGACTATCATTCTTATTAAGTGATAAACGCATCTCGGCATTGTTTTTCCTAAATCTTCTGAACGGATTGTGAAGAAGTACTTATACAATATTAATGGATTCGATTTTTGCCGAATGGATTATGCATTTTATTGTATTGCTGCTTACGTATCACACCATCACCGCATCCAGATCGTTCTGAATTATACTATTATGAACGTAGTGCGGCACATCCGTCATTATCCTCAATATTGCCGATTGAACCAACTGTATTTGCTGAGGTGTGTTTTAACGGCTGATCAATATATTTCTAAGCCGTATTTCCAAACAGGAGCTATAATAGTTTTATCCAGTATAACTTTGTTTGCAAGGCTGAGTTTAGATTTTCTTCCCATCAGTGGATATAGTTGCCTCACTAATAACTTTAGTTCCTTCTTGGTATTAATTACATGCAGATTCCATTTTTTTTTTTTTTTTTTTTTTTATTTTTTTTTTTAATGTCGATTATTATTACAAATGCACGTCATTTAAAGTCAACAGAAAATTTTTACTACAATAATTAAGATAAATTATAATTACATCATGTAAGCTAATGGAAAAAATGGTCAACCGAAGGCTGCTGTGGATTATTGAGCAGCAAGGACGATTAACACCTCATCAGTTCGGTTTCCGTCAAAAGAGGTCAACAGTAGATGCACTGTATTATATCAGTAGTAAAATACAATTTTATATGGAAAACAAAGCTCATGTTTTATCGGTATTCTTTGACCTTCAAAAGGCTTTCGATACAACGTGGAGACGTAAAATCCTAGATACACTATATGACTGGTCAATCACTGGAAACATGCTTGCTTTCAAAAAAACTTCTTAGATGACCGAAAATTTCAGGTTCGAATCGGGAGTACTTATTCAACACAACACTCACTTGAAAATGGTGTACCACAAGGATCAGTACTTATTCCTACCTTATTTAACATTATGATAACAAATATTTCATTAATGATACAAAAACCCATTTTCTTAAGTATATTTGCAGATGATATAGCAATCTTTTTACCGTGTCAAGACATTTCAGTGGGTGAAAAAATGTTGCAGGACACTGTTACAAATATAGCAAATTGGGCAGCAGGAAATGGTTTGATACTTTCTCAGTTAAAAACAGCGGCCGTTCATTTTTGCCGAAGTATTAAATGTACAAAAAAACTCCAGATCACAATTAAAAATCAACCGATAAAAACGAAATCAGTCATGAAATTTCTAGGCTTACACTGGGATAATGAGTTAAAATGGAAAGAACACGTAAACAAACTATTGGTTTCAATTTCTGCGGACATGAATATGCTGAGAAAATTAGCTCACACATCGTTCGGAGTGGACAAAAAAACCTTATTACATTTGTTCAGATGCCTCATAAGATCAAAGCTGGACTACGGAAGCGTAATATACAGCACAACCATTAAAAATACCACATTGAAAAAACTGGATATCATCTGTAATACAGCAATTAGAATAGCCATCGGTGCTTTTCGTACAAGTCCGATTGACAGTCTTTATTGCGAAGCTGAAGAATGGCCTCCGTTTTTAAGAAGAAAATACCTTATTAAAAAATGGAATATACACCTACAAACACTTTTCCAACTTCCTGATAACTTTCCTATTCCAGAAATTCCTGATTTAATTTATAAAAATCACACGCAATATCCTCCCTGGCATCTCTTTTCCATCCAAACCGACACATCTCTAATGCATTCCGCAATAAAGTTACTCTCTGCAGATCAAATAAATATCCGCATTAAACAATCCATAGATAAATACAGAGGATGTAAAAAAATTTATACCGACGCATCTAAACTTAATACATATGGTTGTGCGGTGGTTTTAGAGGATCATATTCTTCGCTACAGCTTGCCTCCACAGTACTCGGTATTTTCCGCTGAATTATATGCAATCTACCTTGCTGTATCCGCTGCGGTCAATGAAAATCACAATGATCTTTTAATATGTTCTGATTCACTATCTTCCATTATGTGTTTCAACCCTAATTCTTCCAAAATCCATCCTATTGCCATAAAAATATTGAATCTTTTGTACCAACACCCTACTCTGAAAATAACCCTAATATGGATTCCAAGCCACACAGGTTTCACATTAAGTGAATTAGCTGATAGAGCAGCTAAAGAGGCAGCTCGAATCCAACCTTATCCCTTAATACCTATACCTGAGGCAGATGCAGTCACCTCCATCAAATATATAGCAAATAAATTATTTTGTGATCTGTGGAATGCAATTCCTCCAACGAATCATCTTAGATCCATTCGCTCCTCTCCTCTTCCTTGAAATATTCGGCGCAAAGCAGACAGGATCAGGTAGTACTTTCCCGTATTCGTATTGGCCACACTGCACTGACTCATGGTTATATTCTAAGTAGAACAGATCCACCTCTGTGCGCTCATTGCACCCGAACCCCCTTAACACTCCGGCACTTGTTCTTTGACTGCCCACAATATTCCGTATACCGTCCCCAAAACTTCAATGGTAGTTCATTCAAAACAGTTCTATCTGATGACCCAACTGCTGTAGAAGCAGCACTTCAGTTTCTTCGAGCTATAGGCATGATCAATTTAATCTAACATTCATTTTTCCATACGGGTGCTTCTGGCCATAGCAGCAGTACATAGTACCCGTCAAAAAAAAAAAAAAAAAACAGTTTAATCACTATAAAATTTTTTTATTGCAAAGCTTTTCGACAGTTACGTCATTATGAAGCGTACACAATAAATGTTAATATAAATTACTTGAAAATATTCAAGTAATTTATATTGTTTATTGTGTACGCTTGATAATGATGTAGTAATTTATACTAACATTTATTGTGTGTGCTTAATAATGATGTAACTGTCGAAAAATAATTAAAAATTTATATACCATATAGTGGACATCGCGACTGAAAACGATTAATCAAAAGATATTTGAGTTAGAGAATGCGCGTATGTGTCACGTTAAAATGCTAAGTGATTTAAAGTAATTTATATTAACATTTCTTCTGTATGCTTGATAATTATGTCTGTCAAAAAGCTTTGAATAAAAAACGTTTAAAGTGATTAAACTGTTATGATTTTGTTTATAATACATTATTTAAATATCAAAATTAGTTACATAATACGTGTATTAATTGATAATATCCTCGAATTTTATGTAACATCCAAAAGTAGTAAATTTATGATAGCATTTCAATTAACAATAGAATAAATTATAATAAAGTGAAAATACTACATAAAAGTGTAATTCTAACATATTATACGATAGTGAGTATAATGTACAATGACATACTTAATATTAACCAATTTCATTATAGATTACAGGTTTTTCAGAGAATTATTGCAATAACGTTAATAATATATAATTAGTCATATTGTAAACATTGTCATCGCTGGTATTAAATTATTAATATATGAAACTAATAAACATATTAGTACTTTCTGAATAAAAAATAACCTAAATATAAATTATAAATTTATTAATACATAGCATCATCCTTTACATGAAGGGAAATATTCATAAAACAATTTTTTAAAAATTACTGGATGTTTACTATATCGCAAAATATCATAAATGAATAACAAATATAATGGCTTAGGGAAAAATTTTCCATCAGCCGACTAATGTTATATTTATACCAAATTATAACAAACACCTAGTTCACTACTGGACATGGATTATTTATTTTGTTCTTGTACATAAATTAGAACAAGTTATGTAAATAAAACACAAAATGTAAAAATTTTTTAATTGTAATTATTTGAAATATTCAGGGTAATTCATTAAATTGTGAACTAATTTAGCATATAACATCCATGGTTGTACGTGTTATATACTTCCTCACTTACTTTGCATTTTAATATGGTGGGTTGGTAGTCTAGTTTGTAATTTGCAGGTGGTTTGAAGCAATAATGTGTATATTCTCACCAACACACATGCACATTCTCTAACTCAAATATATTAAACATCTTTTGAATGACCCTTTCAGTCAGGATGTCCACCATATGTTACATAGAATTTTAATACTAACACGATTATATATTCTCTGGTTAACAATGAAATGTCTCAATTCTAATATTTATAAAACACACTGAAAATCGTCTAATCATGTAAGAAGCAGTGTTGTATAATGAACACTATATATCAAATTACTTAACTTTTTGTTAAAATTTTATGAGACTGAAAGGGTTAATGTTAATGCATCGGGGAGTAATGATTTTATAAATGAATAAAACAAAATAAAAACAAAGTTAATCATTATAAAAAACTTTATTAACACAAAGCTTTTAAGCAATATTTTTTTTTAAGTAAATTAAATTAAGTAACATTTTTTGTATACGCTTGAAAATTTCATGATTATCAAAAAACTTTGTGTGATTAACTTTGGACTTCTGCTAAGCTAATGTGTAATTTGATATTTATTTTAAACCCTTGCTACATTTTTCAATTCCTGAACTGTCTAATTAATTCGTATTCAATTTTAGATGTGATTTTGGTTATTGTTCAAAGAATTAGTAATATTTTTCAAGAATTTTTAATAATCTCTTCAAAAATACTTTTGTGTCGATATATGTAGGTGGTTTTTTTTTTTTTAAATTGGTTCATACCATTTGATAAATTAAGATGAGTTACTAAAATTACATATTGCAGTGAATTTATAAAAACTGTTATTAATATATATTTATAAACGGACTTTCTCCGAAAATGTAGTACAATAAGCTAATATGTTCAGTGATGGTACCAAAAAATTAAAAATATTTTTTTTCATTATCATAGTAAATTTTGACAATTTATCATTTTGAACATCATTCACATAAAAAAATTATGCACAGTAAAATCACCTTTAAATTACAAGAAATAACAAAATTTCCACAAATACACTTTTAATTTTTCTATATTAGGCATAGACATTACAAGAATTTAAAAATGTAGCAAGGGTTTAAAATAAATATCAAATTACACATTAGCTTAAACAGAAGTCAAACTTTTATTCCTAGTATTCGCCACTGACAAATAATAGGTATAAACTAGTTCATATATCAACAGAAACAGGGATTAATAAATTCAATCAGGACCACAATTCTGACCACCACATTCAAACATTAAGCGAGGAAAAATAAAACAAATACACAAATATAACCGTGGATGTTATATCTACTTTGTTTAGTTCCATGAATTACTCTGAATATTTCAAATAATTATGATTAAAAATATTTTACATTTTGTGTTGTTCTAATTTATGTTGTACTACATTTTCAGAGAAAGTGGATTTATAAATTTACATTCATCATAAAGGTAGTACATCTCCTGTTCAGGAGGTTCCACATCGCGAACACTATATACGTTGGCATCTGGCTGATTCAATTAATTTGACGAAATCGTTAATTCCTGTATTTGTAGTGATTAATTCCATTCGTTTTCTTCCTCTAAGCGGCTTTCCTTGAATTTTACCCTGTGCTGCTAGGTTGAAGAGTCCTTCTTCCCGGATTTTGTGAGCCATATATTTAATTTTTCTATTTTTTATCTCATCCATTAGTTGCAACTTGTTGATTTTACACCTATTCAGCACTTCTCGGTTAGTTACCCTGTTTGTCCACGGAATTTTCAGCATGCGCCTATATGTCCACATTTCAAAGGCATTAATTTTTCTTTCGCATTCTGTATTTATTGTCCAGGTTTCCGCTAAATAAAGCAGCACCGACCGGACATAACAATGTAGTATCCGTTTCCTCGTTTTTAAGTCTATTTTACTGCTTCTTAGTATTTTTTCAAGATTTCCAAACGCTTGTCCTGCCATTACTATTCTGGAAATTATTTATTTTTTATCACGCCCGTCATTTGTGATCAGAACTCTCTAAATATTTATACTGTTCCACATTTTGTAATTGTTCTCCATCTATTTTCAGTTTTGTTTCTCTAGACTTATGTCTGCTGGATTTCATTACTTTCGTTTTGTTTATATTTATTTTCATATTGTACTTTCGTCCTTCTTGATTTATAATATATAACATTTTTTGCATTTGCTTCTCCGTTTCAGCTATCAGTACTTTATCATTTGCGTAAGAAATATTTATTTTAAGCCCATTTATTTTAAAACCTATCGCGTTTATTTCTGATGATTTAACAATTTCTTCTACATATGCATTAAATAATCTAGGAGACAAAGGGCATCCTTGTCTAACACCCTTTTTTTATATTGCAATGCTTTTCAGAATATTCACTTCGTATTTTTACATTTGCTTTTTGTTCCCAATACAATATTATTTGGATATCTCTGCTATCGATATCGTATTTTTGCAATATTTTAATTAATTCTGCATGGTCTACTCTATCGAAAGCTTTCTTATAGTCTATAAAACATACTACTAATTCTCTATTTATATTTAAATGTTTTGAATAGTATAATGGCGTCTCTAGTGCCTTTTTTTACTACAAAGCCAAATTGTGTTTCACTTAAAAATTTATCTATTTTATGTTCCAATCTGTAGTTTATAATTGCTAATAATAATTTTTAAAGTGTGACTTATTAGTGCAATTGTTCGATGGTCTGAACACCTTTTCGAGTTATGCTTTTTTGGTATAGGAATAAAATTAATTTTTTTTAAATCTTCGGAAAGTTTACCTTCACGATATATTATATTCAATAACTGCAATAAATGTGCTTTGCATTTTTTGGGCATGAGTTTGATCAGACCTACCGGTATTTTATCTTCGCCCGTAGTTTTTCTATTTCTTGCTTTATCAATTACTCTATACAATTCGCATTGTGCTATTCTCGGTGTATCTTCTGTTGTCCTAATCTAACATTATCTGGTCTATTTGTATCTTCGTATAAATATGATATATAATTCATCCATGCCTCTTGGATATCTTTTTTCTCTATGCAATATACTCCTTGTTCCTTTTTAACTGTCAATATTCTTGATTTTCTTATTTTATGCCGAGTCATCATATATTTTATCTTTACATGCATTTCGCGATAGCAATATGTCTTTTTTGTAATTCTTCTACTTCTTTCATTACACCAATCTATTTTTGCCTGTTTGCATTCCTTTATTATTAACTTGTGCATGATTTTGTATTCTGTGCTTGATTTCAGATATTTTTCTTCTACTATTTATCATATTTATTATTTTCTGTGTACCTATGCGTTATTTCTTCTTACTGTTCTTAATTTTAATTTTTCATCCGCTACTTTTACCACTGCGTGTTTCCACTCGGATTACTTGTTTTCTTACCTCCATTTCCTTCTCTAACATGCTTGGATTAGTTTGCAGTTGTTCGGTGTTCCATCTTTGATTTTTGATCTGTTACATTTCTTTAATACTAATTTACATCGTGGTCCAAGTTCCAGTCTGCACTAGGATACGTATGACATTTTTTTATTGCATTTCTAAATCTCTTGTTTACTAAAATATAATCAATCTGATTTTTTGTTTTAACATCTGGGCTTGACCATGTGTGTAACCTTCGAATATGTTGCTGAAACCATGTATTACATACCATAAATTGAAATTTTTCAGCGAATTCTATATGCCTATTTCCACTTTCATTTTTATTTCCTAGTCCATGTGTTCCTATTGTCGTTCCACATCCGCGATTTCCCACTTTAGCGTTGAAATTTCCCAGTATGAAGGTGAGCTCATTATTCTTTGTGTTTGTTAGAACTTCTTCCAAATCACTGTAAAATTTTTCAATTTCATCGATACTACTCTCAGCTGTTGGTGCATACACTTGTATCACATTGATTATTTTAGGTTTTGCCTCGATTTTTATTAATATAATACGCTCTGATTTAGTTAATATACAGTTTATTGATCTGCTTAATTTCGTTTTCGATAAAATTCCCACGCCATATTCATGTTTATCTTTTTATGAATATATGAAATCGTAATTGTTGACATTTATTTTCTTACATCCTATCCAACGCGTTTCGCTGACTCCTAATATATCGATTTGTAACCTTTCTGCTTCTAGCGCTCCATTCGCTAATTTACCTGCTTGATATAGAGATTTTACATTCCAAGTTGCAACAATGATGATATTACCAATAACAACTTTTATAAATTTGCCGCAATATGTAACTTTAGTAAATCGTCTTAACTTATCGAATGGTATGAACCACTTAAAAAAAAAAAAACACTTTTTAGTGGGATTAGCAAATATACATTAAAATACACTTACATTCGAATTACGGTGAACCATATATACCAGGATAAAATTCAAACGTATTACACAGCGACATCTGGAAGAAATATAATGAATTATAAGTTTAATAATATACCAGAACGTGTCGCTGCCAGTTTCGAAAGTGGACTCATGGACTAAGTTCAAAAATTCTCTCCATCAATTAAGCAGTAAATATTGTAGGATGGAAAGTTGATCATGATAAAATATTGTTTAACGAAAATTTTAAAAACTATTCCATACATTTACCTATATATTTCACATCTGATAAACTCGTGTACAATTTTTCCCACTTCTCTATAAGTTTATACAACATACGGCAATCGAATGCAAATGTTCAACACAAGCTGATTTTTTTTTAAATCAGATTACCGAATTGTTGACTTTTATACGAAATTACTAGTTATTTTACACAATCGTGGTATCAACTTATTTTTTATAAGATTCTTATCAATTCATAACAGATTATATAACAACGTGCGATTTACAGATTCTTTCCAATAAATATGGAAATTATTTTTTAATATCCAACAATTTGGTATATTCATTAATTCACAGTCTAAAGATATTTGCTAATCATCGAATATTATGTTTATATAAAAACTGCACTAATTGTATAAAATTGTACATTCTTCCGTACATTTGATTCTCGACTTAATAAATGAATAATAATTTGCAAAGGAACGTGTTACACCTTATACAACAGGTTGTACATTTTGTTTGGCAACTTCGACATTTTAGTTGCTTTTTCTTTCCAGATCTTCTTAAAGGAATCAATTTTGTCGTACCTAAAATAAAAGGTTGTGTATCAGTAATCAAAGCTATTACTAATGTGGCTTTGTGCAGTTCAATTAATTTTGAAAATTACCTGGACTCAATGTGTGAGCTTGAAGATGGTCGACCTGTCGAACTTATTATTCGTCGGTCACTTTCCAGTATTGATAGACATATTCTTCTTCTAAACGCCAAATGATCTAAGATTCTTCCATCTCTTTTATATAAACCCAAGCATTGTTTTCGGCTATATCCATTAAATGGGCGATTATCGGGAAGGACCATTTTTCCCTCTGACGGATACTCGGTAAAAAAATATATTTTCGTCTAATCTATCTATTCCGTCTACGTGAAAATCACGTATGGCTGCTGCACATGGATGTGTTTTTTCAGTTCTTGTAAATATCGTCGTACCTTGTGTGTTGGGAATACAGCATCAAAATTGCTTGCAACTGTCACTATACTATCATTTCTAAATGAACTTGCGTAAGTGGAAAAGAACTATATGTTGTTCAACACTTTCGGTTACTACATTTGGGAAAATTCTAGAAAGATTAGCTGGAGCATTCATCTGACTGGGTGGTACGTTTTCAATACTAAAAATTTCTTCATAACCAGAATCTTCATCAGTTAGGTCTACAGTTGCATTATTAGGGGGGAAGTAAAATAATATCTACGCTACTCACTGGTATGGCTTCATCATTAACTTCTAAAAAGTCTAAAATTTGATGGTGATTTCCTAAAAATATGACATACAATTAACGAACAGATAGAACAAATTTTATATACGCATTGTTATGGGTATTACGTTGACCCCCTTCTGGAAGGACGTCATTGTTATGTATTTATAAATTACGTCATTCACCAAATCTTGAAAATTTTTCACGTAATTAGTTAAAAATAAAATTTGAGGAGATAATTTTAGTATTTTTAAAAATAATAATATAAGAATATAACATGTATACCTACCCCATCTACATGAACGTTTGGTATTTTCAGCCATTTCAAAACAGTCGAATATTTAAACCACAATAAAAGACCACAAAAACAGCACTGAACGCGATAAATATAATATAGAAACATCCGGTCAACGATAATGTAAACAAAGGTAACAGTACTTTAAATGACCCTTCTTAAAAATCTTCTGGAAGGACGTCAGCAATATCTGAGTTATATCGCTGTCATTTGAAGTTATTACGAACAGGTAAACAGAATAATTGTAGTTGAACGTAACGAATTGAAATTATACCATAAATATGTATTTTTTTATTTTATATACTATAGATAAAACTCATACGATTCAAGCTACATATTAACGATTACTGTGGTATCAAAGTAAAGATCTATATTCAAATTTTTAAAGTATAGAACAAACGCGTTAAAACACACGTATTAGACAGAGAGAAAAAAAAAAGTGAAAAATTATGTTATTTAACAATTTTGAAGATATTAAGAAACTAAAAATATGTCATGATCATCGTTTAATTTCATACGAATCGAAAAGGCGTAATTTATTAATTTACTTAATTGTATACGTTCAAAAAAAATGTAGGAACAAAAAATTTAAGACTTTGATCAAATAATGTGTAATTTGGTAATGTTATATATATATATATATATATATATATATATATATATATATATATATATATAAAGGAGAAAACTATAAAATATGTTACACAAGTCATCATAAAAAATTTTTACATAATTACCTAAAAACTATACAAACAAAAATCACACAAAAAAAGAAAGCGCTCAACATAGTATTTTACTAATACATAATGATAATAAATAATAGTAGAACTGTGTTCTCGATGATAATAACACCAGATGTCATTATCGCATAAAAGAGAAGGAAAAGAAAATTACAAATTTATAAAATTAAAACAAGCAAAAATAAAACAAAATAATAGTAAATTAATATGGGCAATAATTTTTCTCATACGAAATAAATCATTACGACTAAGCAACTACAACATTTGTAGTAGTAGTAGTAGTAGTATATATAAATATATAATTTTTGTTTATATATATATATATATATATATATATATATATATATATATATATATATATATATATGTATATATAAAAATAAATAAACGACTTACTACACCGATAGTAAAAAAATCGATAAAAGTACTTATTTTTAATTCATCCGAATTAGTTTTAATACATTAAGTCTTACAATGATTAACAACGTGTTAATTTAAAATAATGGCTTTTTTTTTATTATACACGAGAAACATTAAAATGTATAATACAAATATTATTACAGCGCAATAAAACAATGATAAGTATCATTTAAAAATGTAGTCAAGTATGTACAAAAAAAAAAACAAATTATAACAAACTTATCGTTTACATAGATGCAAATTTTACCTATCGTATATATTTATAAAATGTATTCGTTTATCGTATAAAATTACCCGTATTTATATGTATATATAAACACGTTCAAATCGATGACTTAAAATTTTTGTTTATATTTTCTTTTTTCTTAATAAAAAAAAAACACAAAAAAAAACAAAAAATAGGTAAAAAAAGAGAACGAAAAAAAAAATACGTTATAGGGAGAGGGGAAAATATATACGTCGTAATACAGGCGATGATGATGATGATGCTAACTGTCGCAATTAAAATAATACGACGACGGGGGTGACGGAGACCTCGAACACTGGTATAGAACTTGAGATATAACAGCGGCCACTTGTTGATCCAACACTTGACTCATGGCCAACGCTAGTAGCCTTTGCTCTTGTTGCAAAAATAACGACCGATTATCCGGATGTTTGGAAAGATGCAATAAAGTTCGAGCGGCTCTTCGTAACATGTCTAAACTGGTGCCCATTAATTCGGGATTATCCCGGAGCGTATTAATGCCGTGCGAACTGACGACACCTAATGCACTTTGATCGGCTTGTTCTATGAACGATAAAAGCAATGAAATACACGGACTTTGTAAAGCTATGATTCTGGACATGCTGGAATCAGCAGCGGCTAAATAGTGCAATAAGTTCACCGCGAACTCCCTTAAAACCTGACGTCGATAACAAAACCATCGTACACATTAGGTTTTTTTTTTTTTTTAAATTATTATTAAACGAATTTTTATTGAAATTTTTGCGTGGAAAATGAAAAAGCTTATCGATATATATGAATATACATATTTTATGTAGCACGTACAGAAATTTATAAATTATTTAATAAAATATTTTCAAAATTCCTTAATATTCATTAATCGCAATGTAGTTCTATTTTATTTATATCGATTTCTTTTTATGTTAAAGAAAATAGTAGGCCAAAATATATTTCACGTATAATATTGTTTTCCAGATAACTCTAGATAACTTTTTAACGCGTTATATAATAAATATATTCGGAATTAAACACTCGATGTCAACTAAATATCCCTTTTATTAAAACATAAAACAGACAATTTTGTTAGCATTCAAAAGTTTATGTACCGTCAATATACATCTGACGGAAAACGTTAAGTTCGACGGATTTTCAACTGTTGAAATTAATCGAGTTTTCATAAAAGAAAGCAATCAATACCGAGACAGAAATACAAAGAAATGACGCGAACGCTATGAAAAATAAACACGTTTAAAATTGACGAGAAGTTTATAGTGGATAAATTTCTTTCGAATAATATAATTTCTTTTTATGCCTTTTTACGATCGATGAAACATTTTTATACAAAATAACACTATTTACCCAATATAGTTTAAAGTGATTTTTGTAAACATTACACAACGAATTCGAATATTCCGAAGCTGACTAAATCGTGTAAATATTACAAAATTCAAACCGAAATCATTAAAGTAGGTAAATATACACCGACTTTAATTTGAATATAAATTCGAAATCGTAAAATGAGATCCCATGAATAGTGAAACCGAGAAAATATGAATTTCAAATTGGCGCGATTCTTTCGGGAAACAATTATTATTGATATATATAATCGTAACTGTTCCTCGAACGAATACTTGTCGTGATATAAATTTAAAATTCGTTTATTTAATTACGAAACTTGATAAATAAAAACAACATCGTTTATAAAATTTATACTTTTAAGCGATTCTAAAACACTATTTTTCATAAGGGACATGAAATGTTTTAATTTATTGACGTTTATTTAAAGAATCACTACTACTGATAACAGTTCATTAGGGGCGACAACAACAACCATTTCTACTTATCATTTTCTGACATATATCGTCAGTCGTAGTCTAATATAATCATTTAAATAATTCCTCTTGAATTCGATATTATTTAAACTTAATTAGCGTGTGCATACGAAACAAAATCTACAAATATTCTAACTACGTTTCGAACCTAACAGTAATGATTAAAAACATTTATAACTTATTAACAAACGTAACATAGATTTAACAATAAGAAATAATAACATATTATTAAAATAAATTAAAAAATGCAGGAGTATATAAATGCGAAAAAGGATGGTACATAGGAGAAACAGACAGACAATTCGCAATTTAATTACATATAAAAACGATGATGAAAAATATCATTTGGAAAGCACTATAAAGAATTAGAACACAACACCAATAATATTAATCAAAATTATAAAACTTTGCATATAGAAAAACACGATAGAAAAAGAAAAACATGATAGAAAAAGAAAAAAATGGAAATAACAAAAGAAAGAGATAAAAATAATTTATTAAATTTAATGATAAATTTTGATGAAGAATTAGTTCTAAAAAATACATTATCAAAATCAATTGTTCATTTTTATTTTCTGTGCTTTCGGTATATTTATGTATAAATTTTATATCGCTCATTGTAGATTGTGTTGTTTAACAGGTTCACTATCAGGGTTAATTTTTATAAATTGTATATCTAAATAAATACTTTTACATTTTATATTTCTGATAAGTACATTTATACTATGAGACTATTATTTCATTTTATTTTTATAAACTGCACGTCTAAATTAGTATTTTTACATTTCATATTTCTTGTATATTGTAAATACTTACATATTTTTATATGATATTATGTATTCACTTGATAATGGCTTAATAACCGAAAAGCTTTGCAATCTTTAAAAACGTTTAATAATTTAATTCATTTCTTTTTTATTTAATAATAATAATAATGACTGTAATATTATCGGGGACCTTGCTGAATATAGAATCATGTTTTACTAACTTATTTAACAAAAAAATGATATAATAACTAATATGTTATCTACTGTAATTAATCCCAAAATGAACAGGCTCCCCAAAATAGATGTATGGAATATTAATGAGCTCACATAATACCGCCATGTTGAATTGATCTTAATTAACGAAAAAAAAATATTGTCAGAAACTAAAACCCAGAGGTACAACATTTTGCCTAAAACGTCTGCGAAAAATCACGAGATGAATAAATTCACAAATACATAGTAACTACTATAGAAATGATCACCTCTTATAATCTACAACATATAAAAATTGCACACTGATGAATTCATTTTAAACAGTTAATACGTGGTGACAACTTTAAGTCAAAATAAACAATATTAGAATCACGTTTAATAATACAACATAAAAAAAAAGAAATCGTTAATAATGTTACATGATATCTGCATCAGCTTGAAAAACAACAACACATCAATCCACTAGTAGCTTACAGAATTGTGTACACCGTACAAACGATGGAATATCAGTTCGAAAACTCGGATTGTAGATCATAAATTATTCATCTTGTATATAAAATTATTTATAATAAAAGCAATCTCGGAATGTTACGCTTCATTTAGCCTTATAACAAAAAAATCACGATATCGTTCTATGGAATAGACTGCAAACGTTTTAGAAGAAATTACATATTGATGTGATGCGATTCAGAAAATAACCAGGTTGTTTATCTCCGACCTAAAAAGTTAATAGGAACAACACGGTTTAATATCCTATTTCTCCCGGTGGTACTTATATTTATTATAGAGGCGACACACATAAAAAATCTGAATGAGCGATTATAAATAATTCTAGGTCCCGTACCAAAGATCATAAAGGATAACGAGAGGAATAGTTCTCGCGAAAAAAACATTCTAGTGTATATATATATATATATATATATATATATATATATATATATATATCAATCTTAATAGATAATAGAGAATATTTCATAAAACACTTTATCCAGAGCGTGACGTTATATGGTGTAGAGACATAGACGATTTTTAAGTGGAAAATACAATGTTAGCGTCAAATCTCAAAAATACCTTGGTCGAATAAACTAATGAGAAAGTCTTGCACGAGATAAATGAAGACCTATCCGAAATACGATCAATGTGAAAAGAAATAATTGGGCGCGCGCATAGACACATTCCGATTATCAGATGATAACATTAATAGGAGAAATTACAGATGGAAGACGAAGTTCAGACTTAGGTGTACGCACCGAGTAATGAGCATGTTCCTGAAAATGAATTATTACTACTTATCAACTTCAAGTTTATAAAAGAGAATATATATATATATATAAATAAATACCACGAAATAATAAATAATCTAACCTGATCGCCACTTTTATTGCAAAGCAACCTGGTTAATACGAAAGTAAGCTTCTCCAGCCTGGTATAGGGCGGAGTCGCCATTACGAGATCCACGTTCGAATGATTAACGCACAATTTACATAACGCTTCTAAAGCTAATCGTTGCGGCGATAACGAATAACCGGGAAAAGCGTCTTGTCCTTGAGCGGCACTGCATACGGCCCAATGTAGTAAACCGTCTAGAATCGGCCGCGAGACTTCTTCCGAGAATACGGACAAATCGATACAGCCGGATATGTTAGTTATCGAGACTAGTACACTTTCGCGTACGTGATGCAAAAAATCCCACCACCATTCAGTTTGACCGTAAAGGCTTGAACAACAATCGGTAAAGTCGGAATCTTCTTCTCGATCGTAATTCTGCTGTTTTTGTGTACGTAACGGATGTTCGTGATGCAATAACAATAGTTTACCCATCAATAATAAAAAATTGCAATTTTTCGCAAACTCGAATTCGTTACCGGGGACGAAGGTTAAATTTCGTAATATCGAACTCAACGTAACGCATCGTCTAGCCATCGTATCTTGAGTATCGTTGACTAAGCAAAGACTGGCCTCGTCGCGACAATAACTTTCGTCTTCTAATTGATCTAGACGTCTTCTTTTTAACACGCCTACGGTATCTTTCACGCGGCAATTTATCTTGGCTAATTTAGCTTCTAGATCGTCGTCTTGCTCATTATTATCGTTAATAGATTTCGATCTATGATGATGATAATGATGATGATTTTTCTTTACGCGAACGACGGTCACGTTACCGACTTTATTAACGATGCTGCCGGTATCTTTATTATTATGATTATTATTCGGTTTATTACGACTACTACGTTGACGCGTACGTTTGCCGGTATTATTTATACGATGATCGACGACTCCGCTTCCGTTGTTAATATTATCGTCATTTCCTTTCGAGCGTTCTACATTTTCCTCTGGCAGTGAATAGATTTTCTCTTCTTTTATATCAGCGACCGAAATTGGTCTTTTATCCGTCGTTGTTACCGCCTCCTCGTCTTCTTCAGCTTCTTCTTGTTCTTCTTCTTTCAACGATTGTTGTTGTTCGGCTAATTGTACAGGCGACGATAATGGTAATGACGACGATGAAGACGGTGCTGGTATAACGTCATCTTGATCGACGTCCATTTTCTCTTGATCGTTGCTATCTTCTTTGATCGGGTTTTCTCGATCGTAATCATCTTCAGCTTTAACAACGTCATTATTATTATTATTATTATTATTATTATTGGTTATATCGGTCGATTCTTCCTCGTCGATAGTTTTATTACCATTATCCGTATCGCTACTATTATCTTTCGAATCGTTGTTAATACTACTATTACTACTATTACTAGCAGTACTATTATTATTATTACTACTATTACAGTTAGCAGCGCAACTACTATCATCGTTGATAGTTGTAGTAGTAGCGACGTGATCGTCATTATGGTCGGTAGTAATATCGTTACAATTGTCCTCGATATTATTTTCATCGTTTTTTCTAACCGAAGGTAACAGTCTCACGAACGGTACAACATCAAATTCGCTTCTAAAACACGGAACGATGTAACTCGTATCCGGTTCGATCAGATCGTCGAAATCGATATTTCGTTTACTCCAACATCGTTCTTCATCGCTGATGAACAAATCGCCGCTTCCGTCAACGACGCCTACCGATACGCCTCTTCTAGACTTTAACGTATAATCCGGTAGCTGGGCTTTCAACGGAAACTTATCGGACGGATCGGGTGGTTTTGTTATACGACCGAGATCCGGTTCGACCGATGTCGGTCGCGTATTTTCATACCATTTTTTATCATCCATAGACGAATTATTATCATTATTATTAGTAGTAGTATGTTCGAAAACGTCCGTTAAACTGTGTTTGAAATGTTCCAACAGAACGTCCAGTAAACCGGGCATGTGAGATAAGCCGAAATATTGAACAGCCACGTCGTCGTATAACAATGCGTTTAGTACGTCTAAAGCGTAAGACGTTTCGGCCAATAATCCGGATCTAAGACTCATCATCAATTTCCACGCGTCTACCGGTGCCACGTCTGCTCGCGTCAACTTTTTTCGTTTATACAGTAACGGCGTTGTAGCTTCCACGCTATCTGGCGGAAATACTAATTCTCTCTTCACCATAACTACGGCCGAGGACGCGTGTTGTTGTTGCGATTGTTGTTGTGGTTGTGGTTGCTGTTGCTGCTGCTGCGGCTGTTGTTGAGTAACCGGCGGGACGATCGGAGACGCGCCCTATAACAAAAAGTTTAATAATTGAACTTTTTCTTCGTTAATGTTCCTTCATTTTTTAATTTTGTCCGTTCATTCGTGGTAGACAGTTAAAATAAAAGCAAAAAAAAAACAACAATAAAAGTAAACAAGACAAATGAATATGTAATTCATTAAAGGCGTTATGGAGGGGAATAGAACAAGAAGAGAATGTCGAAACAGCAATAACCAACAATGTTATACTAGTATGAAGAAAATATCTCTATATGTAATTTTAAGTTTTTCTTCATTTTTAATAGATAACGTCGAGTTCTTTCCTACTAGCCAATAAATACTTCTCATTTTTGCTTTTATTTCCGAACATTTCTGCCGAACGTGGTGCTTTTTTCCAATTTAGACGCAAATCGATGTGGATCCCTAGGTACTTGACTGGCTCTTTTTATGGGATTATTTGCCGATTCAGTGTCACTGAAAAATTCTAAGATAAACAAATTAACCATCCGTGAGTTTTTATATAACATTGAGTATTGGTATGATGATGAATCACTTAGAAAATCGTTCAAACGAAATTACAAATTGCGAAACATATCGCGCGTTATATTACAACCGGAAAATGTTAAATTTTCAACGAGAAACTCCATATAATTAAACGACAGTAACGAGAAATTGAATTTTCAAATTATAACAAATCGTTTTTAGTTTTAATAATCTACAGAAAAAAATCTACAAAGATACTGTTCTACGCACACGGTTCTTAAATATTATTAAACGTTTGTAAAAATATCGCTACAACAATGTACGTTCTAGAGCGTGAATAAAATGAAATTTAACTTACTTTAATCGGTTGGGATGGTAGAACCGGTGGAAATGGTTTACCGTCTGGTCGAAAATTCGGTCTTGGAGATCGAGATGCGGACTGGTTTATTGAATTCGTCGGAGAAGGTCCAATATTCCATTGGTTATTAAGTGGCGGTTGCTAAACACACACATATATATATATATATAAAAGTCTACACACTCATGCAAGGCTAATTATATAAGTTACTTTCTTACTTATATCGCGATAACATTTAATAAATTCATTTAGCCAACAGGCTACGCAGATAATCGAGTGCTACCGGCTAGATCGATTAAAGGAATTCAGACGATGTTAAACAGGCTAAATCAAGCCAGGAAAAATATGATATGAAAATAGATGTCAAGAAAAAATTTACGAAGCCAAATAGGAATACGGATTAGGAATTAAAAATCTGAAAAGAAACGAGTAATATCATTATTTAGGTGTGTTGTTAATGAGCGACGAACGAGAAATAAAGGAATCAATTGAAAGTCGTATTACAATGACTAAACAAGAGTTCAAAACGTACAAACCGCGCTGAAAAATATAAACTTAAAAATAAAGATGAAAGCCAACCAGTGTTACGCCATGTCCATCCTGAAATAAGCGGACGGAACGTAAACACTAAATGTAAAAAGTGTTAAAAGGTTAAATTTTCTATTGTAGAAAAATTAGAAAAATGCATATGCTCTCGTCGATTTATTTATGAAACAAAACAAAACAAAACGGGAAAAAACCGAAATCGACACGAATTTTTGAATTTTGTACGCAGTCTCAGGATGAAAGGAAAAATCCTTCTTTATTTGTTAAGTCGGATTTTATTTAAAAAACGAACGAAAATAAACATTAATCTTAATTTTGGACGTTAACTACCTCGTAGAAAATAGCGTATATAATTACGCTACTAGATAATATCAACATACACCAGCTGTGTTTAGAAAACTTTATCATACACTTGCATATGTACCGCAAATAACGTACATGATAAAGCATAATTAGCGAATATGTAATTTTTCTAATACCTGAGACGGAGGAAATGACTGCGACGAGTTCGGTGGATATCTATGTTGATCCCATTGCGACGACGTGGGTGGCGTTTGAGAATTCGTAACTGGTGGCCTCGGTGCTGGACTTTGATTCCACTGTTGTTGAGACGGTGCTGGTGGAGGCTGAGTTGGCGGATAACCGGCTCTATATTGATTATTATTGTTAGAACTGTTCGGCCAACCTAATCGTTATATATACGATGGAAAAATACAGATAAAACAAACTTTGTAAACTTTTTAGCCCGGATTATTACATACATACATACACATACATGCATGCATATATATATATATATATATATATATATATATATATATAGGGTATAACCGACTGTTAGATTTCGGAAATCTACCAACAAATTAAGCATGTGTTTACTCAAAATCAGTAATTTATTGTAATCAAAATATAACTAACAATCGTCTTTTTCAAAATTCGACTACTTTACAATCGATTCTAACAAAATCCACTAATATCGATATAAATTCAAAATCGAAATATAACTAAACACAATAGGATTTACGTCATTTGACTTAAAAGCAATCTATTTTTTATTCTAAAAATGGGATATGATGTACAAATTAAATATAACATAAATTTATAAAAATACGTAAACATCGTGTATATATATATAAAACATATAATCAACTGCTTAAATTAAAAAATAAATTTAAAAAAATATATATATTATATTTATAAACCGACTAATTTAATAAATTATTTTGGAAACCCGGAATTAGTCTGTTTATATATATATGAAGATAATGATGAATTTCGTTATATCCCATAGGACGTCATGATCGTGATAATTATATATACATACACAAAATATACATAAAACCAAAGGATTAGTCATTAATTATTAGTCATAGGTAAGGCTATCACTAATATATACACATCGTGATTATAAATTTTTACAATATAACAGAAATTATTCAGACTAGAAGTTTGTTAAATTGGTCCAATCGAAAAGTTGTCTATCGAAACAAAACGAAAAAACATGTGTTTAAACTTGTTTATATATGTGAAAAAATATTTTTGATTCGCAGTTCATCGAATAAGAAGTCGAACCGAAAATAACTGATATGTTAATAACGACAAACTCATTTAAATCATCTTTTTTTTTTTCGAGTTCGTGTAAACAAAGACTTTTCTTTATAACACGTAAACATTTTGGAAGCTGTAATAATAATAATGAAATTATAAATTATTTACATAATTAATAGTTTGTAAGTATAAACACAAAATAAGTTTAAAAATTATATTTACCGCCATAAACAGGACGTTGTTGATTATTGTACGAAGAGTATGGAGGCTGCTGCTGCTGCTGTTGATCTTTAGAAAAGTCGGGATGTCGCCTTGGTTGGGAGCCCGGAGGAGGAGGCATACCTTTATTAGACGTATAGGGTATTGCGCCGGCTGAAGAGACAGGTGGCATTTGATTCTGATTGGAAGAATAGATCTATTTGTAAACCAATATTAATTTATAAAATATTTTAAATTTAAGTAACACTAACCCGTCATTTCGTACGCGAATTTTATTAAACTTAAATTTATTTCACTAATTTTTCTAAAACGTACTTTTTTGTCAATTTTTAAAGATTACTCTTAACGAACAATATAAATAGTGTCCGATGAAAAATGCGATTGGTTCATGGAAACAATTTGTAAAGGAATGGATTTCAAATGGTGAAATAGCACGGACACGATTAGTTTAAAGCGTATTTATAGGAAAAAATTGAAGAATGAATAACTTTAATTTAAATGACATAGTGCACAACTGTATGCGAGTCATATATGCGCTTAACATTTAAAATATTAAATTTCGTTTTACAAATAAAAATATACATATATATCAAAATTTTACTGAGAGCGATTCTTTACAGAAAAGTTTACGAATATAAATTACATATTATATATTAAGACTAATAAAATACGAATTTGACCAAAATATCAATGTTCTCTTTATGGTTTCCGTGCGCGATAAATAAAATAACGTACACATTCTTATCTAGATACACAGTCGTAAGAAAAAAGCGCACGATCCAATAACGTAAACATATTAACCATTTCAGTCATATATTATAAAATGTTGATACAAAACTGTAAATTTTATACAGTTGTTTATTATGCAGTACTGCCTTGGTGATAATTTTCTATGTATTTATATAAATATTTTTAAAATTGAGACATTTCACGTCAATCAGAAAATAAAACATTAGGTTCGAATTAAAATTTCATGTACCATATTATAGCGGACATCAGGACTGAAAGCGTTAAAATAGCGTGTCCCATTTGGGAACAGTACGATCGAAAGGATTAAAAACTCGAAGAAATTACAATGTGAAAAATATATAAAATATAACTGAACAATCATTTGCCATGGAATCAAACGAAGAAGTAATTAACAGCAAACAGTAGAAATATAAAATCAATCGAAGCAACAAGTAATTAAATTCCGAACAAATTAAAATTGAAAAAGTAAACGAAAGCATTTAAATATAACGATTCACGGTAGAGCCCGTATTCTGAATTCTCGATATTTCCTGAAGGTACTTCTTTATACGAACAACATAATCAAAAACAGCGTTTAATTTGCTATTTGAATATATATATATATATATACATTTAATTTTCTATCGTTCTCCGACAATTACCTGATCAGGCCGATAATATTCATGATGAGGCGGTTGCGGTGGGGGAGGAGTCGCTGATGACATCGAATGTGGAGATGGCGGATGCTGCGGCGGTTGTGTAAGAGGTTGTTGCGCTGCGGGAGATTGAGGCGGTTGTGATATTGATGGTGGCTGTTGTTGAGTGGGAACTTGAGTCTGCGACTGCGGAGATGGTATGTGAGTAGACTGAGATTGTTGCGGTTGTACTTGTTGTAGTTGAGGAACAACGGATGTACTTTGCTGAGGGGAAGACGGTGGGTAATTCTGAGATGACGATTGGGAAACAACAGGAGTCGGCGACGGCGGAGCCACTATTTGAGAACTTGGCGGGGTTTGACTCGTAGAAGGAGGTATCTGTTGTGATGACGCGGGCGGAGGTGGTGGTCCACTAAATGTAGGTCTTGGATGGTAAATATTTTGATGACCGTAAGGAGATCGAGAATACGGGTCTTGCCCACCTGGCGTCACACCCGGACTAGGTTGCATCGACTGTTGCTGCTGTTGCGCTTGTGTATTACCAGGAGGTATAGGACCACTACTGTTACCCTGACCGTAATTCCTGAAAATAAGTTCAAATATTTCAAACTTATTAACATTTTAATAGGACCATTTCTCCCTAAAATTTGCAGAGCGAAACTTTATCGCATGTACTATTAAAATAAATTTATCTATGTAAATATTTTTATGTAGTATTTTCATAACAAATTTTCGATGATTCGGTTACATTAAACGAAGAGATTTCACATATTATCGTATACGTACCGTTCTGAATCCGGTGGATAAATATGGTACATCCCACGCGTAGATTGAGACATGTAGGCATTAGGACCCATATATTGTTGCCCATATTGGTCAGTCGGATACTGAGGATACCCTCCCGGTTGACCAGGATACGGCGAACCTTGAGGTGGCATATCTATAAAGTCAAGAAAACAAACGACTCGTTTATAATACACAATCGAAATGAACAATATTCAAAAGAGTAACAAAAATTTTAAAATAAACTTTAACTAACTTTGATTCCCGTGCATAGAAGGCGGCGGTCCCCTTTGGCCATATTCCGGAGGATAACCGTAACCGTAACCGTCCATAGCGGCCGGTCCAGGACCAGAAGAAAAAGAATCTTGAGAATTCGAAGAACCCACTGTATTTTATAATAATAACAGAAATTAAGAAAATTCATTTACTATAAAAATTTACTTATTGATTAAGTTTTAGAAGAAATAATAAGAGAGGTTATTACGCGTAATTATTTTAAAGCGTCATATTAAATCGACCATTCGTATTCGGTTACGTAATAATAAACGTTCCGAATTGATCGAACAATGTGAAATTAAAAAATTATATTCACGAAAGTAATCATCCGTAAAAATTAAATATAGCTTCAACAATCAAACATACAACAAAGAAACGAGTATTCAATAATTCGGAAATATTTACATGCTTTAATAAAACGTACTAATTTCTGACAAAAATTATATTTAAAATAAAAGTATTACGGAAACTCACACACACACACACAAAAAAAAAAAGACATCAATATTAGACCAGCCAAAAATGTTCTCGTTAATCTGAAAATTAAAAGAAAAACGTAAAAAAAAAAGATAAACAGTCTGCAACGAGAAGAGAACATCGCGATAAAAATCGACTACAATCATGTAGAAATCGATGAAAAAAATGGGGTTATCTTCAGATCAGAAGTGGACTTACATAGGCGTATCGTTATTACATAACACACACACACATACATATAAACTAAATCTTTCGAACGTAAATCGAAAACGACGATTTAATACATTACATTCCCCCCTCAATAATATAAACTGAAAACGTCGATTTACAAAGTAAAAATATAAACAAATTTTGAACGAAGTAACAGAAAAATAGTATATGATAAAATCATCGAGAAAATATTGAAACACGCAGCTGGTACGATCCGTAATAAAATGCTAAACACATTACTTCCATTATGTAAAAATTAACCAAAAAATATAAATTATCACGCGACTGATCAATACATTCCCCCATCTATATAAACTAATTACAAAGATTCGACTTTTGCACTTTCGTACATCATCAGCATCATCATAATTTCTTAATCTCGTTAAAAAATGTCAGAATTCTCTGGATAACGCAACATTTTTCGTGTTGCTATATCCTGTTGCTTGTAAACAGTGTTGTATTTATTTGATACACTTCATTTTTGGCATTCCTCTTGACCGTTTTTCTTCTATCGTACCTTCAATTATTTGTGTCAAATATTCATTGCATTTGAAAATATAACCTGCCCATTTGTATGTTCTTTCTTTTAATCTATACTAATACATAAAACTGTAGTGTCTGTCTGTGATATACGAATATTTTCATTATAATCACTACATTGGAATTTATCACACATAGATAGTAAATCTATTTTTTAACATTTTTGTTCTGTTTGTTTCGATTTAACTCAAAATCTATTAAAGCAATAATGACGAAATTCGCATAGCGTATAGCCTATATCGGATTCGTTCTAAGCTTTGATTCCCATTGATATCACACATAGGACAGAAATTACAACAATTTAAAGTTTTAAAAAGTAGGAGACTGCAATATCTCCGTCAAATCGTTTAAAATTTAACAGCCACCTAAAATCGGCAAACAGTACATCTACTAGACGATAGACCGACTGTAAAAAACATCGCATCGCCAGTTCGTTCTAGATTTTTTGCTTTCGCGTAGTAAAAGAAGGAGACAACTCGGCCAAAGACCATCTATATAATATCTCATCATCGACCTTTTCTGAAATAGTTGCGTTCTTGTAATAAAAGAGACAGCGATGTTATATTTAAAAAAATAATTACACAAACTGACCGGGTGATGGAACGGGAGCCGCTTTAGCGGACTTCTTCTTAGTTGTGGATTCCATTTGACTGATTATTGGTTGCGGATCGATTCCGCCTCTATCAAAATGGCATTCGTACGGTAGCAGATTCTTCGTATAATGCTTACGTAATGTATAAGCCGCACTAGACGATGCACCGATGCCCAAAAGGCCGGCAATGTCTTTCCAAATTTTGTTTTTCGTCACCTACAATAATGTTTCATTAAAACAAAAAATATATATAAATAAAAATAAATATGAACCGAACCGTCAGAACAAGATAAAAACGAAAAATTAAGCAAGCGAAAGGGTACGTAATTTATATATATTCTAATAGCATTTAAATAATTTCACACACACACACATATATATATATATATATATATATATATATATACATACACGAAATTGTCCGATTTTTATTCATTATAGCATATAACGTTCTAAATGAACTTGGGAAAAGATCAATTCAATATTCAGATCTATTAAACCTTTAATTAAATCTAACAAACAAATTATTTTTCTACATACGCACGTACACATTATATGAACACATACATACGTATCGAAAAGAAACGATTTTACTTCATTTATTTACTCTTAAAAAATAATTTAGAATTCTATAAACTTACATAATGGACGTTAGAAATTCCTAGAATGTTACTTTACATATGAATTACGTTTATAGTTTTCATTTTAAACGGATTATTACGAGGATGCAGAGCAGCTTATTTATATAACAAAGATTCGCCTAATATTTCGTGTATTATAACAATCACAGTCTGTTCATATTACGCTGATTGTGTACTCTATATAAATTAAAAAAACTTTCTGCTTTTATAACGTATCAGTCAAAACACATACAATGTGAGTCAACTAATTATTACACTATATATATATAAACATTTTTTTTCGTTAAAACTGTAATTAGAAATTTCCAGGCGAACAGTAATTTTTATAAAAATTCTACACGAAATTTGTAAAATAAAACGCGAATTTACAGTGAAAACAGAATTTTTTTTATACATATACTTTTGAACATCCGAAGAGTCGATATGGAAATTTTAAAGAGTTCTTTAAAAAAACATAAGTTCCACACGGCAAAATATAATGAACTCTAACGCCACTTATCATATCATATATATATATATATATATATATATATATATATATATATATATATATATATATATATATATATATATATATATGTATAATGCCACGCGAAGGAAAAAAGCTTCAATAAATGTTATAGAGTCTACATTTTCCATCTTAAAAATTTATATGAAATAACTAAAGAAGATATATACAACAATTACATCAAACACCGCAGATATTTTCTCGCATTTAGCACATTATTAAGAATATATATATTTTTTTTTTCCTATAGACTTTCCATCAAGTTATAAATATACACACGGATTGATTTACATGGAATAGACATTTTCGCTTATATATGAAATTCTATCATTTTTTTTTTTAAATAAAATTAAATTAACGTGCCATGTACAGCAGCCAAGGCTAAATGCACGATAGGAAAAGAGGATTAGATTGAGTTATAAATACCGGATCGGTGGAGGAAGATAGTTAGATTCGACAATGAAACATGGTCATCTTTGAAGACGAGATGAAGCGAAGGAAGATTAAGAGACGCTGTAAGCGAGGAATATGAGGGACAATCAACTGGAAAGGATAATGTTACCGAAATTCTCTAACAATATATACAAATAAATATAAAAGCAGCTAATATAATATAACAGAATCTTGAGATTGGATTTTAATAATCATTAAAATTAAATCATAGGCGAATCATAAAAAGTGGTAAATTTTTCTAGCATCCTGATACCATTTGTTAGATGCACGTACATACATAAACACATATACGTACCGAAGGAACAAAAATAGTAAATGTAAAAGCCGTCTGTGTTGTTAGATTACGTTAGACGACACGTAAAAAAATGAACAAATGTCGAGATCACCTCAATAACGTGTGCGATGTGCATTTTTTAATTAAAGCATGTTTGCATCGTTTAATATTTTCATTTTTTCGCTATAATAAACATGTAATTTTTTTCCGCACATTTCTTTATTTGAATAAGAAAAAGTAAATTGTGCGCGCATAAAAGAAGTGATGTGCCATTATCGCCACCCGTATAATAATAAACGAGAATAAAGTGCATGACCGATACGTACGAGAAATATTTAAATAGTTATTACCTATTCACTCGCCGAAAACCGATTGTTAAATAAGAATGCATTTTAAAAAGCGTTATACGAATGTGTCTACATTAGAAACTGCTGTTTTAAATAAAACCCCTTTTTTTTTCTTCATAAATATCGTTGACAACGAAAAAACCATCTTAACAGACCCGAAAAAAATCCATTAATGGGAATCCAATTGTTAAAATCGAATAATGAAAGGTGAACTTAATCAGTCTATCGTCGTTTATTCGAATATAATGAAATTTACAAATTATGATGCCTAAATATATCAAAACATCGTAGTTAAATTTCGAAAACCACGCGCGTTAGGCCGTGGTAACATTATATGCGTCTCCGTTTTTTTTTTATTTAGTCTTGGGCGCGTACAATCACGCATAATGCTCAACATGGTTATACTGTTTTCGACCAAACGACGTCCGCCACATTAAAACGACTAATATATATATATTGACATAACACTGCTTTTAAAATGTACCCTAAAATGTTAGTTTCATTTAATCGAAATTAATGCTTTAAATAGACGATGTTTGACAAAAATTTAATGATCTTTACCAAATCAGAGATGAAAACAGGAAAATATGCTAAATTTTTCAACAAATTATTAAAGAATCAACCAATAAAATTTGTTGAATATTTTCGATTATTATCATCCATAATTACTAAAGTTCGTGATAAATTGAAAAAAAAAATACTCTTCGAAAATGTATTGAACCCAGATAAAAACTAATGATAACACTCGGGTAAATTTGAAAATCATGCATTTCTCATATTTGTACTGAAGATATTTTACGTTTAGTTAAAATTTTGAAAAAACTGTGCTGCATTTTCATCTTTTTTTTTTTAATCTTCTTATCAGGTACTGACAAATTTATGTCATCAACCAGATGTTGTCTCTTGAGAACGAACTTGATTTCTTGAGAATATGCCCATTAGCAAGGTCTCAATTTAAGTTTTGAAATGGCTATATCCAATCCATCATCGTTCTTCTTTTCAATCTTTTGACTTTTGTTGGTTTCTTCAACAAATCATCTGCTAGTGAGTTTGTGTGGTGCTGTAGTCTCCATATATGTTTTTGAATCGCTTCGTGAATTACATCCTCTATGTACTTTATATTCAGATCTTCATGTAGCGTACGGTTTGAGACGTACCACGGTGCTCCCACTATAGCACGTAATACCCTGTTTTGATACGTCTGAATTTTGTTAACTTTGCTTTTAGACGCACAGCCCCATAGTTCCACTGCATATAACTATACAGGTTTTAATATTACGTTGTACAGTAGTAATTTGTTTATAATATGAAGTTGTGAATGTGGACCAAGCAACCAGTACAGCTGTTTAGTCTTTATGTTTAATTCCGTTTTCTTCGCTCTAATATGCTGAGCCCATGTTAAAGTTTGGTCTAGGTGAACTCTTAGATATTTTACCGTTCGACTTTGTTCAATTCTCCTATACCTTTGATAAAGATTTTACATCTATCGCGAACAATTCTTCTTTTAGTAAATATAATGTGGGTACTCTTGGACTTGTTTATTGTCAATTTCCATTTGCTCGACCAATTTTCAATTTCATTGACTGCACTTTGCAAGATCTGTTCACCAAGAAATAATTTCTGAATATGGTCAAGCATTTTCATATTATTAAAAGTTGATAATAACGAAAACATTTCTAATTTTTTGTTGTTCAATGTGCAGAAGCTGCTCGTGTATATTAATTTTATATTTTTTTTTTTTATTTTGCTCGTGTATATTAATTTTATATATTTTTTTTTATTTTGCTCGTGTATATTAATTTTATATATTTTTTTTATTTTGCTCGTGTATATTAATTTTATATTTTTTTTTTATTTTGCTCGTGTATATTAATTTTATATTTTTTTTTTTATTTTTGGCACATCGTTTGTTTTCATACGCGTGCTTGGATTTGAAAAAAAAAAACACACGAAGACTCATTTAATATAAGCGCGAACTAAAATGTCGCGCAAACATAATCGAAATTTTAAAACAATTTTAAACGCCCGTACTAATTCGACGGAGTATAGGATATTAGCGAAACAACATCGCGATAAGTTACGAGCATTCGATTAAAAATATATTTAATCAACGTACAGCAATTTCTAAAACGACACGATGTAAAGCACAGCGGACAGACAGTTTTTAAGAAGAAAATAAACTAATGTTACCATGGAACTACACTGCACCTTGCATACCTCCATGAAGCCCCCTCTTTCCTTCACGTACAAATACAGGCGAAATAAATCGAGAGGGTTCTTGGAGATGGTAGGACACGCTGATATAGGAGTACCGCGATCGTCCATGAACTGCAACAGCTTGTCTAACCATAAACGTCTTTCTTGACTATCGTCCATTTCGTATAACTTACCTAAGCTGTCGTGTTTCTGAAAAGATTAACAAGAAGAAAAATCACGTTCGGAATATATGTATCGTAATTCGCGATACGCGCTTTCGAATAAAAAATTACTTCAGTGGATAAATAAATAATAAACGAACCTAATTTTTCTCCAGAAACGCTACAGAATTAAAAAAATGGCCGTGATTGAGACGAGATTTCTAAAGGTTATTAAAACTTTATACAGTAGAAAGCTAGAGATCGAGAATAGCAGAAACATTTGAGTGTTTTAGTTTAATATTCTAAATGCAGAAATACTTTCCAATGATACCATGCTCTTAACTACCGTTCGTAAGATTTAAAAAAATACTAAAGGTACTATTGATATTTCAATTGTGCAATTCCTTCAAACTGGTCAAATTCCGAGAATTTTTAGTCATCTTCGGGTAGATGAATTTTTTTTTTATCGACTTTTAATTATCAACGATATATTTAATTATTCTTCGTTTTATATCAGCAATTGCTACCTATTGACTTAACACTTCTACCTGTCAACGGAATTCTCAGTGTGCGTCTATATGCTCACATTTCAAAGGCGTCAATTCTTTTTCCGCAGTCAGCATTTACTGCCCAGGTTTCCACTGAATAATGCAACACGAAAGCAAACGTCAACGTAATATTCGTTTTCTTGTTTCTAGTTCCATCTTTCTGTTTTCAGAACTCTGGATTTCTAAACGTCTGTATGGTCATTATTATTTCGCAAATTATTTATTTGTCCATCTTCTGTCAGCATAAACTAAATATTTACACCGTTTCACATTTTCTAATTGTTGCCCACCCATTTTCAGTTTTGTTTCTATAATTTCATACCTGCTAAATTTCATTATTTCTGCTTTGCTAATATTTATTTTCATCTTCCTTAGGATGCATTTCATTCTCCATGCCATACATGTAAATAGTTCATGTTTTTCATTTCCTCAACCAAAATTGTTCTTCATTCACGTCAACACTAAACTCAGTTTACATAACTGTATTTAAGATTCTGTGAAAAATCAGCAGGCCGTATACGAAATCCATAATGTATTTCTTATAATCTAAATATCGATAGATTAATTATCGCTATGTTAGCGCTAGTACCGCCGTGGAAAAAAGTGTGATGGTTTATCGAAACTAAAATGGGAGATTATCGTAAATAAATAAACGTAAATTAAAAATGTAAGTATATTAACCTTAGGTCTGTAAATATCTTGGCTTATATGACTGTTAAATACCTGAAACGAAACCATAAACACAAATAACAGCATTAGGTTTAATATACGTTAATAAATAAAAATTCGTTATTACAGCTACAGTATTTCTATAAAACCAACGTGTAACTTTAAAGATAATTTTCTGCTTTACATGCAGCAAATTTTCAATTTGTAATTTTACACTCGCAAAACTTTCAAATCATTCATAACGGCCCATTTACAAATCTGATACATCCTTTTATAAATCTGCGGATTGTTATACCGCACGTTTGTTATCAATTTAAAAGAAGCCTATTCAGAATACGAACGAAGATTAAACATATCTGACGAGACTATTACCGACACAAATAGTTGAAATAATTTTTGTTTTCAAATAATAATAGCAAAATTAACTGAATAGATGAATAAAATTGAATGTGTAATAAGAGTTCGAGTTAAATCAGCTTGTTTTACAAATTAATAATTAAAACGAAAAGTAAAAAATAGCCGGGATTTTCTTATAGACAATATTAAATTATTTTTTTTTTTTGAACATTAAGCGAAAATACGGTAAAACGGTTTTCATTGCGCAAAACATAGTGAAATATTTTCGTTTATTACGTCATCATCACTAATGAATTCGAAAATATGTCAAATGTTACATTCGAAAATTTTCATTTTTTTTTTAAATATTCGCAATATAAATAGTACATAAAAAATATAGATAAATAAATCATGTACTTTCTCGAACACACACTTTTAACACGAATAATATCGATATATAAAAACCGATGCGAACGAAAAATTACATTGACAATTATAATGTCATTTAACAAACAGCCTGGCCAGTAATAATTCACCGAGTAACGGATAAATATAACTTTAGAGATAAATACGATTTCAAAAATAAGTTTCAATTACAAATTTTCCTAATTTATGAAACCTTTATTTTCTGCGCGTATCATTTAAATAGTTTTAAACGAGTAGTAGAATATGTAAAAATTAAATTAACAATGAAAAAGCAGAACAAAATAAAAACAACGCTAATCACTACAAAATTTATTTTATTTGTAAAGCTTTTCGACTATCATTTTCCATTGTTTTTATTTCGCTTTGTTAATTTATAAAATCACTACTCTTCGATACATCAATATTAACAATGAAGAGTTTTAGATAAAAGCGTAGTGACGAAAAAACTGAATTGAATTTATACGTTAGTTGTTCATTTTAAAATTGTTAATGCATATAATTAATTATTTCTATTACAGCATGCCAAAAAAAAAAAAAAAAAAAAAAAAAAGAGGCATTACATACTAACGAAAAAGAAACAAAGTAGAATTATTTAGGATCCACAAAACGTACACTAAAGTATAAAGAAAAAATCGACAATATTTTTTGAAAATGCGCGCTTTTAATTAAAAAAATAAACTAACAAAAAACTGAAAATAAACAAAAATTTATTTACAAAAATAATACGAAGACTTTATATGAACACAGAATTTAAAAAATAATAAAAATAAACCTAATTAAATATATAGAAATTATATATAATTTCTATATATTTAGCGAACAATAAGAAATTAATCGGTTTTTTATTTATTCATTTACGATCGCGACGTCAATTGGCTCATTCGCGTTAAAAGTACACTTAAAAAAAGAGATGAAGTATTTATAGATTAGTTGTACAAGGAGAAATTTATTCTAAAATAATGGAAAGCATAACCGATGAATATCATTAAAGCAGTCTTTTCAAAACAAATGAATAATAATAAATTCTATAAAAATTTATAACTAGTTCTGTACAGAACTGATTTACGTCAATGTATTTTAGTATTTACAAGTGGAATTTATAGAAACGGAAATGATTGCGACTGAATGAAAATAGGGTTAAAATTTCTAACGGACATGTTCTGAAATATTTTTAGACAGCCATTATAAGAATTTAAATTTTACAGTTTATTTAGTTCGAAAATTTAGTAATAAAATAAAATGCGTAGTTTTTATTTACGATATGATATAACATTCGATTTCTCCATAATTATTAGCCGCAAAACACTAATCGTGGTAAGTAATAATAATAATAATAAATTTATATGAAATATAAATTACGGGTAAAAACAGGAAATGTAAAGACATTAGAAATTATTTACTTATAATTAAAAGATTTTGTTTAAAAAATTATACGACTTCTACATTACCACTGAAAATATCAAACGTATTAATAATTACTAACCGGACTAGACGGTGTTCGAGACCACGGAGGACTACCATCCGCACCCGGATAATCGTCGTGTATCGAATTAATTCCGGGCGAACACGAAGTCATCTGTCCGTGTAGGTGACCGTGGCCGCCAGTCGAACCACCGCCTAAATAAGCTCCCATCGGTCCCATCATATTCATTCCTTGTTCTTTTCTTTTCGGTGTAGAACTAGGATCGTCTCCGGATGCTTGAAGAATCGAGAAAAAATTATATACAAGTTAATATGACGTAATTGAAGGAGAAATCAGAAGGACGACTACTAAAACATACTCGTGTGAACTATAATTTATAAAGAACACTAAAACGGTATTAGTTGATACAGTTAGAACAAGATACAACACAATAAAACGGGACATGGCTGAAAATTATCAGCACGACTGTGATGAACTATGACAAGCGCATGTTTAAACGTGAATTTTTCGGAGTCTAAATATATAAATCAACCAAGGTAAATAAAAAAGAAAAACTTGAACATTGGAGCACTTTACCTTGAAGTGCATTCGAAGAAAATTAACGATGTATCGTATATGTCCATGGTAATACAAATACAGAACACGCAGTCATCAACTTCAGATATTAGCTAATTCAACACTGAGTAGTAATGTTCATTTTACGGAAATCCAACGTGAAATTATCATATTTGTTATTTTCAATTATCAAATTCGGTATTTTGATTTTATTTTTAATGCCCGTTTTTAAATCAACATTATGTTTCCACGCTTAAATACTGTTCGACAGAGCAGATGTTACGGAAATTCATTAAAATATGTATCGGCTATCAGGATTAGAACTTCATAAACGTGTAATAAAAGAAATACAACATTATTACACAAATACATCACAATTACGTATAATGTTCGGAGCAACATTGCTACATAAATATCCCATAATTACATGCAATGTACGATTTAAAAAACTGATATCGTCTTGGAAAATTTGTGTTGTCATGAATGTCCTAAAAGTTAGCATTCGTTCAAATCGTAATTTATTCGGTTATAAAACAGACGTCTTAATTGAAAGATTAATTTATCTGCCAACGCCGTTCAGTTCAATTAACGTTTAACGGTCAGCCACTGATTAACGTTAGTCATCACATCATTCGAACTGATAAATTACCGTCTTTTCGTTTAAAAATTCGATACACTATAGATTGCGTAACTTTTTCTGCGTGCTCTTTTCATTCACCCTATTAGGTTAATTAACACGTTATATATTTTTATTTCAATACAATTTAATGTAACTTAACGATTGAACGCATTAAATGTTTTTCCGCTAATTTATATTTTAAAAAAATCGCATTATACCTGCTGAAGCGTTCGATACAGTAGACTGTTGACTCGCTTCATCGACCGGAGTTCCGTCAGGACCGGTCGTAATTACGGACGTGATAATACCGCCACAGTTAGTCTGACTGACGTTTGTCATATTACCTGTTCGTATGCAAATAGCTAGTGTTATTTCGCAAAGTAATTTTTTAAACAAACTCTTATTTCGTTAGTGTAACATCTATAATTTAAAAATGTTTTTACGGGCTCAAATACCTATTATTACGCGTATTATTAGGATAATTCAAAGAAATAATTTTTATTTTCTTTCCTGCTATGGTCTACTATTATCATAGATATAATCACTTATATCCGAATCCGCTAATTATTGTTCACATAACAGCTTTTCGTCATTACGTGTCATTAACTAAAGTAAATCTAGTGGTTTCGTCCGTTGTAATCGGCGAATTCTTCCACATTATCCAGTAGAATAATTGTCGTTCAGTTGGTATGTATATCCAACATGCTTCTTTACTGTTTTCTTTTTACAACTTCCTGTACATCTAATACATCTAGATCAGACTGTAGTGTCACGTTGCTTACGTGCCAAGGGACATGTGCAAGTGTTCTCGGTTGTATTCTGAAATGTCTTATTTTTATCTTACCTTTCGCACTGCATACCCATAACTGGCATCCATATGGACATACGTTTATAGAGCAACACCTTGTTATTTACGTTGAGTTTCGATTTTTTGCCTAATAGCCAATACATTCGCCTTGCTTTTATATTATGTTCTAATTTTTTTTTAAAAAAAAATGTTACTTTAATCATACTAATAAAGTAAAAGGTAAAAAATGTGCTGCTACTATTCAAAAGAAAAATCCAAAAGAACCTTGACTAACATGGGTATCCTCCTCCATTAAAATTTTGTCGCCGATTAAGAAGTGGTCATGTGAAGTTTGTGGGGTACGCAATATTGAAGATAGTATCGGGCATTAGATTTGGTCGTGCTCCGAATACAAGAATATCCGTCTGAACTTCTACTGACAATGAATACGCTACCAATACGTGAGGAACTTATCGTGTATCCTACTTCCTTGGATGCGCATAAATTATATAACTCAATTAAGGCCAATAATATTAATTTATAATCCGAACAGTCCACTTAAACTTAAAAGACGGAAACTGTGGCCAAAAAAAGAAAAAGTAATAACCACAAATTTTTGGGATTATTTGAATTTTATCATAGCGAAACAACCGTTTTCACAGAAAATTGTCTTACGTAGCAATTATTTTTCACTTATAGCAAAAATAATTCGTAACCAAAACTATTTAATAAATCCCATGTCGATCCGAAAAATATTTCAAACGAGTCAGCTGATCATTAGGTAAACGAATTACAAAATTAATAATAACTGAAATAAAGTGAAATTTATTTTTTGTAGCCCGTTACGTTGCTACATAACGCAACGGTGTTTCTTAATATTATTATCGCTAACGTTCGATGGTAATAATAAAAACAATGCCACAGAAACCCGGTTAACTATCACTGAAGCCACAAAGACTGCATATTGTACTTGTAAACAAAATGTAGTTCGATACAGTTTTTCTGTCGAATGCTAAACGATAAAGTGAATTTAAAAGCAAGAATTGTTTTTATCTCAAATAGCTTCGTCTCAACTGTTGAATCTATACGAGATTAATAATGCAATAATGACTAAACCGAAGTAAATAATTTTTAGATATTTTAAAATTTCTTCGTATAAAATTTAACTTCATAACTAGCGTACGATTTATTATTATTAATATAGCACCAAAAAATTCGATATCATCAATTTTGCTGACTACTTCAAGTGGTGTAACAAACTTGAAACTTTTTTTATCCGAAACACGCTACAGTCGGACTATTAATGAAGTTTTTCGAATGCATATTCTTTTTAAATGACGCCTAGTAGTGTCGTCGCTACATGCTGAGATATTCACTTAAAAGCAGCTTTTAAAATGACTAGTGGTCAATCCGAAAAAAGGACAAGTTTTTATTACTCGATTTTTTTCTGGTCGAACGTCAATATATTAAACCGATTAACATCTTCAGAATGTAAAATAAACACATCGTCGTTCGTAACCGTCATCGATCGATTTAAAGGTTAATCAAATATACCCACACAATAAGATAAATATGTATTACCAGAAGCAGTTGTCGTCAACGGCGAAACGTTTTCATGTAGATTTTCCATACTGCACTCATTATGCATTGGATGCATAGACAACGGATGCTGATTAGTGGACGATGACGGCGGTGGTGGCATTGGAGGTACTTCGTGATGACTGTTGCTCAAAGATGGCGGTATCATATTTGACATAGGCGGTGGTCCCATGCCGGTTGGATAATGATGACCGCTTGGTAACGGAGGGCCCATCGGATGATGATGCGGAGGTCCCATACCATGCGAAGGTGAACTTGCACCGTACATACTTTGAGGCGGTGGTGGTTGTTGTTGTTGACCGGGACTCGTTGGCATAGAACCAGGAGGAGCATTACCGAACAAGACTTTGTGCTGCTATAAACAACATAAATATATCGAGTTCAATCAAATTAAATTTATATGCAAACATTATATATTACGTGCACTAGTTTCGGAACATCGTATTCGTAAAATGAGAGAGTAACATTATTCGGAAAATATTGTGAAAGATATTGTCATGACGATGATTCAATTTTGAATTTTCGCATAAATAAGAAAAAAAATGATCATGGTGGGCATTTAAATGACTATATTGTTTTCCACAAACACATATTACAACGACGTTAATATATAAAAAAATGTATTTTTTATTTCTGATTATTTATAAACGCGTCAATTATTTTTTTTTCTTATTCTAAATGGAAAATATTATTTACAACTAATATTTTAAATTATGATGAGATAAAATCTTACTAAATAAACTGCCGACCCTTTAGATATAATAAAAGAGGATCAATTTCATAAATAATGCATATTTCAAATCGAGAGAAGAAATTACATCCATTCGAAGAAGAGGAAATAAATATTAATGTTCAGTAAAATAGAACCAAAGAACAATAATTGTATTTTAATGAGAATAGGCAATCATAACGAAGTAAACGATGAAGAAAATGTTCTGTCTATACACGTCAGAACGTAACAACAACGCGTAAAAAACACGAAATAGATTTTTTACTTTGCGATATTTTTTAACTCCGTCATTATTACGTGTTCGTGGAAAAATGAAATATTTTTCAACGTCTAAATTTAGAGTAAAAGAAATATAAGAAGTTCTTTCATAATTCATGCTATAATTTAAAAAACTGTTATTTTAGTCGTTTAAAATATATATTTATCATAATACTTTTGTAGTTAAATCTATACAAAAAATATTATTCATTAAATATCTATTGTCTTATATTTTTGAGATGCGTCTCCTTTACGATTTAATCTATTATGAATAGCGCAGATTACATTAAAAAAAAAATAATAAAAATAAAGGAAAAACAACATATTTTCACTATTTTTTCAGCACACAACCTTTATTAAAACATCGTGAATTAAGTCACAATATATTCGAACCTCTACATTGGTATCCATTGAATGTTTTATTAACAATAATCATCTTTTATATTCCTGATTTATTATCGGAACTCGTGTTTCTTGTATATAATTTTCTCATTTTCAAAATGTTACAACTACTCGTAACATAACTCATTACATACATTAAATATTTAGTTATACCTGAACGTGCTGTTTATGATATTGAGGAGGCGTATGTGATCTTGAGACAGGAGAACTTTGTTGTTGTTGCTGCGCTTGTTGCATTTGTTGAGGCGGAAGTGGCAACTGTTGTGGAAGTGACTGAGACTGTGACGGAGGTTGTTGATGTTGGGAATTAGAAAGCATCTGCTGCTGAGTTTGCGAGGATAACGAAGAGGCATGTAATTGCGATGATTGTTGCTGAGACGATTGAGATTGTTGATGAGACGTTGAAGAATGTTGTTGCGCTTGTTGTGATTGCTGTTGTTGCGATTGTTGCTGTTGGGGAGACGGAGGTATCTGTTGAGGATGATGGTGTATCATATGATGTTGTTGCTGACTTGATAAACTACTCGCACCTTGTTGTTGTTGTTGTTGCTGAGGCGAAGAAGACGGAGGAGGAACAATTTTGACAGCGGCTGGAGGAGGAGGTATATGATTCGAAGCAGAAGGCATGCCTGAAGAATTGGACGATGGCAGACTCATATTAGGACCCCAAGTCTGAAATATTTTAAGTATAGCATTACGTACTAAATGGGGAAAAATTAAAACATTTTAAAAAATGAGAAAACGCTTATCGGTTAATTTTTATATACGTTCATTAATGATAAATAACGAAAAGTGTGTAACATTTACAATCTCGATCATGCTTTATAAGTTGATATAAAGAATTTAATATATTCGTTCTATTAAAAAATAATACCAAACAGTCGAAATAGTATTTTTATTGAACACGATAGAATTTGGTATTAAGCAGAACACATTACCGATTTGAATAATCTCAGATTAAATTCTACCGTACAATGATATAAAATAACTAAATTCCCGATTTTACATCATTATATATTTATCCCACGTTCGAAATCCGTCGTATTTGGAGCTGACGCGCTTACATGATTTTTAAGTCTTATTTTGCGATATTTTGCAAAATTTTTAATTAACTCATTGAGGTGCTCAATCTGTAGATCTTAATGGACGTGTATACTTTCTACATAATATGGTGCGTTTACAATGTTTCTTAAAACTTTATTTTAGAAATGCTGTATAGTATTTCTATTGTTATGTTTAGTGCATCCCCCTGTATACCCTAGGTTCAGACGGGTTTCAAAATTTGTTTGTATATTATTTTATTGTAAATTGATAACGGAGAATACCTACCAATCATCCAATATAGTTTTTTATATCTTATTTCAAATTCCTCACTTTCCATAGTGAGTGTACTACTATCGCTTGTCATTTCAGTTAATGCTATTGCAATTGACTTCTTCTTCTTATCGTGTCGGTCATTTATATTCCTTTTTTCCCAATATTTCACTATTTGAACTGCGTCGTCCGAGATTCCGTCTATTCTTGTCATATCTTCCATCCCGCATCGCACCGGCAGCAATGAGCAAGTTAATAGGTGCTCCGAATCTTGTACCATGCCACAATCACATCTGTCATTATCTGTAATTTTCCACTGTTTCATGTTCTTTGCTGTTCTACCTGTCATAGTTCTTATTCTGTTTAAAGTTTTCCATGTTGACCACGGCAATTTATTACCGGGAGGTAGATGTTCGTTTAATCGTTTTTCTTTCAGCCTTCCTTTCCATAGCGCCAACCTAGTGATTTCCGGCGTTTGTGTCAGAGCATTTGCTGTTTTAAGAAAACTCTTTCTTGACTTGAGTCGACTTATTGCTGCTTCTTTTGCATTCAATGGATGTCTTATATCTTGTTCTTGTTTTGTTTTTTCCTTTCCAGCCATCACTTCCCGTCTTATACCTGGTGGTGCTATGCCGGATAATATTTCTACTTTATCGATCGGCGTCGGCTTCAAACATCCTGTAACTATACGATCGGTTTCATGTAGTGCTACATCAATTCTTTTTACGTGTACTGAATTCCGCCATACTGCACTAGCATATTCACCTGCGGAATAACACAGAGCTAAAGCTGATGTTCTTAATACATTTGGATCTGCACCCCAGGTGAAGCCAATCAATTTTCGGAGTAAACCGTTCCTTGTGCCAATTTTTCTTTTGGTGTCTTCGCAGTGTTCTTTAAATGTTAAGGCTCGATCCAACTTAACGCCTAAGTACTTTGGGTTGTCACAATGTTCCAGCGATATCCCTTGCCATTTAACATTTAATTTATGCTTTGCATCCTTATTTCTCAAATGAAACGCCGATACTTGGGTTTTATTAGGATTCGGTTTGAGGTAATTGCTAGCATAGTATTTTTCCATAGTCTCCAGTATTCCATTCAAATTATTTTCTACCTCGCAAAACGTTTTCTCTTGAGTTATAATAGCTAAATCATCAGCATATATGAAGTGTTCTGTTGAACTTCCAATTGGTTGATCATTAGTATATATGTTAAACAACATTGGTGCAAGCAACTCATTACGTGCTTTTTTATTTCCCTTTTTAATCTCTGTGCAAGATTGTTATATTTATTCTTATGTTGCATTGATCTGGTTCGATGCCATTTGTGTCTAGCCTTTCTTTTTTTTCCACTTAATAGTTCTCTGATTTTTGTGGGATAGTTATTTCCCTTAAAGCGTAATTTAATTTCTGGGGTACTATTCCATGTTGCATGTTGAAGTTTTAAGAAGTATACAATTTACTATTTTTATTTAATATGTAAAAACCAAAATTCCATCGGGTTAATTTTCGTATTAATATTATTCATTATTTGTTAGAGGTATCTCTTGTTTATTAGTCTATCTGCACTAGATTACAAGAAAAAATATATATATTTATTCGTTTTCCTTCTCGCTGAAACGTTTATTAATTTATAATAAATTAAAAATTTCTCAATAATCATAGAATAAAATAATTTTGCGTTTGAAATATGCTAAACCACACATCATGAATTTATTAGATTGCGTGAAAAGAAACAAGTGTGCAAAAAAATTCGATTACCTTTTATAAAACGGTATTATATTTTTTCACATTTCTCTATTTAATATATATATATATATATATATATATATATATATATATACGAGAACCACTTCTTTCAAACATGTAAAAATTTTCTACAATATAATTAGGACCTTCTTTGAACAAACACAATGGTATACTATATTGAAATAAGAATATTTAAATCCAGGATAATTTTCGTTTAATTGCGGAAATTGCAAAATATTACAAATTATATTTATCTCTGGCTATCTACCTGTACTCAGTAATATTGCGCCACCCGATATCCGTAGAAAAATGAGAGGTACAAGTGGAAAACTGATCACCGACTCCGTGTAAATAAACACACGTTTGAAGCAACCCGAAAGGAAACCAATGTGTATTACGACAAACGTCTTATTTACAAAGAACTTCAATGTCAATGATGAGGAGCGAGAACAATGGACTCGATAAAATCCAAACAAACGGAAACTAGTCATATACACCCTGATCACAAGGTGCACGGTTTACCTAACCCAAAAAGAGAATGGGTGCAACTAAATCGTATTCGGATCGAAAATGGACGATATAACGAATCGCTAGCGCGAAGGAAAATTGGAGATGACGCTGCCTGTGATTGCGGATACCCTCCCTCGGTAGAACATTCACATTGTACATGAATGCGCAGGTCGGGCTTTTAACGGTACTTCCAATGATATTCACCATGTCACCACTAGTATTCCATGGATACGTAATCTGATGTAAGTTTTTTGGAATAGAAAATCCCTGGTTTTATACCTGTGTGCACACATATTAATCAGAATAAATAAAAGGAGAAAAAATTACTTGGTAACCAGCAAATTGCGAGTGCGGAACATGATTTAAGATCGGTCTCGCAGGATACTGAGCACTCGGCTGTTGCATAGTGTAATTTTGATATGGAGGCATACCCTGCATGCTCCTTCCACCATAACCGGCTAAAAAAATACAAAATTAATATTATATGTTCATTAAAAAATCATATATATATATATATATATATATATATATATATATATATATATATATACACGATCTAATTTCTACGGAATGTGATAAAATACCTTGCTGAGGATATTGTTGATGGGGAGGCATTTGACTCGAATAAGGCGGACCACCAGCTACCGGATTTGGCATCATATTTGAGGGATGCAAAGGTCCGGGAGGACCAGCTCCGCTCATTTTATAATTATGCATATGAAGCGGAGGTGCTAACGGTTGTTGCTGGTAACCACCTACGTGAAAAAATTTAAATACAAATACGCAAATTCGCATAAACTCGCCAATTTTATTAATAGTTTGAGATTGAATATAGAATTAAATTTATTACTAATGTTTGAAATTGAATACAGAATAAAATTATTAATAATATAGTATTAAAATTAATGTTTGCGATTGAGCAGATAATTTAATTATCATTCAAGAAAATAGAAAATGTATACACGCGGAAAAAAAATTTATATGATTCCTCATGTTTCGTACATTGGTAACGAAAATATAAACTATAGATTATTAAAAATATACACTTACTCTGAGTAGCCATTGGGGAATGACTCATTCGTGACTGACTACCGGTAGATCCAGTATCAGACTGACCACTGGACGGTCGCGGAGGCATAGGAATGTTTTGCTGACCTATTCAAAACATACGTACGATTAGGAATGATTAAAATTTCAATTATTAGTTTCTTACGTTTAATACAAACTGTTGACGATGAGTTGGCAATATATAATTTTTAGACCATTGTAAAAAATTTACGGAAAACAAACAAAAAATACGAAGATAGTAGATGTCAGGATATTAAGATATTTAAAAAAATATTCAATAGCAGGAAAAAGGAGTAGGCAGATATATTCCGGCATAATTTCCGTTTATTTCTACTCAATCATTTAGGTGTTTTTTGTCTCAATTTTAATTTAAATACGGCTGATGCGATGTATGGCCAGTACTACTCTACGGTATGGAAAGCTGGATTCTCACATGCACACTTGAAAGAAAGATCGAAGCGCTGGAGAAGTATATATATCGCCGTATTTTGAAGATTTCATAGAGAGACCAATATAGATGTGTTGCGAAAAATGTTAAAGCCAGCGGAACTCCTATATACTATACGCTCCAGAAAATTAAAATATTACGGTCATACATGGACATCCAGAAAGGTATTATTTATCCCAACTTGTCCTGAATGGTGTCATCGAGGGGCATCGGAAACCAAGGAGGAGAAAAACGTCATGGAGAGCTGATATGCGTCGGTGGTACAAAACATCTACAGAGTTAGCAAAGGTGTTCAAGGACAAAACCCAGAACAGCTATGTTGATCGCCAAACTTCGGTCGGAGATGGCGTAAAAAGAAGTAGAAGATTAAAAAATAGCTTATAAAAAACTTCCGAAAAAAGAAATTAAAATATCGAAACACCCGGGTGTTTCAAAAACTACATTATTTCAACAGATTTACGTCGAGATCTTAATTTTTAAGGAGCTAAAAGCTTTAGAAAAGTTGTGACCTTAAGAAAAGCTCCAACAAAGTTGAAAATACAGTTGACGAATAGATTCTCGCATGGCAAGTTTAAAGAGGACGATTGTTACTTAAGATTCCATATTAAAATTAATTTCAAAAACTATATCTGACGTCAAATTATATTTATGAACTGAAATATAACTTGTACAATATTGTGTGATACAACGAGAAGAAATAATATCAACAACAAAAAAATATAATCTAGTAACCTCACGTTTTATATTTATTTATATATATATATATAATTTGGGGGCTGTTCAAATACAATAATGTATTTTAGAAACTTAAACACACACTATATATATATATATATATATATTATTTAAAGCTCTTGGTGGTAAATTATGGGGACTTAACTATACATCTAAGGTAATTCTTTATAAAGGTTTAGTACAGTCATTATATACATATTGTGCTGGTGTCTATTTCAAACATTTAACTAAGCAGCAAATACATAATGTAATTTGTAACTGCCGTAAATTTCTTATTGATTCAACCTCTTCTTATATTACTGTACCAAATATAACATTATATACTATTGCTCGTATCTTACCTAATATTAAAAAAAAATCTTTAATTTTTAATGCTAAAAAAAATAATTATGGTGTCATAAGTAAAATAGTTCTTAAACAGTTGAATGCACAAATTTTAAATGAATTTAGTGTAAGATACAAAATTTTAACAAAAGATAAATTAATTAGTAAATTTTTTCCGAATGTAATAGATCGTTTTAAAAATAAAAAGATTATAGTAAATTTTTACATGACTCAGATACTTTCTGGTCATGGTTCCATTGGATATTATCTGAATAAATTAAATATTAAATTTCACAACTGCAAGTGTAATGCAGTTGAAAATGTGCAACATATAATATACAAGTGTAACAAATATGATCGCCCGAGGCAGTTGTATAGTATTGATTGTACGCTTAAACCGAATGAAATTATTTTATTAAACCAATTTCCGGTTTTTATCTTGGAAATATTTAAAATTAAGTATATTTATAGATAATCGCTACTAGTAGCAATAAGCAAAAACTTGCATGCTACTACAGTTTTTTGTTTCAATTGTAATGTATATGTTAAATATATAATAAATTATATATATGGCTTAGATGTAATATATAAGATATAAAATCAATAATATTTTTTCTAGTGACTAACAGCAATCTTTTTGGATTCAACAGTTCATTGATCGTTGTTTTTTTTTTAAATGTCATTTGACGTGACGGCTACTATTAACAATTATTAGCCAGTATTCTCGAAAAAAAGGAATTACAATGTCGTAAGTTACGTCTTTAATATTGGACGCATGGGCGTTATCCGAACAAGCGTAGGTAGACAACACCATGGAACATTTTACATTTCTGAAATAGAGTAAAGTTTTTAATTTAAAAAAAAAACTTGACCAAAATATTGATAGATATTGACAGATAATAGAAAGAACGGAAAATAAAAGGAGAAAAAAGGAAAAACGAAACGAAGAATTAACGGAGAATGGAAAAGTCATCATCTCGTGGGATTCGGTAGGTTAGTGAGTCTATTCGACTATAAATACGTTACGATAGAAGGATACAAGAGAAACGAATTTAAACCAGCCGGTAATCGAGATAAATACCTCGCTTGAGAAGTTTGGAAGAAATACATCAGGTGAAAGAACTGACATATTTTTCACCATCCGTCGGTGTACCGCCTATTTCTATTATAATATGAAATGTACAGGATGACGCATAGGCTTTCAGTGCAAGTTCTCGTCCGTTAGTAGCCTCATCTAAAATTCAACGTAACAGCAACAGGTGCATATATCTGTTCTCGGTATATAACCGACTAAACTACTGCTTTTTCCACTGTCTACAAAACTTTGAAAGATATATATATATATATATATATATATATATATATATATATATATATATATATATATATATAAACACGCAGTCTGCTGTAACGATTACGTTTAAATTCAGAATGTCCTCCGGCGAACTATCAATTGCGATACTCCTTTCGCTTTTTATAATTTTGTCATTATTCAATCTCGCAATATTATCATACAGATATTTCCCGGTAAATTAAATTTCACCCTAGTCGCACGCTTATGAAGTTGCAAAAGCCACTGTCGTATTATTAAGAGTTCTAATATTTTGTAAATTCCGGAAGTCTAGACAGTTACAAAATTACACAGTAACTATTAGGATATTTCCCCTAAATAATGTGATAAAAGAAGCAGCCTCGTATATAGCGTACATTTCCATAAAAAATGATAAGTTTGCATATAGTATCTAGAACTAGATGCTTCGATTATGGTAGAAAAAGGTCGCTATATACCTCTTTTTAGAATATTCAATAAAACCATAAGTGTAATTTCGCAAGTATTGTACTCCTCCAATACTTATTCGGCAATAAAATTACCTGGGAAACTCCTGGATGTATTGAATGAGCTAGTACCTCTAATCTAAACTGTCGTATTTGGAAAGAAGCCTGATAAAAAAGGTCTTAAACTGTTTGGACTTATACGTCGTGTAGTTTGTTATGACTATGAAGAACTGGATGCAAATTATTATCAGTACAGTATTTATTATTGCGAACTCCATGCATACGTGTAAGTTGTTTATTGACTATGTAAAGTAACGCTCCTTCAAATTTGACGGATATAAATTTTAATTTTAACGAAAAGAAAGTGGGTTAACAGCTTCTGCATGTAACATATTAGTGGTAGAGGATCGTATTGCGCTCAAATGCACGCCGATAGCAACATTCATCATTAGATGTAATTTTTTTGCTGTGTTTTATTAAAAGTAATAAATGATGCAAATATAATCTATATGAGATCTGCCAAGGCGATATATCGGAGAATTAAAAGGATTACAAGCCCTGCCTTTACGTGCGTAAGCCCGACTGATATTCATTGGCCTGTAAGATTCGTATAATTTCAAAGTCCAGTCGACTCTTGTAGAGGAACAGGCCCTGAACGAAGTAGTTCAATCGCTGTTTTTGAAAACCCTATGTCAAAAGAAAAATTAACCGCGTATTTTTATTTTATAATTGGTATCCTACACGTTAATAAATATTACGACTTAATTATATAATTGTGTTGATTTTTTGTTATTAATTTCTATTGATAGATTTTGAGTTCTCCGTTCAATATCCAAAATTTCAGTTTGATAATTTACTGATATACTAATTTTATTTATTCCGAAATTGATCTCATACGTCCTACTGTTATTATTTTATTCGGAAGATTATTATAATTAAATATAATAATAAAATCCAGTTATTGCAAATTATTTTAAATATGAAACAAATTTTTCTATTAACCAGGCGAAGTACTGAAATATTAAATGCGACAATCCTTTAAAAAAAAAATGCGTCTAAAGTTTTCCCGATTATAAATATCTTTTTCTATATTAATAACTTTTAAAATTTCTATAAAATTTTAACAATTAACGAACTTACCAACAGCGGGTGACATAGATCGAGAACCGGTAGATCCTGTAGGAGATGGCGTCGGCCTCATAACCGGTGGGCCGCCACCGCTGGAACTGTCATTGCTATTTTGACTGGTTAAATCCTGAAACATAAAGGGAAAAAAAATTATTATAAAAAATATATATATATATGAAAAATGAAAGGAAATGTTTTCAAATTATTATCAACTGGAATCGTCATAACAATTGATTAAAAAAACGTGGCATATTCTTGGAAAATAATATCTTAATGGGATACCGGCAAGCTACACGTGTTCTTCTCAATAACGGAGAATAAGGTAACAAGGCTGAGTTTTCATTTACACACACAAAAAAAAACCATAGCGTGAAAAAAATACGTCAGGAACAATGTTTAATGAATAAATTAATTAATTTAAAGTATAATTTGGAATTAATTGAAAACGATAATAAATGACGCATAACCAGCTATAGTGAAACTTTAAACGTAGATGAAAAACGTTATGTAATATCTATGTAACAGTTAATAGATCAAATAGTAAACGAGCTATTAAAACAAGAATCTGAACTACTCGATCTTCCATCGTTAAAAACATAACCACAAATTATACTCCTTTTATAAAATAGCGATCATCTGATATCGAATTCATCCACCTTTCCATTTATTTTCTTTTTAAATAGAGATGCCTCGACAGTTTACTCAGCGTAATACTGTACGTACAAACTAACTCATATTTCTATAAACGTAGACTTCTCTAATATGTCTGGAAACGTACGTAAATTCTCAACATGAATAAGGGACAAAACATTATACGGAGGACGATTACATATAATTTTTAAGGTATAGCTCAGAACGTCACGTTATTAAATAAGGACATTCGAAGAACAGGTAATCAGAATTGCAAATATAGGCGAGCCGGTAACCAGTAATGACCGAATCGCGATCATTTCTTTACACTTAATGGTTTTTAAAAAAGTAGAACCATGGAACTTTAGGAAAAGACGGTTGTAATTGATAGTACTGTCTCCGAATATGTCTGTTCCCAAAAAGTTTCCTATGTTCGGAATGTATCAAATGTATGATATCGTGTGCAGAAACTAAAAAGAATTCACATCATTAGAAGACATCGATTTAGCTAATGAATTTACAATTTCATCGAGACTTAAATAAACTGAAGGAAATTTTGCGAATAACACGATTAAAGTTTAGACTTGAATGTAAATTACAAAATTTCGGCATCTATTTAATTAATAATCATATTTGAATTTATCATTTTAAATAAGACTTTTCGTTTACTTATTATTAAACCAACAGATCATGCTACCGTAAAGATAAATAGAGCAATCTACTCTATTTATCGCATTTAAATGTCAACAATAAACTAATAGCCTATAAGCCAATCATAGGGTCTATATGAACTTCATGTTGTCAAGTTTGATATCCAACCTAAAATGCTAGTTTTAAATACACTGCATTAATCCAAAACCGGATGCGCACTTTTAATGTTCTCCGTATACATTAAAATTTCAGACACGTACAGTACACTACATGTGCGATATGTAAGAGTATACTCTCGATTCGATAGGTGAGGCAAGTAAGAATTGGCTATTACGAAGTATCTACCATAACATTTTAGTTAATTTTTTCTACTACTTATAAATGACACACACACATATATATATATATATATTCATTAAGATTATTGTGACGACCATGTAGTCTTCGACAATAACAATAATGAAGTTGAAAGCACGTGTGAAGAGCCACAATTTCAATAAAGTGACTCCAATTTATTCTTCACTAAATCATACTGTTTTCGAGGGTTGTCCAGGAGCTGTATGATTTCAACATTAGTGTGTTTTTCCAATCTTTCTGCATGTTTGCAAATAAACCTGCTAATTTTATCGGTGACCACATATATATATATATATATATATATATCATATTATAATTAAACAATCATATTATTTTAATAACTTCGTTTTCTTTTACGATGGTTTTTCTTTTAATATAGCAACTTGGCATATTTATTAATACCAAGACATAAGTTCCACCTTATTTATTCTAATAATTGTGTAACGTTATTTTTCAATTTATTCTCAAATATACATATTTTCTGGCTTTTTTCTCATTATATCCATTTTGCATCTCTTATTTTATATATAATCGACGAATCGTTTAAAGGATTCCGCTTTAAATGAAAAAAATTCTTGGAGCTGTTAATTATGGACATAGGAAATTAGATTTTTAACACAATCGTGCGTTCTCATTTTTTATTCGACTGGGTTCCGACTTTACGCGATTAACTCATTGATTCGTTTTTGATACTGGATTACATTTTTAGAGGTCGTAAAGTTTAGCCGAGATATTGGCCGTGTTATCAGAACCTACTGAATGTAGACAATTGTTAATTTTTTTCACAGTGCGCGTATAGCGGCGAAAAGAACATTTTCTTTATTTTTTATTATTATCTTTTTAATAATGTACGAGAAAATCAAATTGGTTTATTTAGAAGTGATAATTACCATGGCCTAAAACGAAAAATACGAAAACCGCTGTAGCAAATTATTTCTGGGAAGAAGCTGGACAGATTAAATAATGTACCGTAGTAGTACAGTGTGCTAATTCCCGTACGATTGATTAACAGATAAAAAACAGACGCCTTAATGATAATCAAATAAGAAGAAAAAAAAAACAGGAAAGATGGTAACGACACGATGTAGAAAAATTAAAAAAAAATTAAAAAATCTAACTAAAGATAATGAACTTGTTCAATAGGCAGGGTGTACAGGGGTTATGATTAGTAAAAAAAATATAGGTGAATACGACAGCACCGTTGGCTGCAAGGTAAACACGGTCGACCTTGATAAGTTCGAATCCACGCAACGTAAATGAAAATCGTCGCGTACATTAATTCGGGTTTTAATCGCTTGATGAAAAATAGCTAATACCGCCAGGTATAATTTAAAAGTTATCTGACCGAATAGTAACGAGGAAAACTATTGTATCACATCTCATTGTTGACCGTCAATGACCAGATTACGTATCAATTAACCAAAAAACGACCATATTTCTGTTTATTATTCTCATTATAGACTATGTTCAATGATGCCGCCTTATTAACATTCTCATACAGCAGAGGTACTATCAGTAACAGATTAATCGATCTATCCAAAATTCTGTTATAAATGGAAAATCAACGATAGTAAAACTGAAACCATAGTATTCACAAAACGCAAACCAGCTTTAAATAACTATATTAAAATCAGAAATGAGCTCCTTCGCTGGAGATCCATCTAACTGTTATACTAGATAAAATAAACGGACTGACACAAAGCAGATAAATGAATGTGTATTTAGAGTATATAAAACATTCCAACATTTAACGGCCGATCAACGCTATCTCATCTGTAAGCTATTAATATATACAAACAGGTAATCGCACCTAAACCGTTATACGCTTGTCCGGTTTGGTTTATAAATAAAATGCAGCGTTTAAAAAATCACTGCCTCAGAATCGTGCTGAACAAAAATCAAGTATACACATATTTAGATTATGATTAAGTTATGAAATTTATCATTTTCGGAAGGATAAAACAAATAAATATTATTAGATTGTTCTGTATAGCTATTTTATAAAATGAAAATTTTTCTTTTCTTTCTCTCTCTCTCTTTATATATATATATATATATATATATATATATATATATATATATATATATACACACGGAATCCTCGATTTTACTGGATTCTGGTTCACTCACTATCGTACTTCGAAAATAGCAGATTATTGTTCAAAACGAACACACTCATTCCTAAACTTATACTTTTATACTTCAGATCTTCCTCAGTCTGTTGATGCTAATTTACTCTGCATTATTGATATTATGAACGGTTTGTCTACTGTGTACGTGGCTAAACAGAAATGTAATAACAGCATTTTACAAATAAAATTTTACCATTGATATACAGAATGCACCGGTACGCAAAACTAAAATAAAATTTTCCAGTAGACTTTTCGGTCATCGTTAATAATAAATACGCATAAGTTACGTCTGTCCTAATCGAGGTGTTCAACAACTTACTATTTTTACCTAATTGCTGTCATAATCTTCGGAAAATTCTTGTTTAACGCTCTGAACGTAAATTATTTATTGTTGTATATTTTACAATTTAAAAACACTTTTATACGTCGACTGCCGCAGGTTATATGGCCGTTTACACGTACATTTATATGTAGTACCTGGGTGACTGAAGTTTGCTTGACATATATATATATATATATAATATATATATCTCACAACGAACATGATATGCCTTTATTAATCCATTCCTGGACGAAAGTTTAACCCAACACTTTCCATTCACTTCTATATTAGTGCATTTCGTATCCAGTTTTTTTCCGACCACCTTTATTATGTCGACCTATGCCATTAACTTCTTTTTTTTTTTATCTATTGGCCACCATTGCAGAACACGTTTCGTCATCAGCCAATTCCACTTGATTTCTGTCATTCGCTCACTGCGTCATCTAGTCTTGTTTGCTCGCGTATCCATGTATTAGCTGTCTGATGTTTAATATTCATTCTGGTCATTCTAGAGTTAATTTGAACTTCAATCATGTAAATTCTCTTTATATTCATTGTACCATTTTTCCTCCTTACTGTGTCTTATCCTTGTTATGTTTGGATGTTTGTGTTTTAATAGTATTATTTAAATTCATTAATACTCTAATTGAACAGTTTGTTTTTGTTTTGGGAGTAATTTTCCTTTTCCTCATTTCGTTTGATTTTCCTCTCTTGTTATATTAATATTTCATAGCTTTTTCCCTTCCATTAGTTTAATTTAATTCTTCCGTTTATATTTATTTATGATTTATGTTTTGTTCTTTCGGAATATTTAGATAATAATCAGTTACTATTAAAAAACCATTACATACGCAACCGAAACTATTTTAATCACATATAATTTCGTTTCATGAACTTCCGCATTATTATCAAAATATAAGTTTTGACAAATATCGGGTCAAATGTTTTTGAAATGAATTTTAGTGTGTTTTTCGATCGGATTTAACATAATTCTCTCATTGATCGCAAAATATTTCAGGAAGACTTCACAAATTGAAATGGTACCCGAAATATAAAATATTACTTATATTTGCCTACACATTTAAACGTAAAACAATATTCGAACGATTAATGCGATCGAGCTGAAATTTTTAACGTATACATTTAAATGTATCGAAAAAAAAAAACGATGAAAAAATACGAAATTTTATGGAGAGTAAAAAAATAAAATTCAAAATGGTTAACGACAAGAGTAATGTGAGATGACATTACGAATGAGTGAACTAGTAATCGGCTACATACTTTGCCGAAGTGTGTAGAATATTATTTCGGACACTCTAAGAATATCACTAAAAAAATGTAAAATAGACAAGATTTTCATCGGTTGCATTATTAACGTTAAAAAAGTTTAATAAACGGGAAAGAGAATTCGTACATAGCGCAGACATAAATATGACTTTTGAAATCAAATTTCCTTATTCGACGAAATCACAAATTGCCCACACTACCAGCGATTACTTCGTACGAAACTTGGATGGTAATACAATTTTTAGATTATCAAATTCAAAGCTTAAATCCATCCATTAAAAAGCTGTCTACTTTGAATGTACTTTCACTAAAATCGAAAGACGTCAATATAATAAGGAGAATAGTCGGTTTAGTAATCGCTAACATTATCACAAATCTATACAATACACTTTTGCTTCCCTTTTATCATACCATTTGTTACATAAAATAATCTGCAATACATCATTATACATCTACATAATGTATAGATTAACATCGCAATATATAAATATATATGTGTATTTGTATGTACGTACACTACGCGTTCTTTTAGATAGGGTCTGAAAAATATTAACACGCGCGGAAGAAACACGGGATACGAAAGTCTGTCAAAAGTGCCTAAAATGGGAACCCGTTTCCCGGAATATTCATTGAAGCCTGAGGGAAAGCGTAAAAGGGTTCAGGACGGAATAAGCTTACCCGCTGGGGAGATGAATGATGTAGTAATGAAAATACTAAAGTAAAATAGATTTGCAAGAGGAAGGGTTTGCACGGAAACCAGACCGCTGTGGAAATTCGGCTCTATATTATATATATATATATATATATATATATATATATATATATATATATATATAGATGGGATTTCGAAAATATGAGGGTATAAAAGCAGCAACGTCGTACCATTTCGTGATAAGCAGGCACCGAAAATACGCAGCGAAGTTACCCCATAATAATGATAATAATAGAAACGTCTGATACGAATAACGAAGAGGTGGAGAGTTAGGAGTTAGATTAAGTACGCACAAATACATACGCAGAGAAGATGGATGAAATATACATTAGGAACAGGCGAACCCAGGCATACCGTAATCGCGCTGAAATGCGTGGAATGATAGAGATAGACAAATTTTGGAGGTATAGTTACAGCGGTATAGAGGCGAAATGTTGAACAGGCATTATTAGAGAGTTGGAGAGAACCTGTCATTTTGAAACCGGTGGTTGTCGTTGGTGCCGTCCTTTAATATCTCTCCGGCTGCTGACTGTTATTACAATCATTTCCTTTTACCGTACAGTATAGCGTGTTTGCGGGCATTCTGACTGGGTCAGGGGTTCGGGAGGTTCTCAAGGCCCCCTGAACGAAACGAAACGAACGAGAACGTATTATATTGCAGAGCCGGTATTAGGAGCATTAATAAGCGCGCCATATACATTATATATATATATATATATATATATATATATATATATATATATATATATATATATATATATATATATATATATCGTAAAACATTCTATACAAAACAAACCCGTGAAAATGCTTAAAGGCACAAGAGGAGGGTTCACTGCGTAGGAATACAGAAAGACAGAGGCGACTAGAAGACGCGTACCAATTCGACAATGGGTGGGAAGAATATCGAAATATAACGCGCAAGAACAAATGACGGAGAAAGCAAATAACACAAAAAGCACTTCAACTGAAGAAACGATAAAGGGAGTACAGAGGGTAAAGTTAAAATGAAACGAACCGGGTTTGGTCCAAGTGTAGTAGTATCACAATAGTGTGTACGTCGACCCGGCGGCGGAATCTACACGCTCCATCTTTCCACATTATAAACTACTAAAAACCGAACAGCCGGAGTCGTCTTCTATTGGAAAAAGTTGTTAGTTGCCGTCGTACGGTCGATGTATGGTATAATATAGTATACATATACGTACCGGTGCCGTTGTGCGGCAGCAACATTCATACATATATATATATATATATATAGACATATTTATAAACGGAGGTTGTTCGCAGTTGCCGTCAACATTACCGTCGCTATCGGCGGAATATGCCGCGCAAGTTGCCGTCACCGTGGCCGCTATTTTTAAACGTCGTCCCCCATTTGAAAACACGCTGCATTATAACAAAACGCTAGATTATAAACCCGGGAACATGTTATTCTTCTAGTACTCGCCTGAGTCGCCTGCCAGTTCTGCTCGCTTACGTTTAGTGCGCGTTTCGACAAATAATGTGGACGAATAACGTTACGCTGGTTGTTCGCTTTTATACCCACATTATGGTCGTTATAGCGTTATCCCTTTCTTACACTAACGGTTAACGTATGTTTGCCTATAGTCCACGTCTCCTATGCTTCTGGCATATAACCTCGGCTACGATAATACGACGATATCATCCTGAACGTACGGCCAACGCATATACAGGTCTGTTTTCTCTCTAACATTCATTAAAATCAAATTCGACGTAAAACGCCCCCTACTCTTGTTTGATTTTTTTTCTTTTGTAATTCGCAGCTTTAATAAAATATATATATATATATAAAATAAATAAATAAATTAAATAAAACGACAAATAGGTGATTTATATGACGACCATGGAAATTCTAGCAGACAATTTTTATAGTTTAGAAATCTATAAAATAAATACTTCAATTACATAATAGTGTTCATACGTTCTAACATTTCATCCGACTACCTAAACATTTAAATGTTGATGTATTGGAGAGTAGTGATTTTATGAATTTAGCAAAACAAAATAAAATTGAAGACAGTGATTAACTTCAATTTTATTTTGTTTTGCTATAAACATTTAAAACTAAAAGGATAAGCTGGTGTTTAAAAAAAGAAAAAAAAACGCACTGGGAAAACAAACGAATATTAATACGAATATCAGTCCTAACTACGTCATACAGGCTTAATGCGAATTACGTCATCATTAATATATATATATATAAAATCTCACATACATATTCGCAAGCGTGTTAGAGTAGTTGTTAAAGAAAAGCCGTATAAATTTATAATAAATGGTTTTCGCCGTGATTCTGGCTGGGGGAATAATGTCGACTGCATTGGTTGACTTAATAGGCTGTATCAACAGCAGCAGCAGCAAATACGTAAGAGAACATAAGTGAGAAAGGATATATATATATATATATATAAAAAGAGAGAGAGAGAATCGTGATACCAGAAATCGGGTTATTTAGAAAAGGAAGGATAATATATTCTTCACCAGTATCCATTTCATTAATAGCACAGCGTGTTTTACTTCCGCAATATAGCTACACATACTTTCAAATATATATATATATATATATATATACTCGTTTTGTTATCAATGGAAGATGCCGACAAAGACAAAAAGAATACCGATGGATAGCATTACCTGGTGTTTAACTAAATACAATTTCTATTAAAGGGTTGTATACTATGTATATACATCTTTCGCACAGACACACCGACGTAACGTCGGATAATTCTAACAATTAAGACACAAATATAGCATATAAACAACTCGAAGGCAACGTGGTACATTTATTGTATTAGCGCCGTCGGGTAGTAATCTACAGACTACGTTGTGCAAAAATATTTTCCAGTCTATTTTATCATTTCCGGTGATACAGTTCAGCCAGCAATTACACACGAAAAGAATAAGCTCAATACGGATTTAATTTTTCTATTACAACCAAACCCCGGGTTAGTCGCGCGTTATACACCAGACATTTCAAGCCAATTTTTTCTTTTTTGAGCGGTTTAACTCATATAGAATTTCAATAGCTGATAAAATTTTCAATTTGAAAAAATCTTAGGTCGTTCGTGATAATAGCTAATTATATAAAATTATGGCTGATCTACGATTGTACACCACGCCATCATTCCTGTAACTATTGTGTGGCAAATTTCTAATAACTTTTTATCCAACTCCGGGATATTATTATACTGTTAAATTACCGTGACTTCGAAAATTCCTTGTCAAATTTAATCAGATGAATAGAAGAATCATCCAGTAAAGAAGAATATACGGATGATGAAGACTACAATTCCACCATTCTCGAAAGAATTGAAATGACGCGCTCTAGAACTTTCGGAGATTGAGAGTTGTGTACCCTACATTCCTGTTAAAGTAGAGAATTCTGTCGGGTGTTATGTGTCAAGTCGTATGCGGGAGATTTGTTTGTAAATGGTAAATAAAAAGAATATGTACGCTGTGTGGGATTTAGTAAATGTAGTAATAAAAGTGTGCTCTCTATCATAATGTGTTACGCACGTATTGAAATTAATATTGAAAATTGAATATCATTATTTAAAAGTAATTTAAATGTTTTTTTTTTTAAATTGTATTTTTAATTAACATAAAATTAATGTATATATATTTTTTTTCCTTTATTTTTAATTGAGTTTAGGTTATAAAACCATTACTACTCATTGTACATATAAATTTATATAAACTAAACGCTAACGCTAACAAATGATTTATAAAATAGAAAGATAAATAACTAAACTAAGACATATAAGAAAAATACACTATACGAGGATGTAAAGGTTACAAAATAATATTGGATTTATATATATATATATTTCGAGATATTAGGTGATTTCGTTTTTTTGTTTCTCATTTTTCCCCCTAGAAATATGCTAAAGGAATACTTTTTCCAAATATTTTGTTTATTAAAATTTTAATGGAAAGATTTAATAAATTATAATTTAAAATACAAGTGTAGACCGCGCGACTAACCTAAGATTAACAAAAGTGGCAGCCGTCTGCAATTAACATACAAATTTCAATGACAGAACAGAACAGAACAGAACAGTTTATTGAATAATTTACAATTATGACAAACAGTAAAAAGAAAAAATGTGTACCGCTATAAGCTTACCACACATCTACGTAAACAGAAAAATAATTTTAATTACTTAAGCATAATGATAATTACATACTAACAGGAAAATACAAAAAACCTGTCAAATAAAAACCAAGCACTTCTTCAAGTATTATTACGATTAAGGAAATTACACATAATTAATAAGAAATTACAAATTATATGGGTTACATTAATAAGTGAACCTAAACATATTTAAATTGGAGAAAGTAAGAACTAGGTATACAAATATTTATTATAAATCTAGTTATTGCATTAAATTTAAAGCAAATTATGTTTAAGTCGCCTATGTTTATATCTGGTATACATGAAATCAAGTTGCTTGGAATCGTAATTTCCGATCGACGCAATTAATTCATTAGTGTGTATTAAGCATTTATCACAAAAATGATTTGCTAAATAAAGTACAAAATCTCTAATATAGGGAATTCGAAGATCAGCATGCATGTCAACAATTTTTCTGTACCTGGGTGCATCTAGAATACATCGTAGACATCTATTTTGCAGAAGCTGCAACTTATTGTAAGTAGCAACAGAAATTGAGCTCCAAACTGGGCAGGAGTATGTAATCACCGGGCGAACAAGTGTTTTGTATAGCATTAATTTATTATTAATGTTAACACGCGACTTGCGGTTAAACAAGGGATAAATCGTACATATAGTTTTGTTAGCTTTAACCATGACTCGATTTATGTGTTCTGAGAAAGTTAACCTCATTCAATGACAATTTTTATCGTATGCATTGAATTTTGTAAAATAAGATCCTCTAAATGTCAAACGTAAGAAACGAGTCAAAAATCGATTTATTTATATTCCACTATAGCTCGAAATCTATTTTTAATCAATTTTATATATATATATATATATATATATATATATATATATATATATATATATACAACTGTCTGAAAAACCAAAGAGTAATGGAGAATATAGATTATCACCAACTGGATAGCTTTCTGTATAAATTTCTCTAAAACACCGTGTACAATGGTGAACGTTTTAATATTAATTTCTTCAACCGTAAAACATCCACATTATATAATTTATATATATATATATATATATATATAAATAGTTTATAATTAAAACTAAGTTGATCGACCCTTCCAGTCACGCATTATCAATTGTTTAAATAAAATTATAATATTCGGCGTGTATGAAATAATCGTAGAGAAAACCGTAGGGACCGAAGGAAAATGTCCAAAAGTTTTTACAAAATGATCGCGTTAAGTTAATGACGAATATTCGACTTCGCAAATTAATTACGTATAACGCACCTCAATTAATCGTTGGTGTCTACTTTCCAGCTGTATAGACCGCTATTTAAAACTCGTCCGTATTTATATATACATTATCAAAGCAGATGTTTATACGATTCTTCTGTTTAGTGAAATTTCAGCTTTATGTGATTACTGCGAGAAAGATGTTGGTGATATTGGGTCGTAGGTAACTTGGTGGGGTTATTGATTTTATAATTTTAAATTATCCTTATAGTTTTTCATACGTATTATACAAATACGTTCGAAATCTTCTCTAATGTATGCTAATGTACACGTGTGTGCGTACATGTATGGTTATGTAAGTACATTCCAACATGTATTGTGAAGATTGTGTTTATGTATACATGTATATGTAGTTGTAGAAGTGTTTTTAACATATTACTTTAATAATTTTTTTTTTTAATTTTCTCTTTTTAGTACTTTAATTTACTTATATTCAATTATTTACTCCTCAGTGTTCGCATCTTAATTGGCTGTCATGTGAACTGAATATACACACATACATGCATACATGCATACATACATATATGTATATATAATTTCGCCGGTAATGCCGCATTTAAACAACTTTAAGTAATGTTTTATATAACTATTTTCAGAATTAAAACGTCCTATGGTCAAACAAAATATCCCTTATCGTGAAAAAAGACAATTTTCTAGAATCGTGCGTTTTAAATAAATAACACCGCGTTACTAAAACGATAAAAATGTCTAGATTAGTTTCTATTTTAACCGTTTAAAGATCTTAAACAAAGGTTCTTACATTTTAAAGTAAGTACACTAAACTTAAAAATATATAGTTTTTTTTTTTTATTTTTTAAATGGCGGCAAGAACAATTCTTTTTATCGTGCAATCCGGTTCAGATATAACCGTTTTTCGGGGTCTACTCTGAGATTAGTTCTGGCTACCTAAATGAAAAAAAAGTTGGACACATCGAAGCATATTTTTCCGTAAAAAAATCATCAAAAAAACAAGGCTCGCTTTTGAAATAAAAAATATAATCCTAATAGTAATGTGTGTTTTAAATTTTAAATTAAAATTGGTCGTTATATAAATTTTGAATCGTTCATGTAAGTTTTAAATTTTACTTACATAGAGTGACCCAGGCTTTAACATTATTCTATAAATTAAAAGCTTATTTTCAAGAGAAATACCGGAGTGTCTGCCAAGAAGCCCGTACAGCTGCTTAAATTTTAAGATATTTTCTTTTCTGTTCGACACTGTCAAGATGCATCCCCAGATACTTGACGTAACTCTGTTGAGAGATTAATTCCCCATTTAATGTAGTGGATGGACAGGTTAAGTTTCGCAAAGTAAATGTGACCTGCGTGCACTTACTTTCGTTAACTGCGGTACGCCAACGTCTCAGCCAGGTTACGATTTTTTTACTAAAGACCGCTGCAGCTTCGTGGACTAGATTTTGGCTATAGTAAAAATAGCTGTATCGTCCGCAAACGTGGCAGTTATAACATCGTCACTAACTGGAAAATCAGCAGTCAACAACAGATAAAGTACCGGACTCAAGACGCTCCTTCGAGGCACGCCAGCGAAAACATTTAGTGGAGTATTCCCTTTCGAATTTTACTTGGCATGTACGATTTAAGAGAAGGAAGTACGAATGAGGAAGAATTTTTTAAGTTTATATAATAGTACCAAAGGCTTGCCTGACATCTAGGAACACATCGAGACATACTTGCTTGGCATCAAAGCCTTGTATCGTATGAACAATTCGGTGCACATGTTCGGTAGTCGAGTGCTTTTTGCGGAATCCAAACTAACGACCGGGAATAATATTCTCCGATTCTAGGATAGAATTGAACCGTTTTAATATCGGGTTTTCAAGCATTTTTGGCAAGATAGGATACGATGTGATAAAGTCCGGTGCTTTATCCGAATTTGGTATTATAACTATTTGCGCCAGTTTCCATAACAGAGGAAAATATTGTAGGCGAAACACTGCGTTAAAAATATTATTAATATAGTATTGCTTTGTCCGGCAATTCTGATAATAATTTTCCGGTGATTAAATCGAAGCCCAAGTTTTTTTTATTTAATTTTTTTCATATACATTTTAATTCTCCCGGGGATGTTGGCGCAATAGTCATTTGAAAAAGAGCACTCAAAAATTATATCTTCAGAATTATCAGTTTCCGGGTTTGGTTTAAAAACTCCAGAAAAATGTATGGCAAACACTTCAGTCTTCTCTCGACCACCCCTAGCCCATGTACCATCGGAACTTCTAATGGGTGGAAAAGGTTGTATATTACGAGTTCGAATCGCTTTCTACAGGCTATAGTCGGAAGTTTTCAAGGGAGTAATTCTTGTAAATAGCGCTGTATAGATCCATTTTTAATTGCCCTAATTAATGATTTAAGTCCTTTTGATTTTTTATTTAAAATAACGACTTGTAACACCGGATTTCTACTTATGTGCCACCTTTTTGCGAATGTTTCTCTTTTCTTTAACCAGAGTCAGAACGTGACGCGGTAAGTTATTTACTTTTTCGATATTTTTAATTTGCGGTGATAATTTCCACGCTATGAGTTGAATAAGTTCAGTAAAATACTATATACCGCTATATCTATATCGCTTTCATTTTTCAATGGTGGTTTTAATTTTAGATCGCTATTTACAGCTTCCCGAAATTCAAATACGCCGATTGAAACCAACCAGGACGTTTGATTTATCCTAATTTCTACTGAAATTTTTTGAGGGAGCACTAATGGGTGTTGACACTTCTCACGTTACTTCTCATTTTCGCATTTCATAACAATTGCTAAATGGCCTTTCGGTCGTTATTATAAAAAAAAAAATTGTTTTTATTCATCATCGGTGTAGTAATGTTACCGGTTATTAAATATCTTCGCTCGAAGCAGCTATTTATTAATGAAATATTTTTATCGTATTGTGTAACATTTTACTTTTTTATTGCTGTACACATTTTTTTATACTTTTACGTATGTCGTGAATTTCTTTCATAACGACAACAAGGATTACCGACAGCAAAATTGTTTTTATTTAAAGGTGAAATTTGTATAAATTCAGTTTTTTTTTTTTTTAATTTCAAAATGATTGTACGTGTATATCGCAGATATTTAGTCTTTAAATCGCCGTTTCAAGAATATATATATATATATCAGCTAATATACTTATTTCGTTACTATACTCGTTAATCTTTCAGTATTCATTAAACTAATCGATTTTTTCAATCGTTGCCCGCCACTACACAAAACGAGAGTACACAAAAATACCGACATTATATGGTAAAAAAAAAAAACTAAACGTGATCCGCGTTTATTAAATAATTTTATTCTACAAATAATTATCGAAGAGGAGTTGGAAATGGAAATTTATAATAATTCGAACAATACTAATTATTACCAACAGCTAATGGAAACGCCATAATCAAACGGTTAAATAATAAAGATAAAACCCACCTCTCGACCGCCATGGCTCGAGCCAAAGTTAGTGATGAGACGCTATGAAACACTTCAACACAAAATATGCTATTTATACAACCGTTAAGTCATGGGAGGAATTGAAACCTGACACGCTGCGAAAATCTTGAAGCTTTTGGCCAGAAGTTATGACGGAAAGTAAACAAACTGAAAACGAGGAAAACAACGACACGCGGGAAATCGTTAAAGATCTACAATAAAACGGAATGTCATTGCCAGTGAAGTTGAGGAATAGATCGCCAAATGTAAAAAATACTATGAAACCAACGACCAGCTCAATGTTAAGTAGATTATGACGCTGTTTTGAAAATTAATGGTAAAGAAACTATGGATGTCGGATGGTGATAACGAACTTTACCCGAATTTCACACATTGATCATTCAGTACAACGAGCGGAAGTTAACTTTCAATGCCTATGGATAAATGGAAGAACATTGCAGCTAAGTTTAGAATTTCATCCGATAAATGAAAATCTATAACTGACCTCTTCTTCTAAGTAAGTATTTACTACATATTATAAATACGTACGGTATTTCGATTTTTCAATAGTAATAACAACTTTGGTGGAATTTATTGTAATTTTTTAAATAATATTTTAGTTACGAGATTGCTTATTTTACTGTAAATCGGTACTTTTCTGTATTTTCCGATAATCCGACGTTTTTTGCCCGACCATAGCCCTATGGTTCCGACGGCGAATTATTAAAAGGGTTGTGCTATATATAAATGTGTGTGTGTGTGTGTAATTCGGTATATAATTATTCATTAACTTCATTTAAGACGTATATTGTACATTAAATAAATATATTTATCTATACATAAGGAATGTAACATACGACTACAACAGTACAGTTTCAATAATTCTTCAATTGATTCACCATAAACACTGTTAAACGCGCATAATCTAACCGACACGCCGTAAGAGTCGCGAGTTTCATCGTAATGTTTTCGCAAAACGTGCACGAATTTTATCTTAGATACCGATTGCTACATCTCGGACTTTAAAATTAAACGATTAAAGATATTTAGCGCGTTATATTGAGGTTCAAAGTGTAATAATCGGTCGAGTTGTCTGGAATCATGAAGAATTTAAGAATTATAATCTCCCGTTAGAATTACAGCAATGATACAAAATGCATTACTACACGAACAAAAAAGAAATTAAAAAGAATTTTATATACCAAATGAGTATAACTCGTTAAAAAAAAAAAAAGACGTTTGAACCAGGTCGACACTGGCGATTTATGTCGAGGAAACAGGTGTTTAATTATCGACTCGGGTCACCTTTAAGGAACGAGCGAACCACACACAACGTGTAATGTAAAAAATAAAGTAGCGAATCTCAATAAAAGAAAAGTAAACAAAACAAAAAACTATAAATTCCTAATTAAAACTAGCACATTATTTTAATTATCGTACACACTAGAATCTCTAAAAGAAATTTGTTCGTCATACACAATGAGGTAATATAACAGCAAATCAAATTGATATATATATGTATGTATGTTAAAGAAGTGTCGAAACAAAAAAATTTCACCAATACAAAAAATCATTTAAATAGCGCGCACACACAATATTAGGTATTCTTATTGTCTTGACGGCATATTAGTTGTAGAGAGGAGACGGAGTCTGTTATAACCAATATAATTCAATACAGCTCTGCATCCAGAGAAATGCAGCCAACGCTTAGTCAGATTGAGTGTAGTATATTATCAATTTAGAGCAAGGCGCTGGTGAATTGTCACCGCCTGCCTAAAGATTTTGCTCCGTCTGTGTATGCGTGTGTGTAGTCATTGTATTTTTGAACAATGCTTAACATCATTTGTTTTATATTTGTAAAGATCTATTGTGCTGTGTAAGAGATAAATCAATTTTTGTTTCGGAAGGGTATCAAGGAGGTATCATTATATTGTAATTCAATGTTGATTTTGGAATGAAGCTTATGTAATATATTGATAGTATGCTAAGTAGATTAATGTCATTTGGAAAATGGGGATTAGGGGATATACATTCTTTGGTGTATGCAAATGTTTTATTGTTGCTAAGCAGACGACTTAAATAGAGGTAAGCACAGTATTTTCTGTAGTATATAAGTGGAAAGGATCCTGCTAATGCACACAATGGTGAAGAAGGATGTACTGCAAGGATGGATCAAAGTTCAACATGATGTACTGTATGTAATGTTCTTAATATAGATTCACTGGCTGTTGAGTATACCTGACATCCATAGCTGATTCGTTATAGGATTATTAGACTTATTTAAAAAGATTTGGGTATTTATATTATATTTCGGGATGGATAAATATTTCAGAATTGGAAGCAGTTTTAAGCACCTACTCTCGACTTCAGTAATATGTTAACGCCAGGTTAATTTGAAGTCGAACAATAAATCAAGGAATTTTACGTTTGTTTTGGCTGTTAAGGGAAAGTTATTTATGCTTAAAGAAAAACTGGAGGATGATAGACGCCTCTTATGGAAATTAATGTATGATTCATGATGATCTGGATGATTATATTAACTGTTGGTTTTTTTTTTTATTATTATTATTTACTTTATCATCATCTGTTAAAATGTTTATATTTTACTTAAAAATGTATATATATATATATATATATATATATATATATATATATATATATATATATATAAATTTATAAAACACCGAAAACATATACGTCCGTATAATCGAGGACGAATTTTAACATAGAACCCCCGTATATCACTTATAATCTAATTAATACCAGAACGTTGCTTGTCCTCCAAAAAAAGTCTCTCATTTATCCTCGCCTAGACAAATGGATAGTCCAATAATTATATATAACCGGTTATAGTATGATAAGTTCAATGAAATTATAAAGGCTAATGTTAACTTCAAAAGTACTTAGTGCGGTTTAGTCAGTAAAAAAGGCTGGTTGGTTTGAAGAATGAAAAAATAAAATATATAAAAAGTACATTCGAAAGTATAAGGTTCGATTAAACTAACGGAAAGGCCGAGAATAAACGACGTTTTGGGGTAAACGTATTATAAATCGGAAAAAGTCTACAAAAGAAAAAAAAAAGTTACTACAATAGTAGAAAAATATAAGAAACACGGATAATAAAACTCGAAAAGTAGAAATGTATACATATAATTTATATATATATATATATATATATATATATATATATATATATATATATATATATATATATAGGTCAGATAGTAACACGCGTCTTTGCGTCTGGCGTGTTTACAATAAGTAGTAATGGAGTTAAAACGTTGTAGCCCAAAAAATAGTTCTGCGTTGGAGCTGCTTAAGGATATAGCGGAATTCATTCACTATGTATTCCTAGCCGATAATAATGATAGTAATGAAAAAGGAAGCAACAGGTGACTCCACCAGCTGATATTGTCGATGAGGACTAGTAATAAGACTGGATGTTAAATATATATATATATATATATATATATATATATATATATATATATATATATATATATATATATATCGACTGTCTCTTTATTACCAACTGAGATATTCGAATGGCGTGTACATTGTGTACGCCTTTATGCCGGTGTTGGCAAATATCCCTCGGAAACTTTATATATATATATATATAGTCTACTAGGGAACGCTTCTAGCGGAGAATAAACAGCAACCAGCGAAAGGGAGACAGTTATCCTCAATTCTACTTCTTATAAAGTCCGACAATTTCCCATTTCATATTTTTTATCTTCGTTGTGTCGGGTAACTATAAACAGAAGCACTTAGAGATATAAAGTTTCAGGCATTATTAATAATATATATATATATATATATATATATAGTCTTAACTGACAAACGAGGCGTTAATTTCTTTCGGCGCTATTCACCAATAGCAAAAAAGTCTTGAATAATGATTATCAGTTAGTCTGAAGTTATACAAGAGAAATTTTATCTAGCCGAATTATTTCAATTTATACGATGCTAATTGTCGCATATTAAAGTTTGTTAATTACCGGAAACCCTTCCGAAAGATACCTAAATCGGTTCCAAACCGCACCAATTCGCTATACTATTCTAAAAAACACCGTGCATTTTGAACGGCTAAGTCAAATCAAATTGAATCGTAGACCGAAGACATGGCTGTAAAATATTACATCAATTCGCTAAGTATTCTAGAAAATAGAGTGTAAATTAGAAGATAAACCGAAGACATAGGCTCCAAAGCACGTCAATTCGCTATAATATTCTAGAAAATAGCGTGCAGTTTGAACGGCAAAGTCAAATCAAATTGAAACATAGAGAATAACTACTATTGAAGAATGTTCGATTACAGGTTACCTACATAACGTAAAAGTTAGCGCTGCTTATTCTGATGAAATTACAAGATAAAAAAAAATGAAATAAATAAAATTTAATTTACGTTAAACACAGTTTTTAGCTTTAACTGTTAATTTCCATGCGTTTAGAATTCTTCACAGTATAAACAACTTCCATTTTTCACTTTGTCGCGTTTTGAAAACGTAGTCTTTTTAATCGCTCACAGTTTGAAAATGAAACCGGTAAATGTTTTCGGGGGAAAAATTCTAAATGTTATACGACTTGTTAATATATAAACAGTTTATCATTCCAATTTGATCGTTTACAAGCGATGAAAAGTCTGAGATTCTAGCATGATCAAACAGTTCGGAGAGGTAAGTAAACTATTTTAGCTCAGTCTTAAATAAAGTGCTTTAAATAAAATATGAAGAAAATCGTCCCCCCTACTACAAATATTTTAGAAAACTACCAGAAAATACAATTATTAAATAACGCACACACACATATATATATATATATTTATATATAAACAATTAGAAACTTAGTCAAATAGAGCACAATAATGTTTCAAAACTATTATTATTTGACATGCAGGCTGAATTAGATAAATAAAAAAGACAAATATGATGGATCGTGATACGGTCGTAATTAATAAAACACAACTAGTCATTCGTAATAGATAAAACAAGAAATAACTCGTTGTTAACAATCAATAAAAGTTCTAATGAGTCACAGCTATATGTATTGCTGTTATTATCATTATCATAAATTCAAGTTTATATTATTATGATTATCGTTTTTATGCAACATTCAAATTTTTACATTATTATTTTAAATTCATCAATAAAATTAAAAATAAGTCATCGGTAACAATCAATAAAAGTGTTCTAAAGAATCACAGCTACGGTTTACATATGTTCCCTACATGAAGAATACATGTATATGAATGTGTAATGTCAAAGATCAAAAAGACAGTGCATTTTCTTAATAGTTATAGTGATCGTGCTAGAACAGTTCTATACGGGGTAATAACGAAAATAAAATCAAGCGACAGTGTAAGATTACGCGCGCATCCGTGAAATTAGCTAGTTAATTGATTGTTACTGAAGCTTCGGTCTTCGCAATTGCAGTAAAAGAAGTTGATAGTAAGTTTAGATGAAATAAAATAAACAGCAGAATGGAAAATGCAATAGTTTGTGGTGATTAAAAATTCAATTGAAGCAGAGGACAACGAGGTTTTTTTTAAGATATCATAAATAATGAACAACAGAAAAATTTAAAATTTATGCCAATATTGTTATATATATATATATATATATATATATATATATATATATATATATATATATATATATATATATATATAATTTTAGTTTGATATGGTATCTGAAATAACATATTCTTAGTAATGAAATAATTATAATTTATTTAGACAAATCAGAGGGGTTACAAAATTAAACATGGCGTATAATTCACATAATTAAATATATGCAGCACTTAATACGAGTTGTTTCTGAAGACATAAGAATCTGGACTGTAACATTTTATCTACTAGTTGCAATAAACGCGCTCAAAAAAAACTTGATTGTGCCCTGTGTAATTTCACAATGTCACACTGAACAGAGCTCAGTATCGACATTAGCAAACTGCCATCTGAATCAAAAGATAATCACATATTCGTAATCATAGTGATATAAAAAATATATGTAGAGGAACTAACATCATACCGACCAATCTCTCTGCTTCCGATGCTTTCTAAAGTATACGAAAAGCTAATACTAAAAAGAACGAAACCCTTCTTGGAAACAAAAAATCTAATACCGGAACACTAATTTGGTTTTAGATCTGGTCATGGGACTGTGGAGCAGGTCCACCGTATAGTCAGCATTATTGAAGAATCTTTCGAATCTAAAAAGATATGTGACGCGGTTTTTCTCGATGTAAAACAGGCGTTCGATAGAGTATGGCACGAAGGATTGCTTTATAAAATTAGGTGCCATCTTCCGTATCAGTTATTTGAAATACTCAAATCCTACCTTGACGAACGTTATTTTGTAGTCAAATATGGAGATGAAGAATCTCAACTTCATCCAATAAGTGTCGGTGTACCGCAAGGTAGCATACTGGGTCCGATGCTTTACCTAATTTATGCAGCAGATATACCTGTACCAAATAATACAGAAATCGCTACCTTCGCGGACGATACAGCTGTGATTTGTTCTGACTCGTCTTTTGAAAATGCAGAAGTTAACTTACAATCGGCAGTTAATACTATTTCAAAATGGTTCAAGTAGTGGCGAATAGAAATCAATGAAAAAAAATCTACTCGTGTAATATTTACAAATAAGAGAATACCCAGCATCAAAAATATTTATATCAATAATCAGGAAATTCCAGCTAAAGACTCAGTAAAATACCTGGGAATCCGTTTGGATAAAAAACTAACTTGGAAAAACCACATAGCAGCCAAACGAAATGAATTGAATATAAAGTATAGGAATATGCTTTGGCTTATTGGAAGAAAATCCGAATTAACACTGGAGAACAAGTTACTATTGTATAAACAAATTCTAAGGCCTGTTTTTGGGCGTACGGATGTCAACTCTGGGGCTGTGCTAAACGGCGTAATACAGCTATAATACAGCGTTTCCAAAATAAAGCATTGAGAACCATAATAGATGCCCCGTGGTATGTAAGCAATCTTACATTACACACAGACCTAGAAGTTACATCCGTTAAAGATAAAATTCAAGAAATGGCTCGTAAAAACTCTTTTATCACACGAATGCTTTAGCTGTTGCTTTATTGGACAACTCTACAGATACCCGGCGTTTAAAACGAGTTAAACCTACAGATCTATTTTGAATAAGCATCAATAATATAAAGTACTAAAATACAATTAGCGAAAGTCCTTACCGTTGGGTAAGGAACTTCACAAGTCAATCGCAATTTCTGTTCAAAAAGATTGCTAGATAGCCTGAAGCTAGTGGCATAATTTCGGGAAAAAAAAATATTTTGCCGGGACGGCATAATTTACAGAGCGTAAGACTGTCAAAAGATTTTTCATCGTCATGTAAATTATGCAAGTGACTCCAGTATAAGATGTTACGCACGCACACCTCACTTTTATATGTGTATAATGAACTAGTTACGATGCTGGGTAATGAACGATAACGACGATGATCGTATACACAGGTGTAGTTTTAAAGAAAAATAAAATTAAACGAAAATTCAAATCGAAATTTTAAAAGTAATTTCGAAATAGGTAATGTGAAAAATATTAAATGAGCGAAATTTTTCGTAAATTAAGACGCTAGGCGTGCTCGGCAGAAACCGGTTGCGAAATCTGCTAATTTCGTTATCACGAATATAATAAACGAATCGAAAATTTTCAGGATTTTACTCATACTGTAAACATTTTGGCCATTAATAAAATCTCTAAGAATTTATTGTTTTCATTTCGCGCGTTATTTCGACTTTTTAAATTTGAACTTTTATATAAATAAGGAACACAAAACGTATTCACGCGTATAAACATAGCACAACAGCGCATACAACACTTTATATATTATATTATTATGTCGATATACCGGAGAGTAGTAGTGATTTTATGAATTAATAAATAAAAAAAAAATTACAACACAGTTTAATCGCTATGAAAATGTTTATCTTTACGCAAGCATTTCGACAATTACGCCATTATCAAACGTACACAATAAACGTAGAATTTATGTGGAACGTTTAACCGACTTATGACGAAGGACTAATCCGGAGGTTTTATTTAAATAACCGAATAAATCGGTCGTTTTCTGAAAATGTTTTTCTTTTCAAATTTGTTCATTAATTTAAGCTGTCAGTTGATTAAATATTCTTCTTTCTTTATATACGATGTTTACATATATTTATAAATACTGTAGAGATGTTATTTTGTCCGTATAATTAAATTTAATGTTTTATTTAATTTCTACGTCATATGCTAAGAAGTGTGTGATTTGTTTTAGAATAAAAAACCCGACTATTTATAAATCGGAGGACATAAATCCGGTTGAATTTAGCTGCGTTTCGATTAATATCAATTAGTAGTTTTTATAATTCGGTTATTTTGGTTCGATTGAAATTAAGTAATCGCATTTCGACTGAAATATTGTAATGCGTGTTTTCTTTTACTGCGTTTATTAATGTTTACTCCGGATTTAATTATCAGTAAGTAATTATAATGTGATTTAAGTAATTTATACGGAACGCAGAAAATATCGGCATTAGTAGGTTTTGTTAGAACCGACTGAAAAGTAGTCGGATTTTGAAAACGACGATTCTTAATTATATTTTTACTGGAATAAATAATTGATATTGTAAAACAGTAGTACACACTCGTGTTGTATGAAAATATATTCAATTTATCGATGGAGTTTTAAACTGTACGATTGCACGATTTACGTCATAAAATTCATACAATTCTAGATTATCCGTTAGTTACATTTCAACTAAAATATATTTTTTAACTTTATTTTAAATACACTTAGTTTATTTAATATCTGTTATTCGTTATATAATTTATTAAATTTTCATTTGCTATGCGTGTTTACAGTGTACTAATAAAGAATTAAAGTAAATCTGACTAAATAAAAAATCGAATAATTGGTATTTTTTTTTAATTTATTTTTAATAAAAACGGTGTTACTAATTAATTGGTTATATATATATATATATATATATATATATATATATATATATATATATATATTCACACGAAAATTAAGTATACTATTAGTTATTACAGGATGACTATATTAGCTAGAGTATAAAGTATAGATTAAGCTGATAAGAACAGATACTACATTTTGATCTTAGCCAACAGGCAGAGAAGCGACGGATAGATTAGATTACACGATAAAGTACCGTTAATATGTCATAATAGCATACGTCTGATTCGTTTGCATTTATAACGCTTATAGGCTAGCCGCGAATTAGTGTATGCGCATTCACGACAAAATAATAATTTGGTTGACAGGTGTTAAAAAAGAAGAAAAAATTTTTGTATGTCGCTTAATCGTAGTGGAGACGATTTTAACATCATGTGCATATAGTCAGTTCTAGAATAGGCAGGTGCACAGTATATTATCGTACGACATTAATTTTGCGATTCTTGTAGATTTAAAATATGGCACATATAATGAGGGTTTAACAACAGACAGTTTTATCTTAATTAAACATATTTTTTATGCGCTGAGTGAAAGTGAGACGCCTTAGTCTTAAATGAGTCACATGGTTTTCCATATTATGAATTATTGATTTTAGTCGACTATTATTTTGATGGGTTTTTGAGAAACATTGTTAGTTCGTGTAGAACAGTTTATATTTCCGCATTTCATCAAAATACTAAATCATGAAATCACCCTATATACACACACACCTGTGAAAACAAATCAACACACGCATTACTGAATCAAACTTTTACATATATTTCGAATACAAAAGTTTTAATTTCCACATTTCAGCAAAATATCAAATCACTAACTCGAACATAATCCCGAATTTACCTTTTTCATAATTCATAACACAACAATAATAATCACCATGAAAATCAGGCAGGAGTCATTAATGATTTTAGGAAATGAATCACGTAAACAGGAAGGAAACGAATGAAATCCAAATGTAATTACCATACGTGCGGTGTAATGATATCGCGTGAATACGACACATCGCAATAATGTGATCTCTACATTATACATGTGTAATGACTGGCAAAAATTATATAATGTTGATGTATTGGAGAGTAGTGATTTTATGAATTAACTAAACAAAGTTAATCACTATAAAAATTATTTTATTAACGCAAAGCTTTTCGGCAATCACGTCATTTTCAAGCATGCACAAAAAAATATTACATCACGTTTTTTGTATATGCTTGAAAATGACGTACTGTCTAAAAGCTTTGCGTTAATAAAATAATTTTTATAGCGATTAAATTTGTTTTTATTTCGTTTTGTTAAAAATTATATAATACTTATTTTTATTACCGAAAACAAAATAGCATAAATTATAATTTCGTCAAAAATTAAAAAGATATTATGAAATATACAAAAATACACAAAAACAGAGGCTCATTCGAGGCATACTTGTACAACTCAGAATCGATTGGGGCTTGGATAAATTGATGTGTTCTGCTTCCCTAAGCGGGATAAAAAATAAAAAAAAAAAATTTTAATTGTAAATTACAAACTTTTAAATTTTACTTATAAGTATGTTTATAAACATACCTAGGTTAGGTTAGAATCGGTCGGGTTTATTTCGGCTAGTTAGCAGTAGAATTAAAAGAAAAAACGAGAATGACACATTTAAACCAGAATAACAAAATACCTAGGTTAGGTTAGATTCAGTTAGGTTAGAATCAGTCAGGTTTACTTCGGCTAGTTAGCAGTAGAATTAAAAGAAAAAACGAGACTTTCAAAAATGGTTTCCGCGGATTTTTAACTTCGTAACTCGTTATAAATAATAATTTGTGATATTTAAAAAAAAAAAAAAAAAAAAAACGAAAATCGGGAGTGTACAAGTATTCTTCAAATCTACCAAGACAGATAATACCAATCACGAAGAACAATTTTTTATTTACATATTTCGTATTGTAATATAAAACATGCGAATAAATACAAATATAAATGTAATTAAAATTAGATTAAATCGAAACAAAGAAAAACGATGAAAACGATACGATAGCCGGTAATTAAAAAAATAAAAATTAAAATATATAGTATTTATAAACATTAATAATATTAACTAGTATCAAAAAAGTCTCATTATCAATGATAAATAAGGACTGTGGCAGATGATAACCATTCTATACTTCAATAACCAACTGGTAGTTTAATTCGGAGATTTTCACATCCGATTGTACGAATTAAAGTATTTATAAAATTTTCAGATGCCTACTAAACTTTCATTCGTTTTGATTTTCAATCATAGCATTAATTCGTTGTCGATTTCAATTCTCTTTTATGCTATACGCCTTCAACTCTATCTCGTTTAATTTCCTCCGACACGTTATTGTGGCGCAGAAATTTTAGGTTATAAGAACGGTAAAAAATGAAATATTATAAATGACTGTAGTTTTATTAGAACAAAAAGAAAAAAAGATAATAAACAGGACTGTTGAATATGGAAACGACATCGAGTAAAGGATAGGCATGACATTTAAAAAATAAAAAAAAAAATAAAACGATAATTTGGAGTATTTTTGAGTAAGGAAAAAAAACGAAGCGTTGGTCAAGGAATTACAAATTAGATGGTTATGACAATACGAAGTCTACATACTAGAATGTATTGGAATTACGTTAGTTATTTCACATACTAAAATTAGAGTCTGCTGCTGAGTAGATCACTGATTTTCAAGTCCCTCATCTTCACACCATTCCAGTTGATGGAAAATATCTTATCAGTTTTATATTTGAAGCAAAGAGAAGAAACATTAAATAGGACAATTAACAGCAAATACATCATCTCGTTTATTATTTTTTTTCCTGGATTTTTCTACATTACGTCGAAAATCATAATTATGACCATTTAATAAATATTTTTTAAGAGGAGCGGAAAAAAGAGAAATAAAAAAGCTAGAAAATAAAAATGAGAATAGAAAAGACAATATAATTATAGCGGTCAACCATGGGAGATAACGTTAGACTAGGAATAAAGCGGATCAGATGCTTAGTAGAGATGAGGTAACATCGACGAAAGTCCATCGTCAATGTTATTCTAGGTTATCGAAAGCGTACCTCGTTTGAAATATCATGAAAGATTCGCTGGAATGTTTAGTACATACTGATCGGATTTATGCTGGACAAATTTTCTATACCACTCGTAGTATCGTTGACAAAAGGGACGAGTAGATCTGTGTGGGTGTTAAATTTGGAACGTATCTCAGTAATAATACGAAAGATTTTCGATTGTTCTCTTTGAATATTTACTAGATTAGATGTAGCGATTGACCGGGCATGGTTCTAATCGGTTCATCATTGTTAAAAGTTTTCGCTTGACGTTTAAATTAAACATCGATTTGCGTCCTAATAACGATAGTATATGAATCCACACCGACTAGAGATAGTTTTCTTTAATTGAATATGAGATGGTGCAAGTCACCTATCGGTGTGCATCCCAAGATAATGGACGGAGTCAATTTGCGGGATTACCGAGTAATGCACCTTCAGAGCAAGGCGGATTAACACGTCCGTATGTAAATTGGACGTACTGATATTTCACACCCAAAAGCGGTATCTAGTCCGCTGTTCAGATTTAAATGGTTCTACACTGCAGCGTTAACATATTTCGCGTTTGTGTTTGTGTCGGACATAAGCGTAGCTATGACATCAGCAGATATGATGAGAATAGTTTAATCGGATGTAGTTACGTCAGCGCTGCATGAACAGAGTAGTAATATCGAACTGAAAAGGCTACCTTATATAATACGGACAACTAAATGATGTTACTCTTCGGACAACGAATCACTAACGAGAAAAATAAAAGTTCCTTCCATTTAAGTGTAGTAATAGCTTATGTAGGTCTGAAGAAAGGAATTGTTCCAGTTTATATGGTGGTCTCCAATGCCATGTCGAAAGATTGAATAACATCGAGGAAGACTGTGAAGTATATTTTGCCAAATGTTGAACCATCGAACGGCATTTTATTATGATTTAAATTTTCTTCTACTTCCACATCGTTCATTGTTATAATCAATTTATTATTTTCTATACCTTATTCTGAAAACAAAATAATTTTCTCTGCGCTTCTTCTATATCAATTTTAAGTCCATTCTTTTAAATATTCCAACTATTACACTCCTTATTTTCGGTTTCACGTCATTTTCCGTTAACAGTATACTACAATTCTAATTTTTCATTAATCCAAAATTCTTGCATATCCTTACCGATTACTTCCTATTTTTTTTTACACGCGTGTAATTCGAAATATCATCTTTCCTCATTAAATTCGTCATTAATTAATACATTTTTATAAAATTATTCCTCGATAATTGATACAAAATTATTCCTTAACTTAATTATAATTTTGTTTTTTCCGAAATTAAATCTAACATTGGCCCTACGAGATCAGTTAAAAATAGAAATTTGTCCGGTTGATTTATTATTTATACGAACATATTTATTCACATTTGTCTAGGTTTAAATTTCCATACAATCAAATAGTGATCGCGATTTAACATGAATCGTCTATATTCGCACTTGATTCACGCCGTTCTTTAAATACATACTAAACTCGCAATAAAAATTTTAAATTTATGAACGTAATAGCACGATTTTTTCTTCAATTTAACATACGATTCGAAAAATTCCTTAACCATTACTTAATTCATCGATAAATACATCAATATTTAATGTATAGGACGGTATTGATTACGTCGCCAATAGTAAAACACGAAAAATTAAAATTAGACATAAGCAAATTAAGCAGATATTCATCATTCTTATTACCGACGTACGCATGGTTAATACACGTGTTACGACTGCAACTGAACTTCACACGTTAGAAAAGACGTATTCAACGCTGATAATTAATTTTAATTAACTACCGAAACCGAAAAATACAAATGAATTCGCTAATTACAACATATTTCCAAGCGAATCTCTTCGGCAATTACACGCCATCTTTAAGCTATTTATAACGACGTCAATAGTAATAAAATGAGATAAATGTTCAGTCAGAAAATAAAAGATAAATAAAATGATCTACCAGAAATATAATAATTTTTAACTATAACGCATCTGGTTTTAAATCGAGTAGCTTGTGAAAGAGTACTATCCAATAATCGGCAATCTTTCAATCGTAAAAACGAAAAACTAATTAACGCGTTTAAAACTTACTCTTATTCCTTAATTTCGTAATTTCGAATTTTTCAAATAATTTTCTTTTTTTGATTTTTTTCCTTCAATTTATAAAATCTTTATAGTTACGGTTAATATTATTAACTTTATGATAGTCGAAAAATTCTGAATATAAATCTGTATTCGAAACCACTAATAAGACGCTCATCATGGAACTTCATCGAAACAACAGCGTGTGATAATAAAATCAGATCGCGGCTGAATTCTCGTTGTAAGAATATTTTGCCGGCGCAAATCACGTTCTAATGATGGAAAGTGAAAATTTGACGAATACCGCCATGATATATATCGCAACTAATAAAATTAATAACGCCGGATGAAATTTAATACCGATAATGAACTTAAAATAAATACGTAGGTTATGATTTAATCCCTGCAAAAGTTGTTAAAGAATTACTTTAAAAAGGACTAACAAATTAACAACTAGATTATACAAATTTAGAAAAAATGACCAAACTAAAGGAATTCTAATGCTACTGTGACTAAGAGGATCGAACATTATAAAAAGTTGTCCACAAATCTATGGATTGAGTATACATATATATATATATATATATATATATATATATATATATATATATATATATATATATATATATATGCTTAAATTCAACGTCGAATATATGTTATACTCTGCATAAATAGAAGTATATTAGTGTATTTAACAGAATGGTAATTGAACGAAAATTTTTTTGCACATTTATCTGGCGTTAATGTAAAACGAACTTAAATTTCATAACAAATAAGTTCGAGTTTCCACCATTTGGCCAATTTAAGTGGACTATAAACTTATATTATTAGCCTCAATAAAATGATATAATCTACGCGCATCTAAGGAGGTAGGAGTCACAATAAGCTCTTCAAGTTGTATTGGCAGCATATTCCTTGTGAATAAAAGTTCAAGCTATCTATTATTTTTGTATTTTGGGCAGGACCAAATCTGATGTTCGATGATATCTCACGAACTCCAATCTCCGATTTGGCAAGATGACTAGGTGAACAGTTACGACCACTCATTAGTCTAACAAATATAGAAACAAAATCTTTTTATGGAGATTCCCATGTTTAAACCAGGGCTCTTTTGGAATTGTCTTTTTAATAGTGGCATATTTTTTATCTTTTAACAAGCTTTGAAATTCGAAATATAAAACAACGAACAACATTTCCTTAGGCTTCGGTATTAACTGTCCTTCATTGTAGTTTAACGCGCTTCTCAATAGCCGGAATTAGATCCGATCGAGTAATCGCATCCGCTATCTCATTTTAACGGACGCCACAGGGACCCACTTAAACTTCATCTTTGTTCCACGCTTTGCCAAACCAATTGTCGTATTGATAGCTCTAATATACTCTTTGAAAATAACGGGAATCTAGATAGTTGTAAAAGAACACTCATGGAGTCAGTATTAGGATCATTTTTTTTCTTATATAGTCTAATAAAAGAAACAGCCTCTTAGTATATCGCCCAAGTCTTCTTACTTCATCAGAAATATATTTTAACTACACTACAGTTTTAGACTGCAGTTTCAATTAAAACAATATTACGAGAATCTATTCTTTTGAATTCTCAACAATGTTTTCAACATCGTACTTACCAACTAATCGCGGAAAAAAATGAGAAAACGTAAACGTGTCAGAGTTTTCAAACCTTCAATTCGTTTTAAACTAGCCTTAGAAACATCGATATTTCACTGTCCCCAGTCGAAACTTAAACCATACATAAGAAATCAAAGTTTGACAGTCCTACGATTGATTTTATTCCATGATAAGTAACTTCCAGACCAATCGATTCGATGCAGCTCTTTTCATTTTTCAGTATTGATTTGTGCCTGTATCACGCAACAATGTTAGTATTTCGCGGTCTACCACAACCTCTTTTCTTTTTGTTATCTGTCCTTCTATTACATCGCATAACAGACCACCGTGTCGGAGTACACGACTTATCCAGGTTAATCGTCTCTTCTTTATCGAATGTAATAAGGTCCGTTTTTCGTCAATTCTTCGGAGAACTTCCTCATTCGTAACTTTTTCAGTCCAATTTATTCTTTGTATACATTACAAAAGCCTGCAATTCTTGAACATTTCTTTTGTTCAGCGTCCACGTTTTAGCACATTAAAGCGCTACAGGCCACACTTAACAATACGTTTACGCAGTTTTAATAGTATTGACTTTTGGCATAAATGTATTGGTTTTTCTTATCAGGCTAGCTTATCTGATCCAATTCTTGAGTTTATTTCTATATCGCAGTACAGGTTTTCCGTTATTATTTGACCGAGATATTTCAATGTGTACTCCTTGAATTTTCTGGTCATTAATTTCCAATTGAAAACTATTTATATGTTTACTAAACATGATTTTAGTTTTATCAACTTCTAACTTTATCATTTAGAGTCCGTATCATTTGTTTTAGTATTTTCGGAGCCTCGGCAAATCCATACGTGTGGTTCTGCTACAGTTAATTTAAGCGCATGTTCCGCATATAGGTTAAAAAGGAATGGAGACAACAAACAACCTTGTCGCTCTTTTACTTATTTTTGCAGGTTTAAATATATCACTCTAATAACCGCCGTTTGGCGTATGTATAAATTATATATCAGATTTAATATTCTTTTGGGGCATTCGATTTGCTCGAGGAGAGGAAAAAATGTATCCCAACTGACCTGATCGAAAACTTTTTAGTATAATCGACAAAACATACGTGCATATTCTTATTTACATTTATCAGTCGCTCCCCAGCAATTCTTAACGTCCCAACTGCATCTCTGGTCGATAGGTTCTTACGAAAGCCAATTTATCTAAAAAAATCTATATTTTTTAAAACGCTTTTTTATTTGCAGCAATATTTTGAATGTAGGGGGATATAAGGCATATAGTTCTATACTAGGTGCATATTTAAATAAATCTTTTATTAAATAATTAAAATACAGTCAATGAACATAATTCATAGATATATCGTACGATAGCGGACGAGATTAATTAATTGAGGTAAGTAACAAACAAGAAATGTACAACTATACATTGCAAGAAAAGAAAGGGAAAAACCGCTAAAGAAACAAACGAAGCAATCAATAATATCAGATAACGTTGAAACTAACAATTAAATGAAAATAACGTAACGTCGCACTAATAATTAGAACAATATTAATAAGCGAATAACAGATTACAATAAATTCGGTTTAATACGTCTGCGCTTGTATTTTGTATACATAAATATTAGCTACCTGGAATCGTAATTACCTATTAACGAGATAAACTTATTATCATGCTCACACAGCATTATAGAGTACTAAGAAGGTATTCCTTTAACACGCGGTAATTTCAAAATATTACGCATATAATCTACCTTATATAACGGGCAGCATCCTAAGGCACCTATTCTGAATGAGCTGCAATTTATTAAACTAGCGTTCGAAACACCAAACAAGACAAGCGTAAATAAATACCAGATGTATTAGTGTTTTATAAATAATAAGTTTATTATCTATGTTAAGTAATGATATTAAACACGGGATATATGGAACAAATAAATTTATTAGCCTTCATATTAATTTAGTTAATATGTTTAGCAAAGTTATGTTTGTTGTCAAAAACAACACCTACATATCGCATCTTAAGTTAATGCTGTTTTCCGGAAACGGTCAGATTATTTTGCAATTTCGGTCGTCTGCATGTAAAGAAAATTACTTCGATTTTCGACGGATTGATACTAATTTTCCACTTATTATAATATCTGAGCTCCGATTTGAAACCAGTTGATAGTGTCTAAATTAAATGCACTCTACGACAAATAGCCTCATTTCCTGGATAGAGTGTCACTTGTGCATGAACACCTAAAAAGTTCTAATAACTACTAATTAATTTAATTAAGTAAGGAGGAAATTTACATTTAATAATTTTGTATAAAATGCCCACGTGCCGTCTATTTAGCCGCGTCAAAGAGCATCATGTTATTTTCGTTGGAATTGTGAACAATCACCGAAGTACAATGTGTTCCTCTAGCCATTTCGTTATTAACATTTGAAATTAATTTTAAAAGTCTGTCGCGAGTTTTTCTTCCGGTCATTTTATATAACATAAAAAAAAAAAAAAGTATCTAAAAAATTATTATTAATTAACGATCAAATTATTATAATTTTATTGCTACATCTACCTAACAACGTAGATAACAATGATTATCGATTAAGTTCTTTCAACCGCGCGCAAGAAAATTCATTCGTCAATTATCAACAAACGGAAAAATCATATTAAAAAATACGCGCGTGATACGTCAAAATTAAACGCGACTCCGTTCGACCGAACTGAGCCATCATTAAACTGGGAACAGATACAGTCGGGAAAATGGAAATAAATACCAGTCGCCGGCATTCGAGCTACAATAAAAGTAAGATATATAAAAATAAACGAAACAAGCCGCCGGCAGCGTATACATATAACTACATCGAACGACTCTCGAACGGTATTGCGTCATTATCTAATATAATCAGCTGTTTCCGGAAAATGACGTCATGTTACTAAAGGAAATATACGTATGCAGAAATGAACGAGTATCAAAAAGTATTATCATCATTATCGTCGTCGGCGCTTCGTAATAAACGAAGAAAGTTGTATAAACAAAGACAGAATTCGATGATGATACGTAAATCGTGTACGTGGGAGATGTTCCAAATTGGCGACTCGTGTCTAGAGCGAAATATTCACGGAGGATATATAACAAGTGCGAGAAAGACGACATTAAGAAAAAAAAAGGAACAAGATCTTTTAAGCAAATAGACAGAGATGTAAATAGAACTTTATAAAGCTATAACAGTGCGCTAGACCTTTCCTAAACTATACGGTCGAGAGTTCAGAGAAAGCCGTCCTACGTCGTAATGGGGCCGCATTGAAAGGGATGAAGCCCGATAGTACGTGGTTTATCTCATTTTTCAACGAAATAACACTAAAGTGCGCTGCACAAGTAACTCCTACGATACCGAGGATTCTATACTAAAACCCTGAAATATAAAATATACAACAACGGAACGACTACAGTTCACGCACAAACGTACATAACGATACATCGTACAATAATGTCTTCTACATTTTTCAAAACATTCGCTTTGTACAAAACTTTTTCCACTTTATCACGAGAGACTTTTTTTCTCCATCTCTTTAATTCCGGGAAAATTCGAGTCGTTTCCTACGAGTTCGACTAGAAACACGAGAAAAGATACCGCGCACTAGGCGAAATCTCATCCATCTAACGTATTCTCGGGAATATAAAAAGTACCACGCGTGAGATACTTTCAGAACGAAATTCGCAGCCAGTCAGCGCATCCAGATGGATTATATACGTATAGATATATTTGTCGGGCAAATATAACGCAATGTCGAATGAGATACTCAAGTTTTTTTTTTTCTTATATATAAAACCCATAACAAAATATGTTCTTTCTTTTATCGTTAAACATCTGAAGTGTTGAAAAATTAATTCTTTAATCTATTTCTCAACTGCAAACGTAATTTAGATGACGCGAACGAGCATTTGAAAAATTAAAATACGATATTTTTATGAAATTTTCCGTAATACACTCGAAAAATTAACCTTATGTATATAATTAGAATTTTCACATCGCCTCAACTCATAGATCATATTCATAATTAACTTTTTCAGAGATTACATTTCGATGAAATTATAAACAGAATTCGATATTTCATTTAGAGTTGTAAAATAAGCCAAAATTTTTCGAATGAATTTTTTTTTTTATATAAATAAAAATTAGTTGCTCATTTCAACAATTATAGGTAATAACCATTACATCTTCTACAACGAGACCGACCCCGTCACGAGGTCAGTTAAAATATTAAGCTGCGAATAATTCTGCTACGAATTCGAAATCTTGTTAAAACATAAAGTACATTAACAGCGAATGCACAAAGTTGACTAATTGGCGTGTGTACAATCAAATGTATCGCTTAAAAAATTATAACCGTATATTCAAATTTATTATTCACATAGTTCTCGAATTCTATTTAGTAGGCGAGTATAGTTCATTTACGTTAAAACGTAAAGCTTAGTTAAAACTTTTTCCAGCGAATACCAAAACACAGGGCACTAAAATTTACTTTTAAACATCAATTATTTATAACGGTTATGTATACAAATATGGAAATGAATTTTTTAACAGAAAAAATACCTAATAGTAATTTCTCGAGGCCAAGCGCAAAATTTTAACCATTTGCCTCGAGCACGCTAAGTGATTTCTTATCCTCCCAAAAATGTAGACAAGTTGGTAGAGATGAGGTTATGAATGTCGTATACCTAACCGAAATTCTTGAAATATTAAAAATTCAAAGTATTTATTCAGCGCACTCAAACCCGATAGTTTAGATGAGCTTCTCGCTTTTTATAGACATATTTTACCAGAACGTAAATTTTGAGAGTAAATTTTCTGCATGGAAAACGAAATAGCCAAAGGCCAGGCTCAATTATTCGAGTATTGGTTAATTGTGAGCAATCACTGAAATGTCTTAGAATTCTTCTTAACTTATAAGTATTTGCATCCCAAGATGTAACTTTCAGACTATGGGTCGTTTAAATGCGAGAAATGCGGTGTCGAACCAGCGTCTTACGGATTTGATGTACCTATTAAGTATTTCCAGGAATGTAAATGTAAGTCATGCAACAGTTATGCGCAGATTTACGGTCCTACGAAAACACAATATATTTCAGGCGCAGTTTGTATAGAATATAAAAGATAAATGTACTTATTTTTAAAATTTAAAGAAAAATTCTTATTTCAAGAATTAGGTTTTAATTTAAAACAACAGTAATAACGCAAATACAATAAAGTTAATCATTATGTGAGCAGCAAAGTATAATTTTCTATAAGTTTCTCACTTTTTATCAAATGTTCAAACTATTTTCTACAAATGAAAAAATTACAAAATTGTACGCGAAAATTATTCTATGCGCTTGCACGCTCGTATAAAGTTTAACATTGATTGTTGATTTATCCATGAGAAATGCAACGTTAATATTAAACTGCTTACGTATGTGTATTGCATACTATCGCAATTCAAGACGATTTCGCCCCAATTCAAAACGTGGCTGTTATGCCACTCGTATATGCAACACATAATGAAAATTTAACTACTATTTTCCAACTTTCTTAGGACTGAGATAATCGACAATACGAATATCTTTACATTCATTTAGATATTTTTTAATAGCCGTTTGAACTTTGCTCGATAACTGGAATATTGATATTAGGTGTATTGCATTGCAGTACTCACATCAGCTTTTCTTACATTACTATACATATAGCTATTTAAGTGTGAATCATGGATGTGAATCATGGAGGGGTGGGAGAAATGTATATTCTCCCCTATATCAAAAAAGCAATTCCAGTCGTCCATACCAGTTTAATGATTTGTCCGTATAATAAGCTCGCATGGACGTATCCAGTACGGATTGTACATTTACCATATTTTAGTTCTCATTTGTTGTCATTTCAACGTGAACTTTTCAGAACATACGTTTATACAGATGTACACCTAGGCTACCTTGCAGAATCAGCTTGCCGAGTAGTTCGATTGCCAATACACATACGGTATAGTCTGAAGAGAAGGTGAATGGATTTTTTGTTTCACCTTCTCGTCCGTTTATACGCCGAATCATTTTGGAACTTCACGTTGTTCCGGTTAATAGCAATTAAACCTGTCTCATCAGCAAAAATTACAATGTATATGTTGTTTATATACGAGCATCTGATGACACTACTTTATGGAATTCCCCGACTGTATATTATAATATAGAAAAAATATTTTCGTAATTAATAAAAGGAGCAAAAACTGAAGCACGTTTTCGTGAAAAGTTTTTCTTTGTTCATCCTGGAAAATTTTTTACACATATCGAGCACAGTACCAGCGATTGATTTATGTGTGATAAACTTTTAATAAAAATAGAAAACGAAATATATTTTTTCTCACGGTACTCTCATAATTTATTTTAATAAAACGTTCGCTTAAAATTCCAAAAAAAAACAAAAAAAAAAACGAAAAATTAGGTTTTCGTCTTTGGCAAAACTGAAACTGATATTGAATATATATCCGATACCGGATAACACACGTCATTCGAAACATTAGCGCACACGATAAAATATTGCCGTCATTAAGACGAATAAAAATCGACCGCCAAGAATTATAGTAGAAAGCTTAGAAAATGCACCATAAATCCGAAAAGTGATAAAGCATTAGTAAAATCTCAGTTATAAGATACACAAGCACGTTCGTACCACGTATAGAATCTATAGAATGGACACGGTAAGCAAAAGGATAATAAATTAAGTACAACTCTATAGTATCACCGTGTGTCCCGCAAATAATCCAGACAGTATACCACTAGGTCAGCAGAGTGCAACCGTAGAAGGAGAAAAAAAAATGAGTAAAAAGAAAGAATACGAGGAAGTCAATCTGTAAGAAGAGGCAGTTCAGTTTCATTTTCACGCGTAATAATAACAAGAGTCTACTACGACTTCTTGTGCCTTAGCCGAGAGAGGTGAATTTTCTTTATCCAACAAACGGTAAGACCTACACGTATGTTAAATACACACTATCACGCTGTTGTCGATAGCGTAAAACAGTTGAAAACTCAATGCATTATAATATGGCAGCAGCATATACCGAATGTTACGCTAGGCCTCCGGCTACGAACGTTGAGGAATGTTGCTTAGCGCAGGTAAATGTAGAAGACGATGGAATAAAATGAAATAGAAAGATGGTAATTTGAAAAGTAACACAGTTCGACTGCAATAAAATCGTATGGGTGAGAGATTACACATAAACATACGTTATTATTATTATCCTCGTTGAAGCGGTTATTAAACTTTAAACGTTGGAATCTAAGAAAGACAAAACTACAATAGGACAAACGAGATAAAAACAAAATTATTAAAAAAAAAAAAAAAAAAAAAACACCAGACAAGGTAAACAACAGCATTCGTAGCGACTATTAAGTCGGAAATGAACGGCATCCAGTCCGCAATAGACGTATATATGTATTATCGTTTAAAACAGCTGATTGAAAGGTTATTACGTCATTTAGTGTAATTGACCAAAGCAGAGACTCTGGATAGTTTGTTTTAAAAAAAAAAAAAATCTTTCATTACTCCTTAAGATCGCCACCTGTAACATCGGATACGTGATAATAGGTATAATAAGTGGTGTATGCACAGATTAACAGGTCGGTTACCGGGACAATAATGATGCAGGAGATTCCAATGTTTATCATCTCGCTCGGCTATTAAGCGAGAGAAGTATCGCACTTACTGCCTGTATTTCTTATACAATACTTTAACGTTAAATATACTTCCTACTACTACCCGGCGCTATATCGTCAAACTCGATACAACGGCAATATTGCGCCGTCTTCGTTCAACCGGCGTATAATATAACGGTATATTTACATGTTCCTTTTCCTTACATGCATTCTGTCATTGTCTAACAACCCCTCTTTATTATTTGGAAGGACCGGCCAAAGCCGTTAACTTTTCTACAGTAAAATAGAGAAATAAAGACCCCCGCGACGGTTGGAAATCGGTTGAATAATAATAATAATAATAATGATAATGAGAGAAAGAGGTGAAATATAAATACTTTATTTCGCTCGCACCTCGATTTTAATCCCGACAACAATATCAACAACAATTCCACAACAAATAACGACAAAAAGGAAAACATCAGCAGCAGCAGCAGCTGTTAAGAGATGAATGAACTACGTCTCGCGTCCTTGCGAAATGCCTTTCCTGACCTTGAAAAATGGGACTACTCTTGCCCAATACGAGAGACACATTATTTTTCCTGGAATTATTCGAGAAAATTTGTTTCCATCTGATGGAGGAATAGATTTTACTATTATCGTATTACTCGGTCGATATTTACACGCAACAACAACGCGTTATCGAACGTAATTATCGAAAAATCATATTTTTAAGTAATTTGGACGAGTGAGCGATATTCAACAGTTAACATACACGTAAATGCGTTCGCTCAGTGATAAGAACAACTGACAAATGCTAATAAAGTTTTTTAAAAAAAAACCCAGTGGTCAATATCGTCGGCGTCGAAATTTATTCTCGCCTTATAAATTATTATTATTAATTAAAAAGATAGAAATAATGAAATAAACGAAAATCTAATAATGCCGGGGGAATCGTGAAAACTTCACAAGACGAAGTACGAACGTATTCATTTTTAACGTTACTAAGATAGAGTTTAGGTAATTTGAGAAATACGTTCTAAAAAGAAAGAAGTAGACAGATGATCTTAACTGAAACAGATAATATTACGTATAACCATAAAAATGAAGAAATAAGAACATGGAATAGCAAAGGGAATATCAGACTAAACGTTTTATTATTCCAGTACTTTTGTATGGAGTGGAAACGTTGTCAGCACTTTAGACGTTTAGAGACTAGAGCAGAAATGTGGTTTCTAAGGAGACTATTAAGAATTTCATGGACCGAAAAAAAAATATATATATATATTTAAAATGGCGTACACAGAAGGATCGTAAAAATATTTAAAAAAATAAAAAGGAAAAGAACAATGACATGTTATAAGAGGAGAAAAGTACATTTTTGAATGTAAAAATTTGTAGTAAAAGACTTAGTAAAAGAAAAAATTCATGGATGAAAAAAAAAAAAGTGGAGAACATTAATGATATCGGTAGACTCTTCAAGACAGCGAGGAAGATAAATTATTAGGAATAGCTTATGCATGGTGTACGACATTAAACTGATTTATATTAAAGAACAACATTTGTTGGTTTTTAGAAAACGTTTAAAAGCCGTTTATATTTTTATTCGTTATCGAAAAATGTTAAATGAATTTAACTTCTAACCAGACATATGAGAGTACATTTTACGCTTATTAAAATTATACGCATAGTCAACGAGTAAACTTCATATTTACGCAATAAATAATAACGAACAATAACCTAACCAAATGTAGTGTTTTAAATTATTTTTAAAATATACACAAAACAGTGTGGCGTACGGATTTCACTGATAACATCAAATTCCATCGATTCGAGCATTTTTTCGGATCAGATACCAATAACGCTGAAAGATTTAGCTTTTTCCCCGAACCGATTTCAATATTTATACAAATCCGATTTCAGTATTAGAGCACTATTATCAAAGTATTACTAAAAATAAAACAAAGACACACACACAAAAATATGAAGTAGTCGGTAAACGCAATTGGAATATTATTGTGTTTTGGTGCAATCCAAATATTTTCTAATCCGAAATATTGTCGTTACTTCATGGCGTAATAAATTCATTCCGCTGTTTTACGCGAAGCATCGTGTGTCATCTTTGTTCGAATTAATAAGAATCGATAGTAACAGAAAAAAAAAAGATATTCATCAGTTCTTACGCGATCGTGGAATTCAATTACGCCCTTCTGGACACGAAATGTTTCTATCGTTATCCGATAAGAATGACCGCTGGCGTTGTAAGAAACGCGAATGCTGTTATTACGAAGTTGGTTGTGATTACAAGGCAATGAACTATCTCATTGGAAAAATCTATTCATTGGACAGAAGAATATAGGACAAAATTTTGTTAATAAGAATTAAACAGAGCTACAGAAGCTATTATAGACTGGAGAAAAGCCAATTACGCGAAGTTTATAATAATTCGTTCAAAAACAGTTAGTGATCGGCGGTCCAAATCTCACTGCTGAAATCGATGAATCACGCTTTATAAAAGGAAATATCAGACGGGTCGAATAGTCCCACAGCAGCGGGTTATTTATTGGTTGTTACTGTCGCGAAACCAAAAAATTTTATCTATTCGCTGTACTAGATGATTTTGTTTCGGATGATCCGTGAATATATTCGTCCTGAAATAACGTTAATCTCTGACCTTTGGAAAGCGTACGATAACATTTCAACTATCAAAGGCACGAATTACCAGCATTACGCAGTAAACCATTCGACAAACTTTGCGAATCCTACTAATGCCGCGCGCACAAATTCCGTCGTAGACAGATGTGATCGAAGCAAACAATAATGTGTTTTTTAAAATTTATCTATGTCATCGATTATCATAATCATGTCTCGAACATATTTTTCTTTATTTGAAAGACTCGTGTATGACAATATGCGTGACATGTAACATCGCTCAAATGTCCATTGTGTAATTCGAGTTGTCCAATCAATGCAGGACAGACGGGGCAGAATTTGTGATAATATTAGCAATATTGAGTTTAAGAGCACTGATCGATTGCGACTTCAAGAACAAATCAAACGATTTAAAGTGTAACACTACCGTCAAATCATAATATCCATCGCGGCGTCCGCTTGTGACATGTGGTTCCATCAAACGGCGATTTTCCATTTGTACAAACGACAAATTAAACAGTCCATCAATAAAAAAAACAAACACGGTTGCCACAGGCTGACAACTTCGACTCACTGCTATTGCAAAACTTTATATTTAGCTCGAAAGGTACACTATAGCGCATTATGTTTATAAATCGTAGATCTAAACTAAACTTATAATGCAGATGTCTGTAATACGCGGTTTAAGTTAGGACGACGACGACGACGACGAAAATAATTTAAATCATATACACTCTACACCGACAAAAATTATGTCACCATGCGCGTAAATCTAAACTTAAAAAGTGCGATTATAAAATTACATATTACGTAGTATCTAAACACAATTATTGAAGACAAAACTTTTCCTTTAAATATTCAACTTGTAAGTACAATTTTAATAACTTTCGGACTAGAAAACGTCCAAGATCTGCGAGAAACGTATAAAACTAACACTGTAAATATACTTTAAATTAATTTTAACCAGCTACATTCTACTTCTCTAATTTGGGGAAAAATTGTTTACCTTCTAATTTATAAAATAGACCTATTCACTAATAATGGGACAGATTTCCAAATACAACCAGAATGATCTGATTACTATTTTCCGATATGAAACATGCTAAACAGAAGAATCATAATCGCTTAAACATATTTAGTTAAGATATACACATACGATATGTGTGTAATATATTTCAATTAATAGATGTGTCAATCATTTTACTTCATTAAAGATCTACGCCATATTTATTAAACATTGAGCGTAACTATTAGTTATACAAATATGAATTTAATATTATATATATTATATATAAATGTGTGGGTCCTCGACACATCAATATAGCTGTTTTCATTTAAAATTTGCGATATATTTATTGAATCTTGACCGCATAAAATAAAACAGCAAAATTTTCAGCGATTTAATGGTTACATAAATAAAAATTATTATATATACACGTAATCGTGGGGCGTGCCAATCATGCGAGGGCATAAATATAAGCGTCGTCATTTAAAACCTGTTATATGTTTATTGAATCTTCAGTGGAAGTACAATATAAAAAAATCTAGAACCTATTTATTGGACGTTGATCGTATAATGAAGAGCAAAATTTTCGATCTATCATAGGACGTTTCAGTGCTTTGATATAGGCGTACTCATTTAAAATCTATGATACATTTATTAAATGTTGATTGTACAACGAATAATATCTCGCAAAATTATTAGTTTCATAAATACGAATATGCATATGCGCAATAGATATATCAGTAAGCTTCAACTACACACACCACACACATGGGCGCATATATATAATGTTCAGGATTAATTCGGGACAATTTAAAATCAAGATTTCCAGTTAACGGGTAATAAAATTAAACCCGTTATTTCTTCTTTAACCTTTTTAATTAGACGATATCGTCTATACATGTTCTGTAACATTAAAAACGAGCAATTCTAGTTAAAGGAAAGAATGCAATTTTAAAAACTGACTGATGCGTTGTTTAATATAATAAATTTATTCCAGCTTCGTGTTTTCCCGTTGCAAAATTCGAACAATTATTAATGTTCCAGACATTTCTAGACACGGGAAACTTTCTTCACGTTTGCGACAATTCTCTGAACAATATTACAAATAATAAACATTTAATAAAACCGCGCCCTATTCGCCTGTATATATGTATACACGCATCACCGAGTTAAATAACTAGCGATAGGTATAAACATTATTTACAAATAACCATGAAGTATTTGTATTCCTAGAAGTTTGTATGAAATCCTGCGTTATGCCTCTCTGTTGGGTTGTTCATTATTCGTTTTTGTTTTCATCGTTATAAAGTTATTGTTTTTTTCATAGTTTTGTAAATTTATCATTTTTTTTTTTAATTTATTATATTTCCATTATGTTTATTATTAATATAAATTATTTGTCGGTATTATAAGTTTGCATTTACTCCTAGACATTCTTATCGAAATGCGATTTTTGGACAATATTGCAGAAACTAGAACACTCATTTCATATTATATCATCTGCTCATATGTCATTTCATAATAAATAAGTCATCCAAAATCGCATTTTTATAATTTTAACTTGTAATGAAGCATTTTGAGGAATGTAAATTTTTTTGCATTAATAAACCACGGTTGTTGGTTATAGGTTACGTTTGTTTTGGCTAGTTAGAAGTACAATTAAAGAAAAAAACGAAAATGGCACAATATCTGGTTAGATTAGATTCTATTTCAATATTCGGACTCTGCATTGCAAGGTGTATCAGATAATAAGCTAATAAGAACAGATACTAAGGTTTGATCTTGCCCAACAGTCCGACAAGCGTAATTGGATTAGGTTTCAGGTGTATTCAGATATTAAGCCGATAAGAATAGATATTATACTTTAATATTATCCAACAGGCCGATAATTAGGGGATTATACATGAAGGAATGTTACATATTTATATGAATATTATATATATATATATATATATATATATATAAAATTAACATTAAAATCGTAACTTTATCATAGTATAAATCTAGATAAAGAATCGAAAATTATAAAAATTCTCATAATTCTAACATTGCATAACTTCTACTAACCGAAGATGAATCTGATACATCTCCCCAATCCGGATGATGATGGTGGGTCACACCAGGTGATAAAATAGACCCACCTTTGTCTAGTAAGTTCACAGCCATTTTAGAAAGTTCTTCTAGAAATACACTCGTTTTTGCGGTTGTTTCCTATACAGTTCAGTCGAGAATAATCGTGTAGTTTCTATATATTTTATATATATAGTATATATGTATATATATTTTAAAGCGAATTAACCATCACAGTACTCGTAAAACATGACACAATACATGAAATTATAAAAAAAGTAGAAAGAAAAGTAAATCGCGAAATTTCGAACTAAAATATCAAACTGACACGTAGTAGGAAGGTCGCCGTGTCCCGTTTCGCATTATAATTATAAATAACTTTAATGTTTGAAATTTGTAGAAAGAAATTACATCTAAAACAATACAAAAAGTCTTTTATAATTACATGTATACCTAATAATATATATAAATACAAACGGCCGATATCACAGATTACGCGTATACGGGTAAGTAATCACGTGTTATTTTATATTCGTTAAAAAAATATCGCGATAATAAAATGTTAAGACGCGTTCGCACTAACCAAAAACACAATCTCTCGAATATTCTGTATAGAGAAATAAAGAAGGCTACCGTACAACGGGCAAAACACTACGACCAGCGTATTATTACTTATATATATATACTGCAGAGGGCGGTGTAAGCAGAAGTGGAAAAATGAAACTTTACAATTTCACAGCGGTATAGAACCAGCGCTAGTATAGTTGTGTACACGTGCGTGTTACTAACTATACTCACTCTATATATATGTATGTTGTTATATTATTTGTGTGTACGAGTGAGAAGGTTGCAACACGACTAAGCGTACCAGTCGAACCGAGGCTAACCCAGCTATAATGATATTACGCTGTATAGTAATATCACGTGTATATGTATATATATATATATGTATCATAAGCGTATAGTCATCAGGGTATTTCGGAAGACAGACGAAGACGAATTACAAAACTTGGACGGGCGAAACAGAGACAGAAAATAACCGCGTCATCAGTGTTGCCAACATCGAGAACACACGCCGACAACTCGAAAGCGCGGGAAATGACGACAGAAAAACAGCGTACCACAATTAAACTGTACGTACGTTTACATATATATATATATTATATGTGTGTATATATTATATATATAAAATATACTTATATAATGTAAATGTGTTTGTCGTTCAAAACAGATAAGCGCAACGTTAGTGAAAAAAAAAAAAAAAAAAGAGGGAACCAGTGATGCCAGCAAGACCGACCTATAATTCCCACAACGAACGATTTCAGAGAAAATATAATAGCGTGTACGGCAAACTCCGGTTGGACGACTGCGATAACACCGCGTTGCCAAGTCGACGATCGTACATGATGGGCGAGCACGCCCTTTCTAAAATGAAAACGACCGCCCGTTTTTGAACACAAGCGTAAATAAACGTAACCAAAGCGTTTACTACATACATACTTCGGGTACATTATTATATTATATACGTTATATATATATGTGAATGTTTAAGCCGACGTACAAACACTGACAATCCTGATAAATAAAGGATGAAGTCATAGCGGATCGTTTTTCTTCCTTACACTAACGTTCTATCGCTGTCATTCTCCCTGGATTACTGGCATTACATTATTATTATTATTATTTTTTACTGTACGCTGTTATCAACTGAATACGTTCTGACAGCTATCAAACGAATTACGCTCGTACAAAAAACGCGTTCCATATAAATAATAATAATTAATTAAAATAAAAAGGACCTATATAATGACAAATTAAAAATCGGTTGAAACTTCTGTTATAAACATTTTTTTTTCTTACTTTTTGTAATATGGAAATAAATATAATCGACATTTTTCCATATTAGGAAAAAAATATGAATACCCGTGTTTAAAAGTGTGTAAATGCCTTCAAAATCGACCTTACGAAGTAAATCTCAGGTAAGAATGTATGCGCGTATACGTAAAAATTTATATTTACACATGTGCATGTATATTATTTATATTCTTCTTCTTCAGTGACCGATTACCACCTTAGACTCGTCCATTTGCTTATATTATAATATAATTTTGGTGTTAAGGTGTCAGAAAAATACGTCAACCCGACGAAAACACTGATACTAATCGCTCAATTCAAAACAATAAACTTTCTAAACAACCCGGGGTTATGTCTGATTCACAACAAACATACGTTTACTTTTACCTTACCGGTAACGAAATTTTTATTAATCTAACGCCACCGATGAGACAATTAGATTATCTTAGGAACAAGAGTTAGCCTACAGTCGAAAGACAGAATTAAGAAATATAGTTGGTTCCGATCGTCATGAGCGTAAGTTTGTTATTGACAAATCGGCATTTCGAAATATTATAAGCGTTTGCCCTCATAATCTTAAACTATTTAATTCTAAAGTTATCGAAAGAGCTTCTCTGCACCACATTTTCATTTTAATCGTCTTGTAGTCTTGTCAAGAAATGTAATTGAATGCATTCTTGGCATATTCGAGGTTTATACTGAATTGAAATTTATCAAAGAACTTTCTGTATATCGATTTATATGTACTTCGTTAACATACCGATATATTTAGATCATTGTGGAGAGGTAAATTAGATACCATATTTCTGCGCGGATGCGATATAATAGGAAGTATTTTCGACTGTAAGTTGCTTTTGCATGCGGTTCAAAAAAATAATTTAATTCACTATTTTCAGATTGGGATACCGCAGTTAAATAAATTTTTCTCTGAGAAGTGAGGTTTGAATAAAATAACTGGCCCGTTCACGCTGCAGCGCAAAGTTGATAATGCGGACGTCCACGCTAAATGGCATAGGTATTTCCAACTGTAGTCCTTCCTGTGGTACAGTAGCGTTGGTACTGAGAACAAAAATACGTCTTCCTAAACTATCTTATTATATTATTTTAGTCATCTGGCACTATAAAATCGAAATTCGACGCTACGTGCTTACCAATTTTAACGAATATACTACGTATAGAAAACGTGTAACTAACTAATAATAGGACCAAACAAATTCAACCAGATCTCCGTCCTATTTTAACCGAAGTGAATACCGCGCCTTCCTAGTGTTTAATAAAGTCCAGATCACATTTCTAGGCACACAACGCAAACACGGAAATACCGAAAAAAAAATAAACAAATAGTAAACAGATTCGGACAAGAATAAGTATAAAATTGGCGATTAATCAGCGGAAAGTGTTTTGGAGTGATGATCTTTACGAAGGAGAGAAAATGGCAGACATAGCAAACGTGGAGAATGACAACGAAATTGGCGAGTCGTTGTTGTTGTTGTTGGGAGAACTTCTCATAAATGATCCAGTGTTCAAAGAATGGTCAAACTTATGTTAGATTCTCATTGTATTTAACATGCATACATACGCGCTCACACACACACAAACATATATATATATATATATATATATATATATATATATATATATAAAAAGAGTGAGAAAAAAAGCAAAAAAACGTATATTGGTCGGAATGAATAAAAATTAATTCGCGATGATATATTTTTATAACAATGTTATAATTTCATTCCTACTGATATCTGAAGTTATACGATATATATATATATATATATATATATATATATATATATATATATATATATAATCCTATCACATGTCAGTCCTTATCTTCATCGACAAGATACTCATCCTATATAGGGTATCGTCTTCGAATGCTATTTATTTTCTATCTTCTTCTTAATGTGTTGGTCATTATATTCCTATATTTTTTTCAATATGTAACAATCAAAAAAACTACAAATTTACTGTTTCCCTCGCTGTTACATAAATATAAATCAACAAACAGATCGAATAAAGTAAGAAGGATTTTATTTAGGGCGGTTATTTTGAAATATACAGTTTTTAAATATAATTATGACAATAACGAGTAGGGAAAAAATCGATGCTCGGGATTTGTAACAGATTGGAGAGCATGAAAGTGGAACAAAACATAGTGACATTTGCTGAGAATTTTCGTAAACATCTTAAATTGGTTCATTGCATATATATATATATATATATATATATATATATATATATATATAACGTAAATATCCTACGGCAGTATCACTTCTTCAGATTTAACAAAATTTATTTCGAAATATGCTCCCCACGTGACAATCTGATCACTTCGCGAGGGTTCTATATGAACAGCATTCTAAATGCGAACACGTTAATTAATTACGTCCGCGTTCACTAATATCCGGTCGAAATATCTTTAAGATAAACAAAGCAGACAGGATTAGTAAAACGCATAAAAATATTCGCTATACTTTTCAAAGCTTCGGTTAAAAACTTTAGATGAAACTTTCAGAACTTCTATTATATCAGATATAGAAGTGGGTGGAAGACGTTGGGGCAAGTCTTCATCCAGGAGTGGATAGATAAAGGCTTATCGTGATATATATTTTTCAATTTATAGGAAGAACACATTATACTGGACGATGGCTGCAACGTTGGTGTATAATTTGTTTTTCTTCCTCTCCATTAGCCATTTCCATCACGAAGCTCGGTCATCAAGATGGATACGTCATCTCTTAACATATTCTAAAAGTCCTTTCACGTCGATCGCCTACCTTCAGAATGGAGGCGAGAAATGAAGAAGAAACACCAACGAGTACTTGGTGAAAGAATTTTCAATAACCTACTCTTTACACATGATACAACATAACCTGCTCAATTGATAACTTGAGAACATTACTGGACCGACTAGATCAGATAAGCGAAAAATACGGATCAAATATAAATAAGAGCAAAACGAAATTGATAGCAGTCGATCGAGGAAAGATAATATTAACGACTGAAAAACGAATTGCAAGTTATTGAAACTAAATTCAGCTATATACATAACTGAATAAATCCCTTGTCTAAGATAAAAATACTCCAACGGGCGAAATAAAACAACGGATTCAATTAGCTCGAAATGTCACGCGTCGATTCAACAAAATATTTTCGATCGAACTATGGATAACCGCTACATTAAATTTACTAAAGTGGAATTCCATAGGACCATATACGTTTCAGTATTGTGTTCTTATGGAAAGGAGCGCACCAGGCACCTAATTACGGGAAAAGACGTTAATTCTCCCACGACATTTCGTATAGAACCGCAAGTAATTTTTTACTTCTGTATTTACAGTTTTATAGAACGAAAAATTTGTCACTTGTTACCTGCTGACGGCTTTTTTTTTTCCTATGAGTGAATGTTGTAGCTGATGATCTGTTTTCGCGTTTTTTACAACCTTCCGCAAGTAGTCATCAGTATTTTTAGCTAGTGTTAATGGAGTAATGTTGTCTGTAAAAGCGACATTTTTTATTTCAGTAATTTTATTTTTCAACTTTTTACATGGTCTAGATTTAATTTTATATGCACGATTTCTTGTATTCTGTCAAGTGAGTCTCAGCCTTTTTTCTTAGATCATACACTTCATTATTTGTAGAAAGCCAGCTAAATATGGTAACAAAAAAACTAAAAACATTATGAAATAATTTAAAGAATGAAAGTTTTAAATCATACGTAGCTAACTTGTCTCCCACGCAAGAAAAAGAACACAATCTGTGGAAAGCCGCTAAACGAATAAAGAGATCAATAATATGTAATCCTCCATTAAGACAAGACGATGGGACATGGGCAAGAAGTGGCAAACAAAAGCTAATGCATTTGCAAAATATCTAAGCGATACATTCAAACCAAATATAACAACAGTATCCAATGATTCAGAACATAGTAGCAAGCAGAGCTTACACCCAAATTAACTATCAATCGGCTATCCCTCAGCATCAATTTGGTTTCGTTAACTATCAATCGGCTATCCCTCAGCATCAATTTGGTTTCAGGAACAGGCACTCTACTGAGCAGCAAATACACAGAGTAGTAAAAATTATTGCAAACGGGCTGGATACTAAAAAATACAATGAAGCAGTTTTTACTACTCTGTGTATTTGCTGCTCAGTAGAGTGCCTGTTCCTGAAACCAAATTGATGCTGAGGGATAGCCGATTGATAGTTAACTATTTCATTTAGTTGTACATTCATTGATATTACTAAGGCGTTTGATAAAATTCGGCACGATAGTCTACTACATAAAATCAAGCCAATGTTACCTATACAATACTACTTACTAGTTAAATCATACCTGAGTAATAGACTATTTCAGGTCAAGTACAATTCTGATCGATCCGAAGTATGTCCTATTACGACTGGCGTTCCACAAGGAAGCGTTTTAGGACCTCTCCTGTATACATTATACACAGCCGATCTGCCGACAGATGATGCAGTACACACAGCAACGTTTGCAGATGATACCTTACTGATTGCATCGGACTCAAATCCTGAAGTTGCTGTAACCGCTCTACAAAACAGCCTAGACAAACTGTATCAGTGGACCCAAAAGTGGAAACTGCATATAAATCCGGAAAAATCCACACATGTATCATTCACTAATAAAAAAGATCACGATAAAAAAGTATCAATAGGAAATAGCGTGATTCAAAAAAAAAAAAAAATGAAGTTAAGTACCTAGGAATACACCTAGACAAAAAGCTAACGTGGAGGAGTCATATACAGAAAAAAAGAAAAGAATTGGACCTAAAATTAAAAAAGTTATACTGGCTCATAGGCTACAACTCCGAATTGTCCCTGCAAACTCGGTTACTAGTATACAAAGTGGTATTAAAACCAGTCTGCAGCTATAGCGCACAAATTTTGGGGTGTGCAAAGAAATTGAATAAATTGGTGATCCAGCGCTTCCAGAACAAGGCGTTACGATTGGTTTATCGAATGCCTTGGTACGTGTTCAGCGAAATTATACATCGAGATTTAAACGTAGATACCGTTGAAGAAACTATCCGCAAACAAGCTCAGAAGCATTTTAACCGGCTAAGTATTCACCCAATCAGTTAGCAGCATCGCTCGTCCGACAAAGATAAATAATCTAGTATCATAATTTTAGTTTGTAGGTTAAGCATCGTTGGACACACCTACCACTCGAGATTGTTAATAGATATAGTTTATTAGATAGCCTCTCAACTGGCTAGTTATAAATTAGCATTTAACATGATAAAAAAAAAAAAAAGTCGTATAGAACCGCAAGTAATTTTTTACTTCTGTATTTACAGTTTTATCAGTGCTGGTTTCATTAGAACGAAAAATTTGTCACTTGTTACCTGCTGACGGCTTTTTTTTCCCTATGAGTGAATGTTGTAGCTGATGATCTGTTTTCGCGTTTTTTACAACCTTCCGCAAGTAGTCATCAGTACTTTTAGCTAGTGTTAATGGAGTAATGTTGTCTGTAAAAGCGACATTTTTTATTTCAGTAATTTTATTTTTCAGCTTTTTACATGCTCTAGATATAATCTGTCAAGCGAGTCTCAGCGTTTTTTCTTAGCTCATACACTTCATTATCTGTAGATGATTTTGAATTTTAAAATTATTCTTTCTCCCACTATAATTGTCTTTCATAATTACGAAATGGATTCCTCAATATACCTGGTAAGGTTCTCTGTACTCTATATCCCTCGCAGTTTTCAAAAAAATATCCATAATTTATTTTATTTTCAATTAAGCGCTAAAATATTTTCCAGTTGATTTTATTATACAATGCTGATTTTTTTTTCAAGTTTATCATCTATTGATGTTTTGACAGATATTTGATTGCTACTGTTTTCATTTCTAACAAATCGGATATTTTGAATAGCAGATTATACACAGGAGAGACGGGCGTGATCAGAAAATTATTTAAGAAATAGATGGTATAAGCGTAAACTGTAAATGGAATACAATTCGAACGATAATGTCTCTAGTTAAAGAAAAAAGACAAGACATCCCTGAGAAGGATTACGACTGAATATTATATATAAGCGCATTATTATCATTTTTTTGATGTTGAAGTTCCTCTAAACCTATCATTCGTAATACTTTACTTTGATGTGTTTGGATTCTTTTTACGTTGTTGTTCGAAGAACATCCTCATAACTCAATAATAACATAAAGCTATACCGGGGATTGGATTTAAGATCATCTTATAGAGCGGCAACCTATCTTTTTTTTTTTTTCGTTTAATTTATATTGAGGTCCGCGAGTAACCAGCGAACGTTTCTCGTTTTTATGTCCAGTTTCATTTTGTTAACTTAATATTGTGTAGCCCCGTATTAACGAATGATCGATATGATAATCTGTAAAACATCAATCACCTCTTCAGATGTATAAAACACCCATGAGATCCCATATAGATTATAATATTGCGCCGTTCATTATTTTTAATAAAACACAGGGGGAAAAAGTAGAACTAATTCATAATGCTGCCCTCCGCGTATGTTTAGGTACCATGCGTTCCATCCTCATTAATGTCTTTCAGGCAGAAGCTGTTGAGACAAAAATTCACATCCGATTAATTTTACCTTAAAGTCAAGCAGTGTTACGTCATATAACCAGTAAACAATTTAAAGTCTCAATAATAAATACTGGCTTGGCAAAAATTTGTCTCCACTCATTCATAGTCGTAACAAACTACACGGCATAAGTTTAGTCCAGACGGCTCTAGATCTCTTTTATAAGACTACCTTCCAAATACTACAGTTCAGATTATAAATAGACACTAACTCATTCAATACATCGAAAAGTTTCCCAAATATAGTTAACAATTCCGTTGTCGAGTCAGTATTGGAAAAGGAGTACAACGACTGCTGAACATTACAAAACGAGGTATACATCAGCTTTTTTTTTTTTTTTTTTTTTTTTTTTAATCACAATAGAAACATCTCTAAGTTATTCCGCATGCTATATACAAGCTCATTATTTTTTATAGAAATGCATGCATTAGTAACTGTTTCTATTATTAGATTAAATAGGAAAAAAAATATCCTATTACTCACTGACCCCATGTGTGTTCTTTTACGACTGTCTAGATTTCCAGAATTTACGATGAGTGTATTAGAACTATCAATACGACAATGGGGTTAACAACTTCACAAACTTGGAAATAAGGTGAAATTTAGCCTCCGTGAGAATGAGATAGCGGATGCGATTACTCGATCAATTCAGACCATTGAGAAGTATATTAAACTACAATGGGGACAGTTCATACCAAAGCTTAAGGAAATGTATCACTATTCTTTTCAATCATAATTTGAATTCCGAAGCTGGTTAAAAGGTAAGAAAATGGCACTATTCAAAGGATAATTCCAAAAGAGCTCTGATTTAAAGAGTGGTCATACACACCTACACGTTGGAGATCATCATAAGTGGAGTTTTGGAGTTTGGGAGATATGTAATATCGAAGATAACATCAAACATCAGATTTGGTCCTGGCCCAAAATACAAAAATAGAGATAGCTTTCTGTCTCTACCATTTATTGACAATGAATACGCTACCAATACAACTTGAAGAGCCTATCTCCTTGGATACGCGTAAATTATATTATTTTATTAAGGCTAATAATATAAGTTTATAGTCAGAACAGTCCACTTAACCCGGTCAAAGGGTGAAAACTGGATAAAAAAGAAAAAACATCATGAAAGTATGCGGTAATACATCGATTAAGTCGCGTCCCATTGGAATTAGAATACGTAAACTATCCGTTTTATAACGATGGATTTGCTTTTCATTGCGTCATCGTTACAATGAAATTAAAAGTCAAAAAAGTATATCAGTCGTGTAGCGCTTCCACGGCGATACATATTGAAAATGAAAACAATATCGCAATTATATTTACAAACACAGTCTCGATCAGTTAGTCCTGATGATGCTCTGGTTAGCCGGTGAAACTAGTCGACCGTATTTTGTAAATATAATTGTGATAATTTTGTATATAGAGAGATTTTGTTATTTTATTCATTTTCATGTTATACATGTTTGTCCTTTCGATTCGTTAATTTGAAGAATATATATATATATATATATATATATATATATATATATATATATATATATATATATATATATATATATATAATACTCGATATAGGAATAGATTATCGAGATTGAAAATGAAAGGAAAATAATTGTTATATATACATACATAATATATAGTCTCTCTTTACGTAGGCAAATGAAAAACACGAGGAAATACTGTTCACACGCAGCCCGTAAAGGGTAAATAAGAAGAAGTCGACCTGTTTTATTTTCAAAATGTGTGGGATCCTTCTGATCTCTAATTGGTAGAAGGTGACAGCTATTGCGCAGGTCAGTATGTTTACAAGTGTGATGTTGCTGTTGCCGTTATTGCTATTCTTATCATCATCATCATTATCATTATTATTATTATCATTCTTCTTATCACGAAGGGGTAAAACCAGAGAGAGAAAGTATAAAATGTTTTTTTTTGTGTTTTTTTTTGGGACAAAGCGGAGATTTCGGGGTTAATATACTTTTAATAATCCCTTTTACGCGATGCGATAAATTTAATGCACACCCGCGCGCACCTCACAGAAAATGATTAAACTAAACGTTGTTATACTGTCTCTTTTCTTGGCTTAAAGACTTACATTTTTAGGATATACATACATACATATATATATATATATATATATATATATATATATATATATATATATATATACATATCAAACACGTCTGTGTTTTCGTTCATATTTCCTATTACCTGTCAGTCTTATCTCACACTATGCACAGGCGTGAGTGAGTATGCAATGCATTTATACGTTCGTTCTTATTATTCCACCAGACTGTCAAAGAAAATGATAATCACAAGATTCGATGGAGTATCGCAACTATATTTTCCCGACATTTTACCATTTCGTTATATATTTTCCTAAACCAATATTTAACGTAATAAACTAATATTTCGGCTTAATATTATTATTATTATTATTATAAAAAATGTGTCTGTGTGTATGTGTAAAACAGCTTCCTCAAATTTCGATACACACGTTTTTCCCCCTTATACAAAATATAAACCTCCCTGCAAACTACTACTTGCAATAGCGATGACCTTTTATTTACACGCCGGTATATTTTATTATAATACACTTAATATAACAACAGATACATAAGACCACGGATTTGAAGAACATTTTAGCAAAAAGAGTAAACGAAGTAAAAAATGGAAAATTTATACTCGTAATTTCGAGAAAATTATTTTCATTCGGCAATTAGTACGAAATTAATATTTACTGAGATAAAAATAGAAACGGAAAAGAAAATGAGAAGATCAAGGCAGAAGGATGAATACAATGCGAATAGGAAGCCAATCATTCAAACGTATCGCGCACAATATAATAAAATTACTTGTAACATAAAATATTTGCCATGTTATTAAACCACTAGATCGCAAATTATTCTTTTTGTAAAACTCATAAAACAGACACACAAACATATACACAAATGCATATGTATATACGCTGTTGAGCTCACGTAAATATTTGTAAAATAATGAATCCTAGGTATTGAACTAAATGTTAGTTAAGTATACATTTTTCTTATATTATTTCTTTTTTGATGTTATTATATATTATTTATTATTTTAACTTGAAAATAGCATAATTGACAAAAAGCTCTGTATATGAACAAATAGCGTTCTTATTATTATTTCTTATATATATATATATATATATATATATATATATATATATATATATATATATATATATCAATGTTTATTCACAGTCATACTGTTATCTACTTTTACTGTTGATTTAAATTAATTATTGTGTTTCTATCTATGATCAATTTTAATGTATTCGAACATCAAACGGTTTTTTATTTTCAACTTTCTCGCGTTCATTATTAATATTAATCCTATCCTCGCTCAATGATAATTTAACTGTGTTCGTACGTCATATTAGTGCCCGGTAACACCGTACCGTTCCATCAAGCCGAGATTATATTTTTTTAGTATTTATCGATAATTTTTTATTAATTCATTCCTCTAATCTGTATCTTTCATAAATTAAATTTCTAAATAGTACTGCGTGTAATAATATTATTCTGTTTGACGTCAATCTGTTTTCTCGTAAGTTCTATTTCTTCCTATTGCCCCGATGGACCAGCTACTCGAAATAATATTATCTTCGTAGAATTATTATTTGATTTTTTTTAATTGATTATTATAATGCTCGTTATATTAGTTATGACGCATTTTACATTTTATTCATTATTATTAAAAAATATATATTTCCTTTTTCGTTTTGATATGATCAATCGTTATATATATATATATATATATATATATATATATATATATATATATATCCACAATAATGAATGATTATACGTATGGTAATTGATAGACATAAATATCGGTGTACATCGAGAATATCTCCCCGCGAGTGTTGCTGTAGACCATAAGTCTATATTAGCTTTATGATCTGCCGATAGAACAGACGCTGGTACTTTATGTCTAATGCTGTTTTCTTCTTAATATCTCCGCATTTCATTCCGACACGGTTTCCTCCTGTTAGATATTTATCCAGGTACGTATCGAGATGACACTTCATACTTGTGAAAAAAGGTTCGTTCCCGAGGTATAAATTATATTTGACTTTACGGTACGAAATAACTGTTTTGTTTTTTCTTTCTTTAAACAACCAACGAGATTAGACAACTGTCGAGAATAAATAAATAAATAAATAAATAAATGACCATTTACGCAGGTCTTCTGAGCCGGTCGAATTATGCGGCCTTTTCCTTAAGATCGACAGCTAATGTACTAATACAATGCTGTGTAGTGGCTTAATATATATATATATATATATATATATATATATAGTTTCCTTTAGATCTTTATGCAGGTTATCGTTTCGAATGTACCGCGATGCTCCAACTATCTTCTGTAGAATCTGCGATTGGAAACAATTATTGATATTGGAATTACTGACTATTTCACAAAATTTCTATTTCATAAAGGTTTGAAGATAATAAGTTATTATTTTCTATCGAAAGTGACGAATATTTTCCCATTAGCCCCACTTCATGCTTCCGAGATTTTAGGTCGAACTGTTTTTTCTTGGCTAAGATCAGGAATGCGATCTTTCTGAGTTAATCTCCGATTCGTAAGCCTGTCGTAAGTACTTTACTTTAGAATTACTTTTTCGATTGAATGTGATCGATACATTTTCAAAAGATTTGTTTAGAGTCGAGTGAACACCATATGTATAGATTTAAATTCGTTCACTGTGATTTTCTACAAATTTAACCATTTCGCCAAAAGTGTGACACGATTCTGAAATAATCGGATTTCATTTTCTTTCAATTAAATTTCATTTACACTTTGTCTTTCTCGCACGCGTACTTCTTATCTTCTCACAATAGTGGCGCTTCGTTTAATATTGTTTTGTACAACTCTACCGGCTACTTGGTTCGCATTCGCGCAGCTATGTACTGAAAATCAATTACCGCTCTATACTATAGTATCGAAATCCGTATGTGACTGAATACGCTCGAACTAAGAAAATGTGTTGCTAAGAACGATATTTAAAAATCCGGACGCAACGAAATAAAGTGCTACATACTCGATAGTGGAAGCACCATATGATGCGTCTCAAATTGGACTCTAGACGCTGATTTAAATATAAAATTTGCCGATGACGCGATACATACAAGGCATCTGTTATTGTTACAACATGCGAACCATCTTGCTGTTAGTTTGCTATTAAAATCAAGATCTGCTAAAAGATTAAAAAAAGAGAGCCATTATGGATCGGATGTAATCAATTCGAGATATTAAACTATATTAAGCTTGAGACCACGCTAATGGACATTTTCTCATTAATCAAGCTCATTCTGAAGAGAAAATATCTAGATGACGAAATTAAAAATGTTTTGTATTGTTTAAAAAAAAAACAAACTAAACCAGTTTTACGCATATTATATATATATATATATATATATATATATATATATATATAAATATATATATATATATAATATATGTGCGTGTGTGTAAGTTTTGTTTTAAAAATTGCGCGTGTTATGATTTATAACGCATTGACCACGATGATATAAAAACTGTCTTTTAAAAATTTCAACAAACGTCGTAAGCCTTTAATTAAGATACATAGATTATATTTAAAAACTTATTCTTTTATTTTTAAATTGATCAGTGATTGGAAGCATGTCAAATTCTTTCCCATTTCTCCTTGTAAACGTGTATATTTTTTTTTGTAAATCACGCAAATAGCTCAATTTTGCACAAGTTCGCACAATTCTAATACGCAGTTATATATAAAAGTTAAATAAAGCGACTTAATTTGATTATAGTCGAGAATTAGATCCATTATCCGGGGCATTAACCACTTTCAATTTGTCGACATCATTTTCGGATAATACGTATTTTTCTCTCAGTTATTTTCACTCTAGTCTATTATGTACTTTACAAATTCAATCTTTTCCCGCGTTTTTTCCATAATCTCGTTCGCCGTTTCTTTTCACCTTTTTTCTGTCCGGTGGTATTTCATTTCATTGATTTCATCAGCACGGTTTCCATTCTAAAAACACATCCAGCCAAGCTTCATTTCAGTATAGCGTTATATTGTGAACGAAGATAAAACGAGAAAATTAAACGCCTTAATGGCAATCGTAATTGAGGGAAAATTAGAAAGAAGAAAAAAAGGGTAAGACAGAACAACACGATTGAATGAAATAAAGAAGAGAATGACATATGAGATTAAAAACATACAATGAATGGAAGACCGTGGTTGGCTAACAACAAGACAAGAGCAAGATTCTTAATGATATATTGATATATGATATATATATATATATATACATATATTTTTCATTTATATAATAAATCTCGAACAACGAAATATCCTAAAATGACAAAAAAAAAAAATTATTTCCAACGAGATAGACAAGTAGGATATATTTCAAATATATTCTGTAAAATCTGACAAATAGCGTGCGTATAGAGTGCTATATAGTAGGCACGTTGATTGTTATATGCGCTTACAAATTCTCTCTGATTCCAACTTCTGTTTATTGAACGATGGTTCCTCAACTAGAATTCCTCATCCATCACGTACGATGAATCCAGTTGATTTAACTTTAGTGTTTTCAAACATCTATCTTGACTGCTATTGGTCAGTATCTTCCAACTCTCTTGGAAGTGACCATCTTCCCATTTTAATTGAAATTAATAATAATTCTTCGAACTCATCTACATACTGCGAGAACCGAAATTACAATTCAAGGAAACGATGGAAATTTTCTGATGATGATTGGAATAAATTTAGATACTTTATTGAAGGAGAGATAACCAAAATTCCGGTAAAAATTAGCCCAATACATAAATATAACTTATTTTATGGTGTGTTAACTACCGCCTTAGACCATTCATTCCATATAAATCATCTCCTTACCTAGGAAATAAAATCCTTCCTCCTTGGTGGAACAATGAATGTCATTTGAAAATTAGAGAACGCAATGATATGTTAAGAGCGTTCCGTTGTAGTGGTTCTATGCATTCACATCTTGAGTATAGAAGAATTAGCGCAGAAACTCGTAGATTACTGAAAAAAACTAAAAGAGATTACTGGAGAGAATTTTGTTTAACAATTAATCGCAACACACCTCTTTCTAAAATTTGGTCTCTAGCTAAACGGATCAAAAATAAAAATCATCCATCTTTACCGTTAAAAGACGTATCCTAGCTTTATTGCTGTCTACGTCTTTTTTTGAAAGGAATGGTATGGTATTCAGAAATAATGATGAAAATTCCCATGTCTTATCCCAGCTAGATTAACTTTTTTTACTGTTAAAGAATAAAGGTAAAGATTAGGTTTCGATAACATTACATATTCGATGTTAACACAAATAAATGTAAAAAATACTTTGATATGTATATTTAATGAATTGCTATCCAGCTCTTTAATTCTCCCAGGTTAGTCAGAATTTTTAATTCTGCCTACTTTAAAAAAGGAAAATCTCCATGGGAAGTTTCATCCTACAGGCCTATGCATCTTGCTTTAGAAAGTCTTTTGAAATGGTAATTAATAACAGACTACTGTGGTGGATTGAAAATCAAAAGATTCTCCCTCATGGGATGTTTGGTTTTAGACCTGGGCTCGGAACTTTAGACTGTATTGCCAAATTAGTTAATGACATTTATCTGTCATTCTTGAATAAAAAGTTCTTAATTGTCACATTTTTTTAGACATTAAAGGTGCATTTTATAATGTTCATATCACAATATTATACCAACAATTAGCAGCTATAGGCATACCGATGGTATTAAGGAATTATATTTGTAACCTGCTTCTTAGCAGAAAGTTACAGTTTCTTAATCCGGTTACTAAGGAAGTAATCTTTAGTTACATCTACTGGCCTCAAGGTTCTGTCTTAAGTCCAGTTCTATTTAATATTTATGTTCACTCTATTTTTAATATCCAACTTCCTCCCGATTCTAGGATCATATCGTACGCCGATGATTTTGTTCTCTTTAATTCGCATAGAATTATAACACATAGTATTTCAGTTAATAACCAAATGATAATTCTGTGAGATCGATTCCTTCATAATATAGGATTGGATATATCACCTTCCAAATTTTCTATCATTATTTTCACATTGAGACCATGCAACTTGAGAAATATTGATATTCGAATAAAGGAGCAGCCCACTCCAATATCCTCCTATGTGAAATACGTGGGCATAACTTTACATTCCCGACTTACTTGGTGTCAGCATCTCAAAAACCTTACGAGATCAACTATTGAAATTTTTGAACCCGTTAAAGTCTATTGCAAATACAACTTGAGGCTCCGACCCTTCTTACCCTATTATACAAATCATTAATTTTCTCTAGACTTGATTATGGCTCAATGTTCTACGGTTCAGCTTGTACTTCGAATCTCAGAATCCTAAATACTCTGCATGTCATTCTAAACTTATTACAAGTAATTCTTTGTTTTCGTCGATAGTCAATCTCCAAACAGAAACTAAAATCGCTCCCTTACATCTCAGAAGAAACATACTTGCAGAATAGATTTCTATTAAAATACTGTAATTCAATAACTAATACCTCCTAAATCTCATTTTTTATATCAGCAATAACTGCAGATTCGTTCCTTCTCAAATTCCGCTATTAGCTACAAGAATTTCCCGCTATTACAAGTACCATCCAGCTCTAATTCGTGCTTAACCTTCCGCATATTTTTCATTACTATATAGTAACAACCTAGTAAATTTACATGTCAATGTATCTCTATTCTCTGATTATCAACATAGATATATTTCTCTTCCTCGAGACACATGGTTTAACAATAAACTTCAATCAACATTTCCTAATTATCAAAAAATCTTTACCGACGGTTCCGAATCGAATAAAAATTCTGGTTCAGTGGGTGCTGCATTTGTCATTGACAATGCCACAGTCTGAAAATTCAAACTCCCTTCGGATGCTTCTATTTTCATAGCCGAGTCAATGGCTATTTACAACGCTTGTGATTATATACTTAATGTGTTTGGTGGTGGCTTGATTCCCACCCATTGATATTTGATATTTCAGACAAATGTATAAGAATTATTCATGTAGGCGGTGTTTTAGAATTTTGTTGGATTCCTAGTCATTCCGGATTTAAACTTAATGAGACGGCTGCTGCTGCTAAACAGGCTTCCTTGTAATTCCATCGTCAGATCTACGCTCTAAAATTCAGTCAAACTATCGCAATTTTTGGTATGAATCCTCGAATAAAGATAAATATTTTAGAATTGTTCAGTCGAATCTTCCGGTATTTCCACGGTATGCTCGTATCCCAATATCTATCTTTCCTCATCAACTCGGCAGATTTGTTACTATAATTTGTAGGTTATGCATGGGTCATCCTCGTATAGTGTAAAATTTTTTAAATGGCGATAAACAGGGACAGTGTACTAGGTGTACTAGTCATGTTTCCATAAATCTCCTGGAGGATATCAATCACCTTCTCCTTAATTGTTCACAATATAATTATAATAGACAAATATTTTTTAATAAACTGACAATCTTTCGTTGTCTTCCCTACATAATCTGTTAAGCTGTGATTACAAGGTATTATTTCTAAGTTTCGTTTTTATTTTCAGGTGCAAGATTATTATTTAAAATTATAGTTTAGTACGTAATCCTTAAGAATCTACTGACTACAAAGGCTTAGATACCTAGGCGCTAAAAAAAATAAATGGGTTAATTTCGAAAACTTGTTTCGCGATGTTATCAACCCGTTTTTATTTGTGTTTATATTTACACCCTAGAAATTATCATTTCACATCTCCACTTCCGGTGATTACTGCGAATCTTAAGACGCGCGTGCATACATAATACACGATACACGAACTTACTCGAGTTAAAAGAAATAATAAAATGGTAATTTTTTCAGATCTGGACAAAGGAATCGCGATATAAAACTCAAATACTAGTTTAATACTTAAAAATAATTAATTACGCATTATTTTATATTTTATTAAAATACTATATCGAAATTTATTGTAAAATGTGGTTTAAGTATACATAGGTATCCGTCAAACTTCTTTTCATTTTCCAAAAACAAAATGAAATGATTTTGCTCGAGACGACATGGTAATAAAATAAAGAACACAGAACCGAAAGCTAGTTCATATGAAATCTTTGTTGAAATGTCAAAAGAAATATCGAAGAAATACCTGGCCAGAAGTTATATTAAATAATAAACCTTTTAATTTTTAAAATTCGATCCGGCATTGCATCAGAATAGCCGATTTTCCCGTCAAATACTCATACCACAACAGCCATATTTGCCGATGGCGCAGCGATTATATCAACACAGGAATATCCCCCCACTGTTGCAACAAAACGCCTTCCGAATCATGAGTAATTTTTGGAAAAATGGTTAAATTAAACCTAATAAAAAAATAAGTATACGTATAAGATGCTACATATTTAGGCCAAATAATATCCTTTAAAGATCCAATATAAAAAGAAGTAAATCACCGAATAGCGATAGGGTGGAAAAAATTCTGGACATTACAAGAGATATTTAAACGAAATATTAATCGCACAATAAAAGCACAGATTTACAATACACGCGACCTTCCTGTCATGACATACGGTGCGCAAACATGGTCACTGGCAGTTAGACAAAGTACAAAAATATTAATAGCTCAAAGAGCTATGGAAAGGAAAATGATCAGGATAACCGGAATGGACAAAATCAATAATAAAGTATAACGGGATAAGTCGAAAACAGAGATGTTCTCGGCAAAAATACTGGAAATGAAGTGGAATTGGGCTGGAAGTTCGAATGGACACAAGCAGATGAGATAAGAAATGTACTAAATGGTTACCAATCAATAGGAAAAGATTGAGGCGATCGCCAAAAATGAGATGGAGGGACGATATTGTCAAATACGCAAGTGCAGTCTGGATGCGTAAAGCACTTAATCGGATGGACTGGAAACAGCTAAGAGAAAAATATGTCTTGGGTTTAAAGTTCTCACTTTATAATCCTCATTCCTCTCCCATAATACTTAAAATTCGTAATCACATTGCCCTTTTACAGGGTGCCGGTATCTCTGTTAAGTTTGCATGGATTCCTGGTCATGCTGGTATTAAAGGGAATTTACTTGCTGAACATTATGCTAAATGTACAACGTACCTTGGTTTATTTATTGCTTACACGCCGTGCATTGATCTCCTGTCCATCATTAAAACAGCTCATAAAGAATACTGGAAAGCTACTTGGAATAATCCTTATAATGTTACAAAATATAAACTGCTTCAGCTTCCTTGTCTACCATGGTTCTATAATATCGAAATACAAGCGAGTCTGCTCCGTGGTTTTATTGTTGCTTTATGTCGACTACGTTTTGGAAAGAATCGTCTACCGGCTACACTTTTTCAAATGCATCTTGTTGCTTCTCCGTTCTGTTCACATCCTTCTGATATCCACTGTATCGCAGACGCAAATCACATTTTCCCGGAGTGCTCATATTACCGCTCCACTCGTGACTCCTTCTATAATCACCTCATATACGTTCCTTTTCCTGTCAATATTCATTTCTTACTCTCCACAGGTAACATGGACATATATATATATATATATGTTTATATAGGTTTATTGTTAACTGTAACATACCCATATAGTTAAAATTAAGATAATTCTTTTTTATTTATTTTTTGTCTATGTAATATAGTTTAATGGGTAAACTGATGTGGAAGCCCAATAAAAAAATATATATATATAACACAATCACTAAAAGTTTTTAATCGCGAAGCTTTTCGACAGTTACGTCATCTTCAAGCACGCACCAAAATTATTACATCTTTTTTTATATATGAATTACCAGAAATGTTTATATAACGATAACTTAAAATTTGATATACACATATATCACTAGCCAGACGTAATTTCAATTTTAGATTTATTTACAATAAATGTTATTTATAAAACAGATTTTGAAAAATTCTTCATCAAAATCGATAAATATCTCCAAATTTGGTTCAGGTTCTGTTAAATGTTGAATATTTATCAATTTTGATGAAGAATTTTTCAAAATCTGTTTTATAAATAACATTTATTGTAAATAAAAAATTGAAATTACGTCTGGCTAGTGATATATGTGTATATCAAATTTTAAGTTATCGTTATATAAACATTTCTGGTAATTCATATATAAGAAAAGATGTAATAATTTTGGTGCGTGCTTGAAGATGACATAACTGTCGAAAAGCTTCGCGATTAAAAACTTTTAGTGATTGTGTTATATTTTGTTTGGTTTATTATTAAATAATAATATTAGTTTAGTATTAAGAAAAGACATATTAGTATTAGTTTAGCATTTAAAAAGTTATACATATTAATACTATTTTAGCGTTAAAAAAAAATAATATTTGTAAATTTTAATTTAAAATGGGAAATACAGGCTATTGTTGTAATAAGTGTTATTTACATAATATTATACAAATTTAATACAATGCGTTTATCAGTCTGATGATGCGAAATGCGTGTAACAATTTATAAAAAGATGTTGATAAATATTTTTAAAAGTACCAATTTTTGTTTTATCTTTTTAAACAAAAGAAGGTTTAATAAAATATTAAATAGGGCTTTCTTCGTTACTCGATTATTATAAACAACGAAATACAGAAATACATAAATAAATAAATAAAACGAAAAAATGGAAAAAAAAATAATAATTTTGGTCGTTCAAATACGTATGTGCAACGTGCGCTGTTTAAACGTAACGCCTGGATTAATTCAACGCGAAAACCGAATAAGGTTACAACCGAAGACACGGGGACTGCACAAGACTAATCGGACTGTCCGAAACGCTTTAATAAGATTACGTTACCGGCATCGTCAGGATATTATATTTAGATTCATCGTTGATATTACTTTTAACCTCTATTAACAGACGCAGAAAATGAGAATGACGCTTATTTCGACGCTAAACTAATACACACAGACGACTACCGATCACGTCCCATACGTTAACAATAGAAGAAGAGGTAGATATAGGTATATCATTTGGAATATTTCTAGATCTTACTAGGAGGATTTATTTAATAGACGAGATGCCAGCGTATGACTCAACCGAACGTCAGGCTAAAATTGCCGGATTATAATAAATTGCACGTCATTCCGATTTATTTTCCGGTCAGTCCGAAAATTTATCCTAGTCAGTTTGAAGAAAAGTTACTAGTGGATTTGTATTCCCAAACATGAAACATTTCCCGGAATGTTAGCAAATCGACATCATTAAACGTATATTATTTTTTACATACGCACGAATTATATACGCACACTCGCAAACACATCCTTACGTATATCTGATAATCCGCTCAAGTATCTAACGCTGAACAAGAAAAACCAGGAAACTATCATCTTCTACGAAAACAATCGTAAAATCTTGATAACAGCCAGTTTTTGTTTATATATATATATATATATATTCCACAGAAAGTGTACGATAAAAAACATTTTTCAAACGTTGCTTTACTGATATCGCCAGGCGATAGCGGATAAGTTTTGGGTTTGAAGTTGGAGAGAGTACACAGAAAGCTCTCTCACATTTGTATCATATATATATATATATATATATATATATATATATATATATATATATATATATTGCGCGTATAATTTTACACCATAAGTTGAGTGTACAAAACAAAGATTCCACGAGGCACGCCTCGTGTTTCAAAAGGAAAAGGACGAACAGGAGAAACCCATCAAGGGGCTAGAAAATGTTTGTTGAAGAAACGGTCGAAGAGGAATCGTCAGAAAGGAGAGTCACAGTAAGCACTTATTATTATTATCATGAGCGCTACTTGGATTATTATTATTATTATTAACGTGGTAAATAATGCTGAAATAGCTGGGGGTACATTACACACATACACACACACACACTAATATCCGATACACAACAGAGTAAATTAATAGAAACGAATAAAACACATGGAAAGGACGGGTCTAGTACGGATAGAGGTCGTCGTTTGTAACGGTACGAAGAGGAAAACGTTCGGAAACAACTCTGGCTTCTTTATCGTGTACAAACGTTAGGACGGAGCTGACCCCGCACCAACGGACGTTCGAGGTAATAATAAACGCGTGGAACGGCATTAATGCACGGGAACTGAAGGAGGGTATTATACGAGGCCAGAAGGATATCAGCAGCAATCGTAGCATAGCAGGCAAACAACTCTGTAAACTTACGAATAAACGAACAACAACATGAGCTTCTCACCAATACAGATGTAACGTAACATGCGATAACAGACAACTACAGATACCCTAAAGGTTTATTATAGAGAACGACCGTAGAGCCGAATTTAACGTTAGGAACAGCGCAAATAACGGATGCTCGGGATACACGGTATACCCTGAAAAAAATATAGGCCGATATTCTTATTATTACCGATATTTATATAGATTTGTATATACATATATATATTAAATGTATACACATATATATATATACATCATGTGTTGTAATCTGTCTTTTTCTTTCGCATTTACTCTAATTGCTTCTATATCCGCTTAGTCCTTATATATATAATATATCTATATATAAATTTATATATAGATATATATACAATATGTACGTATATATCAAAATATATTTCCTTCGTGCTATCTTTTTCTGAGAACACTTTAAGGGCCTTTCAAAGTTTATCTCTGTCATTTTGTCAATCACTAACTTTAACTGATAATACCATACAAACGTACATATATTATAATATATACATGTATAAATACATACATATAAGAAATAAATAATATTCACGCATTCGTTCCTCGAATTGAGAACCTTTCTCACTCGACATTCGAATTGTTTTAACCTACAGTATATACAACTTCCATCCTTGTCGGGCTGGCGAAGCATTTAGGTTGTATTTTATTCGGAAAATTTACCCAAATCGAAATACTTATTACAACTAGCTCACGCAAACAAGTCCAGGATATTATATAATTTATAGCGCACACGGGCTAACATATATATATATATATATATATATATATATACACATTTTTACGTGCAAAAAAATAAACCACTGTACAAACTACAAAGAGTATATTGACGTTTATTTCTGACTTTACATCTTATTTAACAGACTTCCTTACAAACTAATCTTGTATTAAACGCTAGTTTTATCTCTGCTCCATTTAATAATTAATTTAATCAAAACCTATACATTTTTTATCGCCATAGTCGTATGCATTTTACATACATGCGCAAACACACACACACATTTTAGGGCGAACTTTACGAATACATATACATGTATGTATGTACAAACAAACGTCCGATAACGGCTGGTTTTTTAATTTATATTTTTATTTCGAAATACGGCGTGGATACACTGACGACATAAATACTATTTTTTCTTCAAATACCATCCAAAAACTTGGTATATACGCGTAGAATTTTATTGAAGAACTCGAAAGGTCATAAATAAATAAATGGAATTTAATGAAACATTCGATTCGAATGTGAGGCATATATGTTACCTACACCGAAAACACAATAACCGATTTTCTAAACTTCCTTCTGTTTTATTAAACCTAGACACATCATTATTTTTGTTGCACTAACAGAGAGGTATCGTCTGGGAGACGGTTTTTTTTTATGTGTTTTTTTTTTTAATGGCTAAAAATAAATGTTACAAAAATATAGCTTAAAATTTTTATTCGAAGTAAACAAATTAAACCATTTACTTTAAGTTTTATAAAAATGGACGGTAATTATAACTAAACACGAATAATTATAAACAAAATTATGAAACATTTCATATTTTTGCAAAATAAAAACGAATTTTTACTATTAAAGCTCGCGATATTTTCAACTACGTAATAAGTAAACTTTTCATAAAATAAATATTTGTATAAATGTATATTAAGCTAAAAATATCAAAATATATCAAATATTATATCACGATGTAATTCCGGAAACTGTTAAAATTTATCGTTTCACTTATTACATATAGGCTTATAGGCATACATGTTTAAGGAACAAATATTTTATCATCCTTGTTTCCTTTTATGGACACAAACGACATATTTTTCTTTTTTTTATAAAATTAAAGTATCCGAATTTCCCTCTTATTTCTCAAGGATTCCAAAAATACGACTTATCGTAATTTCCTATAGAATATGTAAATTTACCATATCCTTTTGAACTTGTTTAACTGTTTTGCTAATTATTTTGCAAATAGACTTTTTTCAACTGTCGAGTTATTTTTGTAACACTGGTTCAATATATACGAGTTGGCAACAGAAATATCCAAGGATTTGAAGTCTCACCCAGATTTCATGCTTTGGAACTTGGACTAGGAATTTTCGTAACGATGTTATGTTTACAAGTTTTTGATGATGCACGCATTTCCGTGGCTGACCATCCGTATCGATTTTCTCCATAAAAGTAGGATTGTTCATTAAATTGAGCTTACTACGATCTCCATCATCGTTACTTTCATCAGAATCAGCGGTTGAAACTTACGAATCGATGTCATGTTCCCATTCTATATGATAATACTCCAGAACAACGTCAATAACAATCATTGTAGTCCTCATTATACCAGTTCGTTATTGTTTCTTCATAGTCTGGATCACATAAACGTACGCCCTTTGAGGGGCCAACCATATTTTTAGAAAGAAAACACGAAAGAAGTACAGAACAAATTAGTAACATAAAGAGAGACGTTTCGTCCGTCAGACTACCTACAAACTACCAATCGCGATAACTTTTAAACTGTTACTGATTTTCTTCTCTAAGTTAGGTATGTACTAAGAGGTTAAGGATTACATACAAAACCAGGCCCATTGGACAACATAAAAAAAAATGGAAAGCAATTGACAACTCTCCACTTAAGGGTTAATGTCAATATGAAGTACCTCGCCAAAACTCCAAAACTCCAAACTTATTTATGTAATATCGAGCTGATTTCAATCATATACATATATAATGATAGCTCAATCCAGGAATCGTGATACTATGAATTACCGCAAGGAAACGTTGTTCATTCGCTATGAGATCTATCAGCTCACGCAGTGACGAGGCATTAACGGTTGATTTTACTACCTCCAAATATCTTGTTGGAGGTCCTCATCTTTTTCAGTAACCTTCCTCTACGTCAGAAGAATCACTATTTCTAATCCATCCTGTCGTACGATATTTACAGCGAAGGTTTCTATCCGTCTTTGTACAATGTTTATCCACTTGCTATATTCTCTTGAAATTTATTGTCGGTTGGGCTAGTGAATTCTCATATTCAAAATTTTGACGATAAAAATAAAAATTAAACTATACAATCTGATAGTTATGCAGGCTTTAGAGTAGGCGTGCAAATTTGGAAGCCATAAAGCAGGAATCCAGTATGCGTAAAGCTTTAAAAATACATTTAAAAAAAAAATTAAAAGCTAATCCTAGATTCCTGAAGTTTAAGATTTAAATTTTTTCCCCAAACTTTTCTCTATTTCGAACTTCACTCTACCTAAATCAATATTCTCTTTTTTAACATTCTCAATCAGCTTAACTTAAAATCAATATTATTTACCGGAGAATAGGGATCTAGTTTAGCTGAGAGCACAACTAGCTCCTAAAAGACTTAGTAGGAATAGAAGGGAAAGCATTTTTGAAAATATTTTACAATCGGTAATTTCTGTTTGAGTTCAAAGAGTAAACCTGTATGGCAAACTTTATCGAATGCTTTCTCAAAGTCGAGGAATCTGGATGTGTAGTATAAAGGTTATTTTTATAATATTCTGTAAATCTGTTCTACTGTACTATGTATAAATCCAAACTACCAGCCGTGAATTATTTTTTGTTCATCAAGTAGTATTAACCTCAATCTTTTTAAGACAAGTTTTTCAAATACTTTGAATAAAACAGACAATAAACTCCTGTATGAAGACACATCATCTTGAGATGTTCTCGGTTTTTATACCGTTATTATTGATGCGAACTTCCACTGTATTGGAAAACGACCCGTGTGAAGAACTATATTACAAATAAATGTTAATAATGTGACATTTTTTTAACAATTTTTAAAAAATAGATGTATTTAAATCGTATCCAGGTGACTTTTTTGAATGAAGGTGTTTTTGTATTTTAAACAGTGATATAGACTTTGTAGGAGAACACATTTGAAAAGGTATATACACTTCATCTTCGTTTATTATCTTGTTGAAAAAATATGGCACAGGTATTTGACAAATATTTCTGCCTTGTCTTAGTCATTTCCCACTCTGAGAGGTTAACGATGAGCGAAATGGTTTCAATTCATGGTTTTCAGAGCTCTCCATAAAGAATAATTCGGTATCTTTACTCGGTGTTAAATTGGCCATATAATCTGAAAAACTGACATTTTATACATATGCAAGGACTTTTTTTGATAACATAAAAAAATTGACCGAAATACAAGTAGCAACGGGTTTATTCAAAATAGCAAGGAACCTAGGCTTATCGCATCAAATAGTAGAATCAATAGATTAAAATTAAACAAACAATACCCGAATCGAGTGGCACGAGAAGAAGAATATCCGTTATCGTGTTTTCATTGACGATACATATCGAAAACGAAATAAAATTTTAAAATATTTTTTACCAGTACCCCGATCGATCACATGTATCAACAGCATCATCAAGAGTAAGTGATAAATTATAAAATTAACAAACATATAAAAACTAACTTATGATAGGACAAATACAAAATCACCGCAATCAGTTGGAACGCAATCTTATTGAAGACGATACTCGATTCAAACGACTAAAACACGGTCAAATATAATTAAATAAATACCGTATCAACAATAAGGAATAACGAGCATCAATAATTCATTTTTTTTTAAGTTTATTTTACAATAATTGGGCTTAGGTATAATAACCAAAATTACCCACTGTATACACTATTTTCATATAAATATATCGTACATATGATAACAAAAGAACATTGGAAAAAGGTGAAGGAAAAAAAGGGGAAAAAACACTGAGACATTAATTTTAGATATATACGCAGAGGTGGCCAGAGCTGCATCACAGGATTAGCGTCAGCTATAGTTCTCGCATGCACAGGACAGTATACAGATGGAGTAAGATTGATAGAGTACAAATGGCTAGGAAGGCAATTGTGGTTGAAACGAAGTCTGACCAGGATTGAAAAGAAAAAACTGCCTCTTATTGTTTTGTAAATTAGATAGATTACGCGCAGAAAAAGAATGATTAAAAAAACAGCATAAAAACTATTAGTCGGAAACTACTGTGATATATATATATATTTCCTAATTCTATATTTATAAATTATTAGGCGTTCATCAGGTAAAGCATCGAGTAAAAGAAAACCGAGGGCGACAATCGATATCCCGGATAGAAAATATTAATCCGTGGTTTGATAAATCGACGATAGAATTATTTCATGTTGTAGTTAATAAAATAACAATTGAAAAATTAATCAACGCTAGCATGGGAACTAACGATCGATAACGACCATAAGAAGAAGAATACCATAATTAGCATTGACTATAAATTGTTATAAATGTGTGGTTTGAAATGGACCGGGCATGTATACAGAACGACGATAGACGTCCACAGAAACTCCTTTACGACCAACTTCTTGTTGGGGATATAAAGAATACTTGTATAAAATATTGAAAGAATGCGAAATTGATCCCAAGAAATGGAAGAAACTAGCAATGGATCGCAAAACCTGGAGGCAAGCAATAGGAAATGGTCTACACGCTCAAGTTGCGGAGGAAAGGAAAAAGAATCGACGTAAAGGCTTACTCAAGACGACTAGAGTAGATTACATTAACACTGGCGCCTTTACATGTGATGCATGCTGAAAGAAATGTGCTGCGAGAATCGGTTTAATTAGCCACCCTAGGATTCATAAATAGTTGATGGTACTCTACGCTCGGATAAAGAGTAGATAAATGATTATTCTGATTATATATATATATATATATATATATATATATATATGTGTGTGTGTGTGTGTGTGTGTGTGTGTGTGTGTATATAGGACATACATTATTAAACTTCAATACGATAAAGCAAAAAATTTTGTTATTCCATCTTCTCATTTCATCAATCTGATATGTGCAACCCAAGTCCACTTCTTTTTCCTCTTACATTGTTTACCCTACTTTTAAATTTTCCTCTGGTAAATTTATTTCTGCTCCTAGTCTTACAACGCGATCTGACTATTCTCTGTTTTATTTTTCTCTTCCATTTCAGTTGTAGACCACGTTTGAAGTCATATGTCAGCGTTGAAACCTCACGACTATTGAATACTTCACTTTTCGCTCTAATCCCAAATGAGCCCTTAAATATATGTTTTAAGAGACCAATACTATTTCTAGCTAATAATATTCTATAAGTCTCCCCTTTAATCGTACTTCTCAATTCGATTATTTGTCCTAAATAAAATCCATTTTTTGACCGTCTATATCAATTTTTAGTTTTTCATTTATGTTCGTAATGATTTTTGTTTTATCTATATTCATACGTAAATAAGCACACTACATTTATCTCCTCCATTATTTCTTTTAGCACAATTACATTTTTCCCTAGTAACACATCATCCGCAAAACGTACATCATTTAGAAATTACCCATTCACTTTAATGCCGCTCTGTTCCCGACCAAGTTTCCTAAATAGTTCTTCCAGAACACAGATAAATAATGACGATAGCGGATCGCCTTGTTAAATCCATTTTCCCGTATAAAAAAGTACTTCCCTGTTTTTTCTGCGAGTATTCGCGCTTCTACATTTGGCTTTCCGATGTACATCACCAGAACTGCCTGATTTCGAAGTACATTTAACATAAATTTATGTTTTTAGGAATTGAACGCACGTTAGAAAAATCAACAAATGCGCTAAACATACTATTGTCTAGGTATTTCCTTCTATTTTTTCGATGACTCTATTTATAAGAGATAATTGATCCGTAGTAGAGAAACCTTTCCTAAAATCTGCTAGTCCAATTGATAACTAAATAAGTGTTACCTGTTGCTGAATACAATATATTGTAAAAATACATTTCACGCATAACTAAAAGATTACAGATACATACGAAAAACAGTTTTAAAAGGAAATTTTCATTTTTCGGAGACGAATAAAAATCAGACTTCTCAGTAGAAGATATATAACAAATATAAGAAATAAAGATTCGGGAATATCGCAAGAGAACGAGAAAATAATTAAATTAACAACGATAAAGCAACAGCATATCAGACCGTCAAAAAAAACAACAACACATGTTACATAATCGAAAATTAAAGATGGCCTATCAAATTTGGTTTAAAAAAATTGGTTAATTTCCGATCATTTTATATCGAATTAACTATTGCATCACGCACATACATATACACACGTGTTAAATAAACGTACAAAATATATACATACAATACACCTTATTTACACACATACAGTCAGCATATTATGTATCTAAAAAGTTGAATATATTAGAGAGTAGTGATTTTATTAATTAATTATAAACAAACAATATATAACACAATCACTAAAATTTTTTTAATCGCGAAGCTTTTTGACAGTTACGTCATTTTCAAGTGCGAACAAAAATTATTACATCTCTTTTAAATCTAAAGAAGATGTAATAATCTTTGTTCGCACTTGAAAATGACGTAACTGTCGAAAAGCTTCGCGATTAAAAAACTTTTACTGATTGTGTTATATTTTGTTTGTTTATAATTTTTTTATTTATATATATATATATATATATATATATATATATATATATATATATATATACTTAGCGTGCATTTATATCTTATGTTTAGGTAACTTGACATCACTACAAGAGAGAGAGAGAAATAGACAAACATATATATATATATATATATATATATATATATATATATATATATATATATATATATATATATAAGGATTGTTTATATTTTTATTTTCTGATGATAATTTTTACATCGCCGATCGTATTCGAACTCGGTACCTTCCGTATAGAAGTTCGTGTTCTAGCCACTAGGCTATCCCGAGGACTACATAAAAATACGCATTTCAATTTATTCGTGCGTTTACTTAATGTTTTTTTTTTTTTTAAATAAATGTTAACAGTTTCCGGCTAAAAAATGAGTTAATTTGTAAACTTTCGCCAAGTAAAAAATCAACCTGACCGATAAGTATGATTAAGTGCGAATAACGTGTAGAAACCAAAATAAACCATCAACCAAACGAACCCGTTATAATTAAACTTAAAATGGTCCGGATGATAGAAAGAGCAAATGACGAGATTATAGTAGAAGAACAGCGCCAGTCAAAACTTTGAAAGGAAAGTTTTGGTCGAAAACAAGGTCAAGGTGAATAAAAGAAAGAAAAGGAAAAAGTATTAAAGGCAGTTTCCTAACGAGTGTATATGAATATGTCGGTGTGTGAATATATACACATGCAAGTATGTCTGATTGCGATATATATATATATATACATATTCATCCTATTACCATGCAAAGCCTATATAGCCTTTGACGATGACGGCAACGGTATTCTTCCAACAAATTGGAAACGAATAATACTTTCTCTAGAATTCTGTACACACGAATACACACAGACAACTAATACATCCGACTACGTAATTACAAACTCAGCCGAGGGTTCCCAACCTAAATAAACACCACGAACAATATATAAACAACTATCTTCTCTATACGTTAGAAAAAGAGACGATTCTTATCACGATTATAATAATAATAACAAAATTATATATAATATTATATATATATATATATATATAGTACGAGGATAATAGTTCAAGTATGATGACACAGTTCCAATAAAAGGCAAACGAACTCTGCACAGAAAATCCAGTATATCCACGATTATTTCTATTCCTTTTTTTCTTTTCGCACACAGAATCGTCTGACTTTTAACACGTACGCATACTCACTTCTCTCGATAACCGTTAGAAAGCATACAAGGTATTAGAACTAAAAAAAGCCCGGAGTGTATTTTGACTTATTATTAATATTATTATGGTACTACCGGTACTGTGAAATAGCTTTCGCTTTCATATCTTTGCAAAGTTTGTTTCTTCCGTATGCATTTCAAAACCATGAACTACATATTCAGACAAATAACACCTAAATGTAAACGAGGTGAAATGGTTAGCGGTGATAGAAAAATTTAGAAAACGGTCATTTAAAATACTTTTGTTTACAATCAGAAAAATAACGTACAATAGACTAGACCCGATTGCTCGATCATAAATAATGGAACGAGAACAATGATAATGATGATAAAAATGACACACGCACATTTATATACATTATTTTAACATTCGTAAATTTTCTCTCTTCAACCTTCTTTGCGACCATAATGCTAAAGCATACCCGTACGTAAACACGCCACATGTTTACTTAAATATTTATATACACGCATGTATATATAGAATTTTTTTTTTAATTTTATAAATTTACACTTAGCTAATATGCTATTTGGTAAGTTTTGTAAGTATTTTTGCATATTGTGACATGAGAAGCATCCCATTCAGTAGTGGCAGCTTAAACTTATTTGCACGTAATAATACGCGTAATTAAGAATTTCGTAAACTAAAAGCTAGATTAGAAAGTATGGATGTAATAAAAAAAATTTGATAAATAAAAATCGGAAAGTAGGGAAATTTATAAAAGTTAAGGTGAAAATTGTACTATGAAAAAGAGGATGATAACACGTGACGCGCAAACCATCACGTTAGGTTTACAGAATAGTTAGTTTTCAACGTTGTAAAAGTCGCGGACCAACGGGTCGCATGACGCGTTCAGGACCCTTTACATAATGGGGTAGCTGGTTGCATCTTCCACGACGACGATAGGAATTGTCAACGTAATACAATGTGGAATGGAAACGCGGTTATAAAAATGGTAGCAACCCCCATTTCCATTATCGAGGTTGGCCATTTTAACCTAGTAGTAAAAGAACTGAGATAACCAATAAACAGGAGAGAACGTCGAATCTATCATCTTTACCTTCGCACAAAGTCGCCTACTTTCAGGGATTCCTAAAATGTTAGAAAAAAAAAAACACAAAATTAATAAATATCAGCACAAAGTCAAGTCAATAAAAAAATGAACAAAAACAAAAAAAAAACAGGATGATAAATAATTGGAAGTGAAATTAAACACATGATCGAGTTGTAAAGAATTTTCGATACATTTGCTCGGATTTCAACGTGTTGCCTGAGGTCAGAGAGAATTATATATATATATATGTATGTGTGTGTATATTGTGTGCCAAGATAGAGAGAAATAAATACGAAAATTAAATATTTCAAAATGTCTTTCTTGCGCCAGGAATGAAACTTAATTTTAACATTTATAGATTTAAAAAAATATTATCGAAGGATGCAGCAATACATTAAATTGAAATAGCACGCGAAATATAAAATTTTAATTATATTCACCAACCCGTATGCCCATAAGCAGAAAATTTCTCAGCTCATAACATTTGGAGAATAGTCAACGCAATATCGAACTAAATTGTCCCCCTCATTTATTTCGAATAAAACACTAGATACCGATCTGGACACACTAAATATATAACGAAATCACAGTGGATCTATAAAGTATCTGTGTGTAGACTTGAACGACATGGGAATTCACTTGCAATTATGCTCGTGTATAACTGGGAGTAAATTAGACGTCTACAAAGAAGAAAAGTCTTTGACTTAATCCAAAATAAATGCGGAAAAATATCACCAGCAGGACAAAACTTACAATCTTCTACCTGAAATTTACCGTCAGTGGGTGGTGAATTTTGTTCGAGTTATTTTAGGCTTATACAGTCACCTTCTTTTTATATTCACTGCAGGCGTAAAAGATACAACAGACCGCCATTTCACCTTTCAGATTTCCACCGGTTTTACTAGTCGGCAGATATCCTTTAAATTTCAACTAACATTCTAATCTGAAATATATAACAATTTTTACATGTAGCTCTCCATGTTTAATGTAGTGTGTACTATGTGTACGTATGTGTGGTTGTACATTATTGCTAGTGGTTCATTATGCCTGTGGTTATATAATTTTTCGTCTAACGAAATGTATCTAATTCGTAGATTGTGTTCTCAATAATTAGCGTATGTCGTGTACATGCTATACTTAAGGACCACTACTATGGGTTGGGCAACTTGCGGAGGAGTAACAAAACATACAATCGTACTTACCGTATGACTTAAATTAAATATTCCGGTAAATACTTTTTTTTCCTTATAATTATCTAGTTACACTAAATGATTAGAGAAATAACTTATTACGCTTTAGAAACAAATTAACTTTATTACTATTTCGCGAAAATTTAATAATTAGTCAATATTCGTACAAACGGCCTAATTATTTTCCCTACTAAACATATTCGAATTATATATCAGTGACAATGCAGGATATCGATAACATACTTAATAAAACATACGCATATTCTCTTTTCGCCACGTGTAACTAAAAAATACTACCGTTAAACCTTTCGTCTTCAAAAAATAAAAAATTTAATCTATTTTCTTTAAAATATTTTTCCGCCATTAATGGGTCATATTTTTCCGTAATAAAATACAACGTTAAAAGTAGGTTAATAAACCTCGCAAATAACACAAGTAAATTATATGTGTGCCTATATGCATTTACGTCATTGACAGGCTAACTTATTATAACAACCAGATTGATAATAATAATAATAATAATAATAATAATAATAATAATAATAATAATAATGTTGACGATGATAATGATAATAAGTAGCACTGGGGGTAATATAGCCAGTTACTAAATGAAACGGAAAGTGTAGAAGAATTCCGGAAAACAAATTACATAATACACTAAGCCATTGCCTCATAATATAGATGCTCATTTACATAATAGACGCACACGTAAATGATACATAACACACACACACACACATATATATACATGTGTGTGTGTACACCTATCAACATGTTGACACTTACAAATGGAAGTGTATATACAGAAGTTAAATAATTATAATAATAAAATAGCAATAATAACAACAACGATAATGATTACGATATAATCAAGTTGAAGGCGAGAAATCAGACAGCTGACAGACGGACTCAATTATTACGGTCGATGGTTAAAAAAAAAATACCAAAGGACAATTCAACAAAAATTACATTGATAAAAAGACGAGATAGAAATCGGTGATAATGACCGCATATATATATATATATATATATATATATATATATATATATATATATATATATATATATATATATATATATAGACGCGAAAGATGTCCAGAAAATATGACAAGGCTGTTAATCACGGCTTATTAATGAAATACTAGCAATAATAGCAATAATAATAATAATACTAAATAGCACGGATTGTTACAATGTGTTGTTAGCATCAACGATAATTATTATCAACACAAATTATCGATGACCGTTCCTTACGGAAAAGTAATAAATAATGATAATGATGATAATGACATTAACGGTACGATGACCGCGAAATAAATATATACGTAGAAGATGTAACTTCACACACCCACCCAAAAAAAAAACCAAAATTTTGGGGATCCACTGATTTCCTTTTTACACAGTCTTCGTATCTGGCATGTATTTTTCTTATAAAAACAAGTTGTTAATATTACGAGATGAGAGTGAATTTATCAATAAATAATATTAATAATAACCATATTAATAATAATAATGATAATGATGATAATGATAATAAAACAGTAACATAATTCACGAGACACGCACAGGCCATCCGGCAATTAAAGACAATAAAAAAAAAGTCACGAGAACATAAACAACGCCGGCGAATCGTCCAAATTTAATTATTGTAAATATTTTATTGTTGTTAAAAAGAGTGTACAAATATTCGGAATTATTTAATTAATTATCGGGGGGGGGGAAGTTTTCGGTCGACCAAATGAAACTGCCTCGAAATTTCGTACAACACAAATTTCAACTGCAGGATAGAGCAGTTATCACGAGACTTCACCAATGTAATCGAAGATGAGTGTAGGAATAATTAAGCTAAAAGTGTTAGCACGTATTAAACACAACTTCTTAATATGTATATATATATATATATATATAATATATATATATATATATAATATATATATCACACGTTATCATAATATGCCCACAATGCACGATTCGGATCTAGTTGATCCTTGCAATTTTGTCATCGAACGTTTGTGTTGTTGATCGGCTTCCTTATTTTTAGAAAATATAATAGGCATCGTTGGACGATATGTTTTGTCTACTTGGGACATCGTTGTTTGTAGTCGAAAATATTGATGAAGAAATTTTAGAAGATTGGTTTAAAAGTGACGCACGCGAGGCTGACTTCCAGTTAACTGTGTTGTTATATTTAACAGTGATGATAATACTAATGCAGAAGGTGCACTAAATGAGAAAAATGCAATTTCTCATTCTACTGCTAAAAGAATTTAATCGCGGTGACATCACTGCAATTCTCGAAATATCCGTCGATATACGGAAATAAAGAATGTTTTTTATCAGTAAATGTTAAAATGAAAATTGCTAGTTGGATATTATAAAAAGAACACGGAAAAATTTAAGTCACTTTTATATTTTTGTGCTGATGTTAATTTACTTCGAATATATCAACATACAAATAAAATCATACACGTACATATTATACTTATACACGCACGCACTTATATAAACACGGAAGAAGGATAGATTATAATGTTATTGATATTTAGAACGTTTATGTGTTTTTGTTTTAATGATAATTATTAATATAACTTTGATAGTACAATGCGAATTGACATTAAAACATTCTATCATTCTAACTCGTGCGGCACTTAATAAGGCTCGCGATTCACACTATAGGTACGATCACGATCACATGACGTGCCAGCAAATTCGGTCGTATTCGGCTTTTGATAAAAATAATTTTTATTTGTTTGCATTTAAAATTAATAAAAGATTTCTATTTTCCGTCTAAAAACGTCATTGAACTTTTCTATTAAAGAATTATGGCTTTTCTTCTTGATGAAGATATATAAATCACTAGAAATTAGAAATTATTTAAATTTGAACGAATTTCATGTAATGCACGTGTCATGTTTAAAACATAGCGAGGTATAAAAAAAAAATTAAATACTAACAGGATATTTATTTTATTAATAATAATTATTATTTATTTGAAAATATCGGACACCTACATTGACGTAATTTGTGATTCACTTAACACCAGTTTTCCAGAGCGTCGATAAAAACTGGCTGGAGCAAGAACGAAGAGTATTCACACTATTGGTAGGTACATGCAGGGACAGGTTCGGCCTCGATCAGCCAAAATTTATTTTGGATCGATCATGACTGTAGCGAAACCTGAGCGTTATCGATAGTGCACTTAGATTATTTCTCATTTGGGAATATTTAACCGGACCGAGACCAAAGCGGAACCGTATGGTGTGAATCCAGCCTCATAACTCAAAGAAATTTTATATTTAACCGCAAACAGGACGATTGTGTAAAAGATGATGATGAACGTATGGTGAATATAAATATTTGGATGAGATAAACAATTAGATTCGTTTTTTGAAATATCTACATCATGATCAAATATAGACGTTAAAAAAAAAAAAAATAGGGCTCTAGATGATCAAAAGTGTTCCAATTAAAATATTTTAAAACTTTTTTTTTTTTAAACGAATTAATACTTAAAAAGATTAATTATGATATGCCTAAAAGCAATATGTGATTAGCAATTTTTTTTTTTTTTTTATTAGCAAATTATGTATCTATAAAAACAATTTTAATTGACAGCATTGGGCATATATTTGTGAGATATTCAAGTTAGAAAATAACATAAACTATACAATAGGCATGAAGATATCCAGAATTACTTAGGATTTTTTCATGTTTATTTTATTATTTTTTTTTTGTCGTACCCGTAAACATTACTCGTAAACTGGTAATTGTTCAACGAATTTTTTATGTTGCTCTACATAGAAATCTTTCACGAACGGCACATTCAAATCCGCATATAGTTCGAGTACGGTTGTCGATAGTGCGTAGTATCTTGAACTGTTATCGTTTGCATCTTCTGTTATGATGGTTTAGCACGTCGCACCATGTAATCTCCATATCGGAGTCAGTCAGGATTTAAACCTTAACGGTCTTAATAAATCATCTTACACGATTTACATGAATTTGCCAAGTATCTATTTAATTAATATCATCCGTATAAAATATTAGCTGAGAACGCGTTTTAAATTTATTTGTAAATGCAACGTGTCTATATACTAGATTGTGTTAAAGGTTTTACGCCAAAGAACGGTATAGTATTCAAAACTATTAATATGGTTTTTAATCGAGATGTAACTATAGTTAGTTCCGATATTGAGAATAAGTCCTTAATTCGAGCAACGAACGATCTAATACGATGTCAACAATAAGTTGATATGGTCATTTGGAATTTCGCGAAATTAACATAGCAGTTCAAGGTGCAATATACCTTGTAAAATGTCTAGGTAATATCGAGGAAGAATGCGTAATATATTTCCGAAAGTTACAATCGACCAATAGGTAACGTTGCTGAATTGACGAGTGACTAGTACGAAAACCAAGCTAGTAATTCGGCAAAATAAATGATCGTGTTCTTACGGTTAAATCGATGAGAATAAAAATCAGTTTGAACCTTCGACAGTGAACAAAGTATATTAGTCGCCCGATACAAACAGTCGTTAAATAGCTGATTACCAATAGGAAAAATAAAAAAAAAAAAAAACATTAGCTGGTATATTAAATTTAGTTTAACTTGTATTGCAAATCAATATCCAACGTATCTAGACATTTCAGCGGTAATAAAGGTAAAACGTCATGACTAAGTGCATTTCTAACTATTAAGCACACTCCACCGCTACGTCTATTGGCACGTCTGTAAATGTGATAAGCAGGTATTTTAAAATTATACATTGCCGACTTTGGTTTTACACGCGGATAAAATGAATTAATTCATTAATTTTAAGGAAAAATTAATTAGCGTTCCAGCTAACTAATGCGATTTGAGACCTATCATTTCCATGATTTAAAAATGAAAAAGAAAAACTTAAAATGATAAGCTTTGTATAACAGTTTCAATTATTATTAAAATTTTTGCGAACGAATCCGCTTTTCTGGATTCTGATTGCTTTCTAACATCTTTGAATACTGTAAGTATCCTAGTTAAATTTAAGTCAGTGAAAAATATTTATTACTTCTACAAAAGATGAGAATTTACTACCGTTTGTAGAATTTGTAGAATTATTGCTAGTGCCCTCGGCATGCGTTCTTGAGTGTGAGGTATTTAAATTATTATTATTTTATAATTACTACGAGTTACAAAATTATTCCGACGCATTTTTATTAATCGATTCGCGAATACGCGAAAAGGACAACGCCTTCTTTCTGGCCCCTCGCATTCGGTAGAACTTGCGATATGGTTTAAATTACAGTTCGCACACTTTGCCTGAAGAGATGTGCAATCACGGCTCTCGTGCTCAAGTCCACACTTGAGACATTTACTAGGCATGTTACAATTAGATGAGACATGTCCATACATCTGACAGCGATAACACTGTAATACTCCTGTTCTCTGTCTATATTTCTCCCAAGATGCTATGCAGTTATCTATCATCTTAAAATTGGTTACTTTTCTAATGTTTTGTTTATTATTACAGCACTCACATATATACGGAGCTTACATTCGTGAATGGTATTTATTAAAATTCGGAATTTCAATTTTCTCCCGACAACTAGATCTAATCCCTTCGCGAGTAAAGATTTTAAAACAAAATCTAGTTTTACATACGAAATTTAATAATTCAATTTCATCTCAAGTCCTAACAAATTACTACTTAATCGTTGAATGTCAGTTGTCCTGTTCAACAAAGTTAATTGCATTTTTGACACGCGGTAGTAAATTGTTCAGCAGCAGAACCCCGGAGAATAATTCCATAATATGAACAATACGGGTAAATTTAAAACATAATATATAAATTAATTGGATGTTTCGAAGTAAAATAACGTTGCATGTAATAAAAGAGATAATGTAATTTTCTCAATTTAGCACAAGAAATACGGACTGACTGGAATAATAGTAGTGAAAATAAATATTTATATAATTTATGTAAATATATATAAACTTTAAAAAAACATAATAATAATAATAAAAAAATATTTCTTGCTATATGACATTGACATAAATACCAAGCGAATTAGAAAGAACACATAAATATAATAACAATACAACGTTTAAAAACCCTTGTATAACAATCCCAATACCCTGTTCATATTATTTATCGTATCACACAACAAACCACGCGTGTTAATTATAACAATCAACAAGCACAAGAATATATCGAAAAACCACATCCAATTCAAAATCGTCCTATTCGTGTATATAGATATACATACGCAAACACACACACACATATATATATAATATATATATACACACGATATTTATACTTAAACTTGCAGTATCCATAATCACACATGCACAGATTGGCATTTTTTTTATATAGATAAAGAAGAAAGAATAAATAATAAATCTAAAAACCTACATACTCCTGGTGAATTATATATATATATATATATACACACATACATACACACCATATGCCAGTGTGAGTATGGATATAAATCACAGTTGAAAAAAAATACACAAGATAAAATCTATAACACACGTTGCGCATCACGTATATAAAAAGAATAAAAGTTCAACGACCGACCTAGAGAAATATTATTGAAGGATGAAATAAACAAATGGCACAGCTACCGTGTACACAAAAACACTGTCATTTTAAGTATTTATATATATATATATATATATATATATATATATATATATATATATATATCATAAACACACAGATGGTCCCGATACATCCAGACGGAAAAAAAAAAGAGGTAAAATTCGAACACTAGACCAGTCGGAGAAGGAAATCAGATAAAGATAGAAAATCCATCGGCAGCATAAGCACGTGTCCGATCGTTCAAATCAATTAACTAACGATCTACCTATGCAACCGTTATTGCGTACACATACACACCAGGAGAGAGAGAGTGAGAAAGAGACAATTATTTTCTCTTTACAAAATAAAATCATCACGTTTTATATAATCGTTAATAGTGTTCCGCCCAATTTGCTCGTCAAAATCAAACCCAGATTTTCTGCGAACAATTTGCAAAACGCATAATAAAAATCAGAATAATTAGTTCAGCGTCATCATAAGATTCGGTTCACACTGGTGTTAATAGTGTGCACAGCATAAACAGATCTATAAATACGTGTCTTATTTCCATTTAAACAGTATTGTATATAATATATTATTCATTGTTCGTTGCCGAACTTCCTGACTAGCCATCGTACGTTTATTTTTACGTACAAAATGAACTAGCATTCAAGGCACTATTTATATGCGACGCAGATGTGGCGTGCCACTGCGATTTCCGTGATAATTAAGAATTAAATAATTATGAAAACTTTCTATGTCGCGTGTAGGTTTCGAACCTCCGACCGTCGAGTGTCATTAATATATACCTCATAATGTAGCGATTTCTTTAGTAATTTACTCCCACGATCTGGTTTCGAAATCCGTCCGGGACGAAAATTTTAAATGATAAAAAAGGACTCGAGCAACCAACTCAGCTATTTGTTCGATTTATCGATAAATGAGCACCAGCTTGCTGAAAAACTAAGGAAGTCGGGAAAACAATGACAAACCATCCCGTACTGGCTTCTAAAGAACGTTGCTTGGTCAGTCCTACATCAATGTTCAAGTTGACGAGGATTACCTAAGCGACATTACATATCAACTTTCGAAGTTGGATTTTACTTTTATAAATATATATATATATATATAATTTTATACGATGTTTTTTTAATCTCCCTTATAGGATGTTTTGTATAAATTCGCCGAGGAATTTTGCTAATTTTTTAATTAGTCAAAATATTCTCCGCAAATCACAAGTGTAGGATAGAAAATTATGACGTTAAGTCTCTATCTCGATTAAGTCGCGATGTAGATGATACCTATATGTGTAAAAGAGTAATTTTATCGGATTTAGGTGATTACATAACCGCGTGTCAGATGTTTTTCTGTCACCCACATAATAATTATTTCTATTATATCAAATTCCGGTATGTGACTTCACCGGACACGTTTCATGGCATCTAATAAATTGGACGCAACACCTCATTGTGTAATCGATGAATAGCTATTATATTCGAGGCAACATCTCTCAATTACGCAAAATAATACAATTTTGCATAATATCAACGCGATTTTGCAATTCACTTTGTTATTAATGTTTTTTCGTTTTTACATGAGCCGTGCGCGTTAGCTTTTGACATCCCACTCAGTTTTATTTGAGATTGTGTTAATTGTTTGCTACTTGATCTTCGTTGGATAATAAAATGCGAGTAAACTTTTATTCAGATTTATAGTTAGTTTCATATTTACGCCAACTGATAAAACTATTTCGCAATTTATCGATACACACGGTTAATGTTTGTTTCTTTATACGATTTTAGCGCAGTATCACAAATGTTACTCTACTTTAATAACATTTGTCGTTAAGTAATATAGAGTTTATATAACAGCGGTTCCAAGATGCGATCTTGTCAGTGGAGCATTCAAGTTGGATGCCGCCGTAGGCCCAGTCCAAAATACAAAAATATACGTACGCAATAATTCTTGTAGAAAACTGACTTTTAGAAAATTTGTTACATCAATGCAGTTGCAATAGCAATGGTTTTATTTCTCTTTTATACATTACTATACTTATATTTCTTGCTTTGGCTTCAGCAAAGATATCAGTGATATCGATAATATCATCGCACTTAATTACTCCTATTAATAATAAGGCCGATGAAATAAAGCCTATCTTGATTTATTTCCGCACGGAGATCATTTTTTATTATTTTCAAGCTTGAATATTCCTCAACTATAATTCCTTGCGGGAATACTTACATACATAAAGCAATATCTCTACATTCGGATAGATTATCGCAGATATTGTTTTTTTTTTTTACATAATAACGATATTTCTAAAAAATATGAACATTTCTGAGTAGTATTAGTGAAATAGCAATAAAATTTGTTTTCACGATCGACGGAAAACTCATTTAATTTTAAATTTTTAACGTGTTTATTTTTTAATCTATAAAATTTGAGTTGTTTTCAAAATTTGCGATATTTCCGAATTTTGCGGGGCCCTACAAAATGTGCAGCCCTCTCACGGGCCTAAGCCATAATCCGCCATAAGATCTTGTAAAACTACAGCTCGGTTTATATACGTCCGATCATACATAATCTAAAACTGTACATTGCTTAAGTACTACTGTGATAACGAATAATACTTTTCTTTCAAGCAAGATTTTCAATAACAGATCAGGCGATGTCAAAAAAAAAAAATCGCTTCTTTATATATTCTGTGTTCGATGATGCAATTTGGTAGAATGCCGAGTTGTGAATCAAACTGTTGTTGGGGAATAATCGACTAATCGCGAATTATTTCATTAGTTTCAATAATTTTTTCAAGTAACTTGGTCGCGGTAGGTAATTGAATGTAGGAAGCTAACACATTTTGACATACGGAAATAACGGTAAAACTTGAATGATAATATAAAATAAAAAAGAACTAACGAATTAAAAATTCCAAATTATAACTTCAGGATAAGATCGGTATTTCGAAATTATTCGTTTTTCGTTCTGCAGAGAAAAGAAATATATAAAAATAAAACCAAAAGATAAAATCAACATTTTCAAAAAAAAAAAAATTAGGAATTATCTGAAAACGAGACACAAAGAAAACAACCCGGTAGCAGCAGCGAAGTTGGACGGATGAATTTAAAATACCCGAGGAAAATAACGTTGCAAACTTTTTCAAGGTCGCTAACGCTGGCACAAACACACACGCGTACACATCTCTATATGAAAGTTTCTGAGAAAGTTGAAAGTTTTCTCATTTAGGTGAGGAAGGTCAGTTTTGTAAATGGAATTTTATATGCACTAAATTCGATGACGGAATGGTTTTGAATTCGTTTCGGCATACCTACATCTGTGCGTTATATGAAAATGTATACATGTATAGTAAACTCGTATAAAGAAAGACAGGAAATCGGAGGGAGATAGAAAACCATTCTTAACATTTTCATCTCGAAATGGTCAACAGCATTATTATACCCGAATAATGTAAATGGATCTGCGCCGTTACTAATCTCAAACACAACAGGTATATTAGATTTGTCAAATTAGCTATTATAAAAGTAAAATGTTAAAATGGTCAAATATATACCAGAGGTTCGTGCACAGAAGCGTTACTACATTAAAGAAGTACAATTCCGATAATAATAACGTACAACGGACAAATGACAAAAAGAAGGTCAACTACAAAAAGAGGTAATTATTGTATCTGAAAATAAGGTGAATTTTCCAGTACTTTAAAACCCCTTCAGTTAAATATTCTAAATCATTTCTGGGGGGGAGTTAGTTTCGTATGTTTAGTACTCATATAATCGTCAGTCGTATTATATATGTACAATGCTGATTTACGTTATTAGAGAACAAAACAAAATTGGCACTCGAAAACGAATTAACAAGAATTACATCGAAATTAAATAACGACGTAAAATATTATAATTTTTGATTATCATTATTAAGTTTGCGTTTTTTTTTTTTTAAATTTTACAACTAGTCTAAGAGATTTCGATTGATTGTACGATGATCGTATAGATATGGGCAATACTATACTCTTAGGTAAACATGTGCGAGAATTGCGTTTTTATCGAATTGCGGTTCCTTCATAAGTTTAAATTACAAACCCTACTGATACTGAAACACTAATTGTAACGAGAACTCACGAATACAAAGGCAAAAAAATCATCTTGTTAATCGCATACAATCACTATTTTACCAACTACAGAATACAGATTTAGTAGCCCTGTTACGCGCTCTAGGTCATAAGGTGGTTGTAGGGTAAGAAGCCATATAGCAGCCCGTTCTTTATTGTGTTTTTCAGCAACATATAAAGCCGCGCCATTTTCAGTAATAAACACGGCCTTCAAATAATTCATTAAACGTCAGCAGAAGTGTAATTCGTACCATTATAATTTCATTCTTGCAAATTCAACCTAATGTTGACTTGTGGAAACCACCTGTTTGTCCCGTTTCAATTATATAGCACTCAGCCGGCTACGTGGTTACATATCGTTCTCTCATGACATTCTACTCCAATGTGCCTAACCTCCTTACTTTGTTCCCCTTTTGTCTACTCCCAAACGCCTCTATTTATTCGCCATATGTTACTACTACACTATACGTCATCACTATCCGTTCACATATCTGGTTCTATTAGTCCTTCAACTATTCCCTTAATTATTATTACACAATTCGTTCCTTCCTCCAACCTCATTTACTACTTCTAACAGGTAAATAATCAGTGCCGTAATAGCACTGGCAGTTACACACGACACTATAAAATAAAAAATATATAAATTACTTTCGTTTACGTGTAATATTTCACTATGCACTTATGTACAACGAGGCGTCAGCATGTTTCTAAAATAACGATCAATTTTTAAAAAAAATGTATTTTCGACTCATTTAGTCCGAGGTTTTGATTATATCCGCACAAACACACGGTAACTAATTCCGAAGAGCAAAATTAAAGGAAAATTAAATTTGAAATCTATTAAAATACGGAATGATACAAATTTTAACATTTCCGAATATATTTTTAAAAATTGGCAATCCAATTTTTTTGCCAACTAGACGACCTGTATTTAAAAAATTTTAATCGATTGCAAATTTAGCTTCAAATAATGAGAAAAGTTACAATAAAAAAATGTAAACGACTATCCGATAAATTAAGAATAGGAAACATCTTAATTCTATTGAACAGGTTAACTGTTTAGTTGATGTAGCATGAATAGCGACCGATATTCAATAAGAAAATATCGGTTATTAGTACATGCAATTAAATTAAATTCAAAATTTCCAGTATATGTATAATGTATAATTTTTCATAAGATTACGTTCTTTCATAATATATAGATATATTTATGCGTTTAAAAACAAGGCAAAAGCTGAATGAAAATACCACAATATCATTTCTTTACCAATAGTACTTTAAAAATGAAAATAAAGACAATTGATGAAGGCAAAAATTGCTAATTTAATGAGTACATAACGACTGTTTATGTATTAGGCGTATAAAAATAAAAATAAATTAAATCTTTAAAGATCGCATATATTTAAGCGCAAAGCTTTTCGACACACACGCACATAAACTAACGTCTAAATTAACTGTGTTACTAACACAATTTATTAGTATAACATGATTTTAGAAGGAAGTAACAAATTAATCTGTATAGGGTCACGCGGCAATACTATATCGAAGCGAATTTATTAAATTAAGCAAGAACCGCCTAAGCGTGAGTGCAATTAGTAAATTACTTTTTTACCAACTCCGCCAATATCGTCGAGCACAAACTTCTAATATGACGGGATTTTCTTTACACATTCCTTTTCTCAGTGTTACAAGACGAAAAATATATGTTTTTATTTCAAATCCTAACCATTATTTATATTTGACGATTATACGGCAAAGACGAAGATGACGTTATCGAAAATCTGTTTGGTATCCAGGAAAGCACCGACGACACATATTCCCAAACTTTTTTTTTCTATTACATTCGTTATTCGACATATTTATGCAAGGGTATGTGTTTATGGAAAGAACGAAATTTGTGCTCTAGAACTATATTCCCATTTTCAAGCATCATATACAAGCGTTTTGATAGAACTTTTTCTAATATTTTAGCAACGGGTTTAATCTATATCCTAGTTTTTGTACCATTACTACTTTAGCCAGCTTTTATAACGCTGGTCACCAAGACGTGGGATTTGACTTCGCTAGAAGACTTTTCACGGGGTTTCCTGAAGTCGTAAGTCTATTCCAATAAGTCATAAGCCAACGCACTTTAACGCTTATGCGGTAGAGTCATTGAAAATTAGACAATTCCGATTCATGAACTGCGTGAAAAGCCGCGGTAGACATTATATTCCACACGTAGTGGCACACACGAGCCTTTCGAGTAAAAAAAAAAAAAAAAAAAAAGATTTTCGTTAATACCCCGTACGCAGATTCTATTTCAATATCGACCCGTCCTACCTTTATTGGAAAGTCCTATGTATATATATCGCTAGTTTTTCTGGAAGGTAGGTTAATTCAGTGGCTAAACAGATTGGTTTGGAATTAATTTACAAACATAAAAATAAAAAACATGCGCATAACAAGGGATGGAATCAATAAAAACTTACGGCAAAGTGGACGTGGTGTGAGATTTAGTGTAAATTTAAATCAAAGTTAATATTATACACGTTTCGTAAAAATGCAAATAAAAACAAAATTAACATTAAAATAATCATCCTCCGGGGTATAAGTAATATATAACCAACTGCGAGATAATCTGAGTAACAAATAAACTCATCTAAGACCATTGTACGAGTTGCCAGTATTATATTCAAGAGATAAGTCCGGTTTTTTATAACTGGATACTGTCATTTTTTTAGTACCACTGTTACTACCAATATTACTAATTGTGTGTTAAGTATCGTATCAAATGGCAAAGTGTTATAAGTTTATATATAAGGTAATTTCTAACTTTTGTGGAAGGATTGCGTGTAAATTCCTTTGCCTTAATTTTTATATTACACAAATTCCTAGTATTCATGGCAAATTAAATGAGTATCTATATCGTTTTAATATATCAAGATCTAATTTATGTCCTTACACTGTGGACATCACGTCACAGTACACCATATATTATATAACGGATGCAATCCTGAAAAAATAAAATACCGATCAGATGAACGTAGTTCTATTATTCGCAATAAAGAAGAGTACCTTAAATTCGTGCTATTATGTAAAATCACTATCCAAAGTAGATTTATTGTAAAATTTTTTAATTAATTTCTAGCAAGTACGATGACACGTACGTTATAACTAGCCTAAAAGATAATTACTTTTTTTATCCGGTAACATGTAGTTGTAATATCATAATATAACTCTGAAAACGGAATTAATGTTATATTTAAAAAAAAAAAAACACGTAATTATAAATTGTAAAATCAACCGATTAAGATTTAACGCTAGTGTGAGCACAATTTTGTAAGATAATCAATTACTTTCATAATTGTCAAAAATTCGCCTGTGGTAATCGTCATTTTATCGTTTGCGTACGATGTTGTGAAAATTTTTTTAATATTAATAACGATAATTAATAAATAATAAAACAGTGAATAATAGAATTTTATTACTGGTTTAGTTAGAAAGTAAATATATTAACCGATTAAGATTTAACGCTAGTGTGAGCACAATTTTGTAAGATAATCAATTACTTTCATAATTGTCAAAAATTCGCCTGTGGTAATCGTCATTATATCGTTTGCGTTGTGAAAAATTTTTTAATATTAATAACGATAATTAATAAATAATAAAACAGCGAATAATAGAATTTTATTACTGGTTTAGTTAGAAAGTAAATATTTTTGCATATATCTTCATGTTCATTTATCGTTGGGGAATTTTAATTAGATATGTATTTATTATATTTATTGAAAAATTATTTTTATCGCCAGTTTTCGTTTTTTACACTACTACTAATATTGATTTGAACAACTTCGCACTTCTTCCTTACCCTTACTTCGTTGAATAATTATTTTAAAAACAAAATCTAAATGATGCTATACGGATTTCAGAATTACAAAATTCATAAAACCTGAATTCTAGTCCCATGTACGTCTCAGAGACACAGGGTTGATAAAGAATGATAAAAATCAACGTCGACAATGCAGGGTTAAATTTTCTTTAATTCTGTATTGCTGTAAGATCTATAGAATTTGAAACCTATACACACATCTTTTTTTTTTTTTAAATGTCGCACCACACTGCAAGTACATGTTGATTATTTTATAAATGCGTCAGGAGTTTAAAGGTTCCAGGTTAAGGAATATAAGATCTCGCTCATTTATTATGAAGATTTAACAAAAATTTTGTTTTTATATATTCTAAATAATTCCTTGTTGCGTTAATAAATATTAACACGATTGCAAAAGTTCTTCACTAAAGATACCAGCCCCTAATAATAGTAATAATAAAGAAAATTGTAGAAAATAGAAAAATTTCCGAAAATTATAAAACATGTTCTATCCGCATTAGGGGTGTATATATTCACCTCATATGTACAAAATGTATCCATTACGCACGCATATATATATAACATATACCTACATCCGACATACAAAATTAAAATATTACATTCTCTCGCTTAGTACCGCGTAATGTTATATTTACTCCTTCTAGACAAATCGCCCGTATCTGTGAAGGATTACGAATTGAGAAAAAAAAAAAACACGTGTACACTAAGCTCTACTATCATATATCGTATTTCAAAACGCAACTACAGTATATAGTAAGACGATAAAGCATTAAACACAAAATAAGAGCTAGAAAATTATCATTCTGTCGATGGGTGCAGCAAATTCAACAAAGTTGTGGTATATTATGTAGTAGTGTTGTACTTAGGATGAAAAGAAGTAGACGTCTTACATTAATGATAAAAGAACGGGTTAAATATATGTAATATATATATATATATACACATGTTATATGTGGTGGTGAAGTATACACTTGCGCAAATCCGGTTGTCGTTCTCAAGGGCAAACTCATCCAGCTATACTCGTAACTTTCCGAGTAATATTATTATTATTAGTAGTAGTAGTAGTAATATACAAGGGGAGTCAACGTTACACACAATAGTCACCCACAATCGACGACAGAAAGGAAAACAGAATCATAGGGGGCCCTTTCCGATAAACGAAAAAACGATAATAACAATTAATGACGATGACTACAGTTAACCAAAATGTTATATATATATATATATATATATAATATAATATAAAAAGGAAACACTAAAAAGTATAGAACGGGGCACCCAACATGGAATAAACCGATAATTTGTCAGTACGTTCGTGTTAGTACCAGTGATTATATATATATATATATATACCCAGGCGTACATACACGAAAATATAAAAAGGGGACCCGCCGAATAAAATATCAGAAAAAAACACCGACAAGAAACGAGAACGGGTGGAAATGGATTGGGTGATAGGTGGAACAGGAAGCTGAAGAGGTGGGTAAAACCGTTTCATCGGTGTATGTTTGTGTGTATCGTCGGAACGTTAATAACCTGCGATGGTAGTTATGGAAACGCCGGCAAAGCAAATAGAACTCCGCGGTATGATGACGTCAGCGTAATATAAAGCGGAACGGCAATTGCTATGCATTCGGTTTCGAATGAACACCAACGAAGAAAATAACATAGCAACCCGAAAATCTAACGAAAAAGGACATCGCTATAGTATTAGGCCCCCAGTTCTAAATCCCTGTATAACGATAAGCAGTTGTTACGTAGTATTAGTAGTAAAATCATTAATATGGAGATGCGCGAATAATAAAAAGATAGCGGTACTCTAGTAATAGTAGTAGTGAAGTTGTAGAGAAGTGCAAATAATGGCAGTATTAGTGGTAGTGTTAGCAAATTAATATTAGCCTAACCACGCACACACGTTCACATTACACATTACCAAAGATAAGTAATAATAACTGCCATAGGCCAGCAATACGTCCGCAACACTATACATTAACGTAAGTAAGTAATAATATTTAGACGTCGATGTGGTAGTATCAACGACCAAGTAAAAATACCAGTCGACTTTCGCATTTAATCCACCAAACGAAGAAGATGTCATACAAACACACACATACATATATATATGTGTGTGTGTAATCAAATTTTAGCGTACGTACACTAGCGGTCTTACGAAAAAAGGAAATTTATTTAAACTACCAGAATTTAGAATTTACACAATCCAACAGACACACACAGAAATGCACGTCAACGATATACTTAACAGTATCCGGTGATACCGATTACGATTAGCATTATACCTCTATCAAACTAACACGTGCAGGTATCTAAGGGTCATCAACAATTAAAGATGGAATAAAATATCCATAATTTATCAAAATTAATTGAAAAGTATTGGCAATGTAACGATTATAAACTGAAATACATGCATTAATACCACGCGAACATATACATGTATATCAGGAGCAAACGAGCAACATCGACACCTCGTACTCCATACTCGGACAACGAGAGGACAAATTATCTCTCGCCCTCTCTTTATATATATATATGACTTGTCCCCTCGTTCTCTAAATATGAAGTACCATATGGGGCTGAATGCTGACCGAGACTGCAAAAATGGGACCAAAGCTCCATGTGGCTGAATGTTACACTGTTCACTTGGCTACACACGCCTTGATCATGTCAAAAATGATGACATAAGGGAGCGTATAGGCGTTGTACCTACACAGTTCGAAATTACGGGAAGCACGACTCTGATGGTATGATCATATCATGGGAAAAACTGATAGCAGCTCAATAAAGATATTAATGGAATACGACCCTGGAGGAAAGCGGCCACGAGGCCGACTAAGAAGACGATGGATAGGATAGACTCTGTCAACAACGACATGGTGGAGGTCGGTGCCAATATAGAGGACGTCAAGGATGGCAAGAGATGGTGAACAAGTGGACCCCTTGCCGGGAAGACGCTAGGAGAAAAGATTATATAATTACAAGGAGAAACATAATAAAAATTATTCGATTATAGAAACAATAAATTATAATGTTCACTTTCAAATACCGATTGAATAGAATGGTGTGTTTTTAATTAATGATTTAAAGAAGAATACGACGCAAGGTAAAATACTTTGGACTGCACTTAGATCAAAGATTAATATGGAAGAATCACATTGCTCAAAAGAAAACAGCATGATATAGAAATGAATCGGTCGATGAATAAACATTCAGTATTATTAACAGATATCTATACTTCTTATTTCCCCGTTAACATCAATACAACTACGTCTATGTTGTCAGACGACACATCCTTATCATCAACTAATAGTGATCTTGTACTGGCAACTGAGCACCTTCAGCAACATCTAACATACTTAGACAAGTGGTTCAAAACGTGGAAGGTCAAAGTAAACTAATTGAAGTCAGCTGGCGTATTATTCAAATCAAATAAAGGAAATGATATAAATATTCATTTTAATGGACAAGTGATTCCTGTCAGATGGAAGGTAAAATACCTTGGATTATATCAAACATTAACATTCACATCATTACTAAAACAGCTTGATGTTAAACTCGGAGAAATTAATTGTTTGATGAATAAACATTTAGCATTATCAGAAGAAAATAAAAGGATGTTATATAATGTAACCTTAACCTATATGGGCGTATGGTATCCAGATTTCTGGGACAACTAGCAATTCTTATCATAAAATCATCGACCGATTCCAGGCGAAGGTCCTCCGTAGTTTATTATGTACACCTTGGTTTGTCAGAAATGACGACTTATATAGAGACTTACAAATATCTACGGTAAACGAAACCATCAGATTTCTTAGCCAGAACAACGAGTTGAACAACATAATCTATTGACTGTCAATCTAGTAAATAATAGTACGCAGTTCAGACGTTTGAAAAGATTCTGCCAAACTGACCTGTGCCACAGACTGATTTTATTAACCAACAAAGAGAGAAACTATGGATAGCTACAATTGTACAATGTCTATTTAATAAACATATTATCGGCAATGCTGCTTATTATCCCATAAGACAGATTACTGCAAGCAATTTTAGGGGGGGAAAAGGAAGAATACAAAATGTATAAAAAGAAATACTATTGTATATATTTTAATGAAAAGCTACATCATAAATATAAAGATTCAAACATGCACACACAAATGCGCACTCATATATATATATATATATATATAAAATTCTATCAACTAGAAAGATGGTACACGGGGTTCACCTGACGATCCTCATTAATCTGAAGATTGATAAAGGACCACCTAAATGAAACATCCTAAGTAACCCAATTGGGGGCGGTTTTCTATGCTTCCTCATATATATAATAGGTAGTACATTTGAATTTTTTAAATTTCAAGGAATAAAAGGTCATGTCAAAGCAAACGTACACGGAAAAAGACTACCTTCTTTATATTTACAACTTTACCATTCTTTGAACAATGTGGTCCTATTTTCTACACTCACAACACAAACAATAATCCGTGATTTATTAGTATTTATATACTCACACTATCGTAATCACTGAAATTAGCATTCAACGAATTTTATTACTAAGAGGTTTGCCTCTGTTTAAAATTTGGAAAACACGTTCTCTCCTTTCCTAATAGACAAACAAGTTACAAAGGACATCTAACTCAGGATGGCACATTATATATATATATATATATATATATATATAAAAATAAAATCTCACATTACCATCTCTATAAGAGGATCATTTTTCCAAGAAAAGTAAAACAATTATTCAGCTTTATCATTAATAATAAGAACAGAAAGAAGCCCAGAGTACAGACAGATTTTAAATCAAAATGCGAGTCGACATTTTTTCATAAGTCAGGCTGTTGATTTGCGAAAAAAGTATTCCTTCCTGTTAACAATGCAATTTCAGTTATAGACAGTAATTTTTTTTCTGTATACTAAAATTAAAAATATTGTGTATGTAACTAGATTATTTAAAACACTTAAAATATACATGTTTATATATATATATATATATATATATATATATATATATATATTATATATATATATATATATATATATACGTATAATATATTCCGACTAATCATTTCCTTTGAAAAATGACCGTTTCCCGACTCAATAATATTTTCTATTTGTTTAAATAATTGTTCTTTATAACGAGAACATTTTTGTCTTAATCAGTTAAAAGAAAATAAATCAGTCAAGAAGATTTAGTCTACATCAGCAACTGCAGAAAGGTTTTCTAATCGTTCAACATAGCAAAATTGTGTAATTCTGTTGTTTCTCTTTCTAAACGCTCAGCTCATCTCTTCAGGCTTGAACACCGGTCGATTTATTACAACAATGACTCATTTGTAATGTCTATTTCTATCGTTTCTGGTTATATCCGAATACTGTATGTCGACTATCCACTTCACGAGTAATCTTAATGTCATCTAGCGCCTTAACGGAAAAATTAAAATTATTTATCAATCCATGATATGTCTACAATTCTCATTTAGAGCAACATCGACATATCTCGTACGTGTTCAGTTGTATCACAACGGACAAGCATATTGTAAAACTCGAGTTAATAACAATGAGAATGCGATGTAGCTGTTCAAGAGTTATTAGTCTCAATTTTCTTATATTATTCCCGCCAACAACCTGCTTTTTACTGTTGACAAAATTTCGTTTTCTTTTTCAATGGTTTAATGGAATATTTGTATATCATGCGTGTTTTCGAATATTTAGAATTTATTCTCCAAAACTTATACAGTGAAATAGTGAGCTGTTCTAAATTTTCAAATGTCTTGTCCAGATAAGAAAAATAAAGAAAAATAGGATCATTCTTTTATTTTTATATATATATATATATATATATATATATATATATATGAATGAAATGACAAGTATTTTAGAACACCGGTTGGTTGTAGAAAAATAATACGTATTGTAACATACAGGAGCAGTTATCACGCTTGCTCACTACGTCGTTTTATTTTTACCGATCAACGTTATATAAACAAGTGGATAATTTATACCCGAAATTAAAGAACGTCCAGAACGCAGGTTTTAGGGAAGCGTATAGTCCCATAAAGAAAACATATAATCCTTTATTAATTAAAAAGAATAAAAATAAAATGCGCAATGTAAATTGTCATTTTATTTCCTTATTCGTCGATTACAGTCAGTTCTCCCGAGTGTGTGTATGTGTGGTTATTGTAATTGGTTTCTACGCTACTTACACTATACAACAAAATATGTATATAGGTAAGTAGGCGCATAAATTGCCCACCAACCTGGCGGTTGAGGATAAATGACGATGATTCGTTAGGGACACATTTTTTCATATAATTATAAAAATCGCGATAAGTAATTAAAACCGCGTCTAATCGCGACGTGAAAAAATTCTAGCGCGAGATGAGCATTATAGAAGAATCGTAGTAGCGCTTTAGGAAGATTAACTAAAATGGAATAATTAATGGATTGTATTCTGGATAGCGTTAACAGTCGTGTAAACATTAAACAAAAAAAGGTTATGCCAAAACCTAGAAGTACTTTGAAATGTATAGACGTATACTTAGAATTTCAAGGATAGAACGTCGGACTAATAAGTCAATTATGAAACCGGTTGAGATAGAACAGAAAGGTAGATTTGTTTCAGCAATAAAAAGAGTCTCACAAGTTCTTTGACCACGTCACACGGCGCGAAAGGCTGGAAAACGATAATAACAATAATACAGGGTTTAATATCAGCAAAAAAAAAACAAAATTAGAAGTCGTCCATCGATTCCATTCACGGAGTACATCAGGGACACGACGGGGTTGACAATCCAGCGCAACTAGTAGACTACGCGGAATATAGATAAATTCAAGAAACTATACACGATTGGTTGGTTACGACGTCTGAAAGCAGACAATAATAAAGTAGAAGTATTAGACGTAATACGAACAGGTATTCATTTATTAACGTTTCAAGTTGATAAACGAATTACATTTGACATAAATCTTTATCGCCTCGAGATGATTTTTCGTTGTCACTTGATATGTGGTTGCACATAATTTACATCATTACTGGCGTCCGTATTCGGGCGAAGTAGTAGTTGCTGCACTCCCGTCATATCCTAACGGTATTTGACGTGTTTCAATGCGGACAAATTCTTATCGATTGATTAATTGATAGATTCGACTTGTTCGATAATCGTAAAATACTTATTCGTTCTGTGATCACGTACTCTTGTCCAATTCGGAGTTGTGTTTCAAATTGTAATTTTAACGAATTGCAATCATGTGTACGTGTATGTTCCTGAATACGCATACTACACCGAATACGCCTTGTATTTAAAGAGTATATACTAAATTTAACGAGTAAATTGCGCCACGATTGATTTATAATTTGTGAGAATTATTTAATTTCAACCTTCGGCAATTACTGAACTTAAATTTATCTACAGTAAATAGAAAACATACTTGACATAAACATATCCTTTTGTAACTTTATAAGCGACTCGTCTAACGATTTAACATTTTTTTCTTTAATGCTTAGCGTGTAAAACATTTTAATTTTTATCTTCCAGATGTTCGTTTCATTATAATTCTTTCTAATTGCTGTACTGGGTTTTTTTTATCACATTAAAATTTTCTTCTACCGCGCTACGCGACTTTATATTAATTTTCTTACACGTTGAGCCATCATTAACGTTACATCTGATTGCAATACGTTCGCATTTTTTTTTTTTTTATTTCGGTGTACACTGCGTCATTTGACGTTTTGCAAAAACACGTTAAATTTTCGAAACGTCACAAAGTAAAACAAATTGCGGACATAAGAATCATGATTATTCGAAATTACGCCAGGAAGAGAAGAAGACTAAACCAACCAGCTACAATAAGAATCTAATAAGTCCGTCATGAACATAAAAAGAAGGGAAATAAATAAGCGAAAAATAATCTCGAATGAAATTCATCTCCCACTGGACGTGAATGTCAGGTAGAAGATTGCAAGGTTTATCCTGCTGGTGATATTGGATCTAGTTAAGTCAAGGAATTTTCTTCTTTGTACATGTCTGTTTTCCTCCGAGTTATCCACGAGCAGAACTTCGATGGAATTATCATGTCGTTCGAGTGTACGCAGTTACCCTGTAGCTTCATCTGATACTACTTCTGTTATACACTCGATGTTCAAATCGGAATTTGTCACTGTATGTGGTATTTTATTTTGAACACGTTGCGTTATTGATACGTTGCTTCTTAATAAAAGTAACATGACCGAAATAATAATCAGTCAGAAAAAAATAAAATCAAGAGGATGCTGATGACGATAATTGTAATAATAATAATAAACAACTTACCCCTGGTTCCGGAGTAGTCGACTGAATGCTGGGCCTGTTGTTACTACCGAACGACGACAAATTCTGTAAATGAAGGAAAAACAATCAGTATATGAAAATACAGGACAAATTAAAAATTCATACAATCTTTACAATGTGACGATGGAGAAGTAATACATTTACACACACACATATATATAAATATGTATGTACGTGTGTCTGAAGTATCAAGGATAAATAATGTGGAATAGGCCGATTAGCCTATATCAGTCAACTGATGGACGTTATATATAAAATAAAGTATGGAGCGATATATAAACGTGTATGTGTATGTTGAATCTGTTGTTTACATTTGCAATTACAAATCAAACATTGATTTATTATTATATATATATATATATATATATATATATATATATATATATATATAAATGATATTTCAGTTAAACGAAGTTTCGAAAAGAATAGTATATAGATCATGGCAATGAAATTTAGGATAATATTGTAGATTTGTGTTTTCTTTAAATATTACTCGTAACAGCCGTTTCTATTTTCACATTAATAAAAATATAATTATAAACATATTTTACTTTAATTAATTAAATACGATAAATTATTTTTTTTTCTCGTTCAGACAGGTTACGATGGTCCTAAATTAGGCGACATGACAAAACTTGTCATTCAAAGTTTATACGTTATTTCTCTTATTAAAGGTATGTAGATGAAAAAGAAACTGAATATAATTTAATGAAATAAAATAATAATGAATCCTTAATTTAAAAAAAAAAATTGAATTAACTTTTATACTAATGGAAAATCCGGAACGAGATAGTGCAGCTCTAATATAATGTCTAATTAAGTTTAACCTTTCTTCTTAGTAGAGTAAAAAGCCTCGGTTAAAACCCAGGTAACCGCATAAAAGGCAGACTTGGAAAATGACAGGATTTCCTGTCGCATAATAAATTATGAATAATAATAATAATAATATATTTTGCAACCGATTATAATTTAATATTTGAAGGATTAAATATTATAGTATATATAAACACATTTCTCTTTTTATCTAAAATTAAATCGATCGAATTCATTTCAAAATGCAACATAAAGCTGAACGAGTAACCTACAGAACATATCGGCATTTACTTCACAAAAGTACGATTCATTATAAACTTGGCCGATTATATATAATATATTCGTCCACATTTTTCGAGCATTTGATGGCAGCATGACGGTCCCAAACACAAATTAAAATTAAAACTTCCCAATAATTTCTATTTATTTCCGTTTAATATCCAAAATCGTTATTTCTAATAAGATATGAAGAAATATTTCACCAATACTAGCGGGCGTCCCTCAAGATTCAGTATTTGGACGCAGCCGGTACTTAACGTTCAATACAGACTACTCCACATCTGATGAAGCTCTGTTATTATTCGGCGAATCTGTGAAATATATTTCCTGATTCTCAAAATTGTCTCAACACTCACCAAAATTCTTAAGTACAATTGTTTAATGCCCGGAATTAAATTAAAATACCTGGATAAAGGGTGATATCCAGTATTCGTACAGTTAATTATTAAGTGGCCCCGAAAACAATATAAGTCTACCTTAGGGAACTGGCTAAGCGCTAGGTGGTTTTTCAATTTTCTTTATTTCGCAGTAACTTTACTTTCCACCAGAAGTCGTCTTTTCGTAACAAGAAAATATTTTTGCGGGTTTTAAACTCTGGAACGCGAAAAAGTTCCCGCTACATAATAATTTTAACAGGGGGTTTAATATTCCCAGTACCCGTTAAATTTAAATCATTTTTGCACAACTAGTTTCACGTAAAGGAGAAAAATATTAAAAACGTTCATGCAACATACCTGCGACTGATGTTGAGGCGACTGATGCGACGGATGCAGCTGATGTTGATGTTGCGCGGAAGAATCAGAGTGAATAGGTTGCGGACTGGTTAACGACGATTGAGGAGAATGTTGCTGGTGTTGAGGAGTAGAGGAACCGGAATGAGAATTCGGCGTTGACGGAGCTTGTTGGGACGATATGGGACTATTCGGAGGATGATGTTGCTGTTGAGAACTCACCGGCGGTTGGTGTTGCGATTGCGGTACTGACGTTTGCTGTTGCTGCTGAGATGGCTGAGAATGAAGCCCAGACGATTGCGACGGCGTACCAGCGGACCACGGCGACGATCTTTGTTCTCCCGTTCCTAAATAAACGTTTGGAATTCCGACTGACGGACCGCCGCCGCCTTGATTCAAACTGCCGTACGACGGGCTGCCGAGCTGCTGAAACAAAAAAAACACAAAATAAAACATGTAGATATTCGCGGTATTCCGTTACTTCACCGTCATTAAACGGGAAGAAAAACCGCTAGGAAAACCGCATACTTCGAAACCATTTTAACGTTGCTACTTATTTCGAAGTTTAGCGATTGCCTATTACATTAATAAAGAAACGCATACACACACCTAAGTGCATACATATCTATATATTAAAACATGTTAATATTTCAAAACAGGCTTTTGTATTTGAAGTTTTGTGCCATGATGGTATTATTACGCGGATGAAAAATATACAACATAACATATATATATATATATATATATATATATATATATATATATATATATATATATATATATATATGTGTGTGTGTGTGTGTGTGTTTTCTTAGTGCTTGATCAAAATATCTACTGGGAAGGAGTGATAGACTACATGATTTTGACTAGAAAAAGTCGTGCTTTAAATTTTATATATTTTGTCTTCGCACTACTCTATATTTAAAAATACATATACGAATGAAAAATGATGTATATGATTGTTTATGTATGTGTGTGACATGATGATAGGGAGTCATAATGACGCATGAGTATCGTTTTATATATATATATATATATATATATATATACATCGAAAAATCTACGTTTAGTATAAGGACTAATTTCAAATATTAACATGTACATATTACATCTGTTAGCTAATGATTAATGATAAAAATGATTGGTACCAAAATGTGATTTTAGCTAGACAGGAAAAGAACTTTAACCTAACAGAATATTCTCTCACACTTCGGTATGCCTGTGAAAATGTGAAATATTTTGGACAAGCGATTAACTTAGGGAAAACAAAAAGAAATGAATCAAATATCAAATTAAGACAAATTTACTGGTTACTAGGTAATTATATTACAATGGTATCTACTCAAAACAAGGTATTCCTTTATAAGTAAATTTTAAAACCGATCTGGCATTATGTCTTCCAATTATGAGGACGTGCTGCTAAAAAGAGTAGTACTTAAATAACACACAGTTCAAAATAAGATACCACGCAAAATGATTATCAACGCTACATTGTATGTAACACAAATAGCACGATTCATAAGGGTCTAAAAATTAAAATCGCAAACGATGAAATCGCAATTGTTGTTCGAAAATATAGCGCCAGATTAGAAGGACATATTAATAGGTATGACAAATGAATTGTTAAATGACAAAAGCGAAGTTCTTAGGCCAAATAAAACACGATTTCAAGACATTATAGAAAGCTTATATATGCAAAGATATAATTGCGTGTGTATGTATGAAGTGTATAATCTTTGTACTTATGCTTGAATATAAAGTTATACGTACACACACACACACACATATATTATATATAAAAAATATTTTGTGTAATAGAAGTTAATTTTAGCGCTTTTCATTGAATGGTCATGATAATTTGTCACGAACTACACAGATTATCATTGATAAAATTAGCTGTATCAACTTTATGCACTTATTCCAACCAGCCGTAAATGTTTAAAGGCCGGTTTCCAAGGTGTTTATCTCTTAACTAATTAATATTGCAAGTGTATAGCGAGATTTTTTATTCCAAAAGAAAATTTCCCCCTAAATATCGCGAAATTGTTCACTCATGATAATAATAATAAAATTAATGTCGATATTATACTCCAAGAACAGGACCAACAGCAAATCCTATGGACTTAACGGATAGTATAAGAAACACGATTAACATTTCAGTCGAGATTGAATCATCATCATCAGCAATAACATCCCTACTCGAAAATGTATACAAATTGAACGACCAAAACAAAACACGATACTCTTAATTCTCATAAAAATGACCTACCCGGAGGAGATCGCATCGTATGATCTTTTTATGTTTAATTTGAATAGCATAGGCCTTCAAAGATCTGATAATAAATTAGGGAGTCAGTTAAATGTAATAATAGAGAAAAAAGAAAAATAATTGTTCCAATTTCGTCGACAAGTCAAAATATTTATATATATATATATATATATATATATATATATATATATATATATATGAGTTACCTCACGCAGAAGTGTTATGAACTGACCACAAAGATTATGCCAGTAGCTGGACGTTTTCTTATAAGATTTCCTGAAGTCGTAGGTCTATTCCAATAAGTCGCAATAGACCAATGCCCATAAAGTCAACACTACTAATGCTGTCGTTCAAATTCAGTTGTTTATAAAACTGGAAAAATAAATCTTAGAATTGTAATATTTTTCCGTCAATTTTACTTTCGAGGAAAACATTGTTTTTTTCACATCACTTCATTCACTATGTGATAACCACAATTGTTCAATCGGTATTTCTCCAATATTATTTTTTTAATAAAAACTGTATCGCTTGCAGAATTTGTTTCGCGACCAGTTTCACCCCTCATTACATAATTAAACCGCGCATACACACATACATATAATTTTACAACGAAGAAATTAATCGTCATGCCCGATACAGTATACATCCTAAACATTAACATATGCTGCTTAAAATCGAGAAAAAAGACGGGAAAAATTGAAAATATTCTACAGTAATTTATCAATAACACACAGGAAGGTACTTAATTAACCGTAATAAGTAACCTAAACTTTAATTGTTAAAAAAAAAATCCATCAGAAAGATACGTGTTATAAACCTAAGACGTCAGCTGACTCATCTATTATCCCAATTTTACATACGGTTATAATATTTTCAAATTTATTTATAAAAACTAATTCAAAATGAATAACGGCTATTGGGTAGTAATCGATTAATTAACAATAAACATCACCGCTATTTATTGTCCAGTCAAGAACATCAGACGAGAGAAAACGTCTACCGCAATGGTCCCACTACGAGCAGTTAGCACTACGTATTTCCCAAACGAATTAAAAAATCCATTTCTGGTAAAACTATTGTTTCAATTTTTAAGTTCATATATTTAGCCACAAGTAGAAGATTATAAATTAAAGACAATGTAATGCTCGAAGAGGAATTTCGAATGTTGGATAAAATTTCAAGAAAACGTCATCCTGTAATACAAGATAACGTATAAACAGAGAAAGAGAAATGACCAGATGCGGAAGAAAAAAATTGAAAACAAATAATAAATGGGTCAACGGCTGGTTGATGGTACACGTTATATAATTCGTAATAATAATAATAATAATAATAGTCATATCAATAATAATTATAATCATAATCATAATAATAAAATAACGTTAAATTATATCGAAAAATCATGATGATGATGATGACGATAATGATTATGACAATAACCGAGCAAGGTCATCATCATCGTCACTGTAAAATGGTAATCAATGGACTTGACTTCTTCACATGCAAAAGTAATTATCTCACCTTTACAAACTTACATTCGCGCATATACATACATAAATATACCGCCTTCTTAACGTTTCCTATATGTTTCTTTTTCTACATGCAGAGAACTACCGTAAAACACCGGATAATTCAATTATCGTTGGTAATAACAGCAATACGAACACTGGCCTAGCGCGCTACGTCATGGAAAACTGTCGTTTTCAGGTAAGGAATGCGATTATTATGCCCTATATTATATATTATATTTTATATATGTATATATATATATATATATATATATATGTATATATATATATATATATATATATATATATCGATGGCAGAAGCATTGCAAACAACAGCAGGATAGAAACTGAAGGCGGTAACAACGATAGTGATAATAATAATAATGATAAAACATATACAAAGAGAATTCAGTTCACAAAAATTAACGGAGTAAGACAGACCCATAGCAGGTCGTAAATGAAATAGAACGAAAAAGAAACAAAACATGCAAGTCTTATCGGGTGTTGGTTGTTTTTCATTTTTAACGCCAACGGTAAATTCGTTAACCCCGCCAATATTTTTTTTTCTCTTCTAAATGCATAACATACATTTACAAGTTCACACACACATATATACACACAAGGTCATCGTGTCTGATTATTGCGTTTTATAAATGAGTGCAACAGTATTCAAGTAATACTATAATGTAGGAACAATACGGAATTTATACACGGGGCAATAGTATTTATTTTGTTTTTATTATTTCATCACTCCATACGCCAGACGTAAAATGACGTATCCGCCCTCTCAGCTGATTTAGTCATTAAATCTAAAATAGAAAATTCCCGACACGGACACTTCTGTAACCAGACAACCGGAATAATTTATTACCGACTATTACGAAAAGATAACGCGCTTGCTAGGTGATTTATTAATTTTTTACAATTTGAACGTTATTTAATCATCCGTATAAGAAAATTAGCTAATAGGAATTTTTCATTCTATCATTCAAGCATCCGACTGATAATAAATACACACGGGGGACTAGATTTATTTTTTCTTTCTTCCGAAATTATAGCTTCAGGCTATCTAGCAATCTTTTTGAAAAGAAATTGCGATTGACTTGTGAAGTTTAAGGACTTTCGCTGATTGTATTTTAGTACTTTATATTATTTATTCAAAATAGATCGGTAGGTTTAACTCGTTTTAAACGCCGGGTATCTGAAGAGTTGTCCAGTAAAGCAACAGCTAAAGCATTCGTGTAATAAGAGAGTTTTTACGAGCCATTTCTTGAATTTTATCTTTAACGGATGTAACTTCTAGGTCTGTGTGTAATGTAAGATTACTTACATACCATGGGGCATCTATTATGGTTCTCAATGCTTTATTTTGGAAACGCTGTATTATAGCTGTATTACTCTGTTTAGCACAGCCCCAGCGTATGCCCAAATAGGCCTTAGAATTTGTTTATACGATAATAACTTGTTCTCCAGTGTTAATTCGGATTTTCTTCCAATAAGCCAAAGCATATTCCTATACTTTATATTCGATTCATTTCGTTTGGCTGCTATATGGTTTTTTCAGGTTAGTTTTTTATCCAAATGGATTCAGCTGGAATTTCTTGATTATTGATATAAATATTTTTGATGCTGGGTATTCTCCTATTTGTAAATATTACACGAGTTGATTTTTTTTTTCATTGATTTCTATTCGTCACTGCTTGAACCATTTTGAAATAGTATTAATTGCTGATTGTAAGTTAACTTCTGCATTTTCAAAAGACGAGTCAGAACAAATCACAGCTGTATCGTCCGCGAAGTAGCAATTTCTGTATCATTTGGTACAGGTATATCTGCTGTATAAATTAGGTAAAGCATCGGACCCAGTATGCTACCTTGCGGTACACCGGCACTTATTGGATGAAGTTGAGATTCTTCGTCTCCATATTTGACTACAAAACAACGTTTGTCGAGATAGGATTTGAATATTTCAAATAACTGATACGGAAAATGGCACCTAATTTTATAAAAGTTGGGACTAGGAGATGAAACCATTATTATCATCAGAAAATCGTCCGACGGCTTTATTAAATAAGATGTATAATACTCCGTGTAAAATCGTACGATTTAAAATGACGAATATAATTTATAATAATAATACGAATGCAGATATCGCCATTAATTTTATTATTTCCTAAATCGGGAGAGAGTGAAACTGAATTTTATAAATAAATTACTAGAGATTTATATTATCGATGCAGAAGCCAACTGTTATTGCACAATATTCATCGCTGACATACCAGTCAGGGAAGAGAGAACGCTTTGCACGTTTGTTGAGGACGCGGTAGTTTTAGTAAGTATAAAGACAGTAATAAAGCCAACATAAATTACAAAATCACCTGCACGATACAGTAAATTGGATGTGACACTGAATCAAAATAAACGTAGATAAATCAATCAATATCAACTTTATATAACGATCAGTGGTATCAATAAGGTCGTACCGCAGAAAAACAATATCACACGATTACATTTCGATAGAACACTGACATACAAAGGTCGTATAAAATTTAAACGGAACGAAATGAACCTTACACAGGCAACAAAAATTTACTAGATGATAAGACGTTCCAGCAGGTTAGCACTAGATAACAAATTTTTAACAGGGCCGGTTCGGATGTAGAGTTTGCGAACATATCGATTATAATCGAATAGTTTTCCAAATAGTTACCAATACTCTTTAGTACGAAACAAATTGCGAAGTAGAATAATTAAACAAGGAACATAAATATGCTTAAATCAAGACGACTCGAAAAATACGCCAACATCAGCCAACCTCCGTAACAGTCAAATAGAATCGATAAAACATATTCTAGATGATAAATTAATAGGCAGGATGGGCGTAACCTAACCTTGCACAATTTATTATTTAACAAATTAATTGCGGCCTCCCTAATTGTGGCAATGATAAAAAATATATATATATGCGTTATTTTCAATTGTTAACATTGTATAAAGCAATTAACAAAAACTGCGTCTCTCCTCCAGGCAATGTGAATGCCGGAAGATAGAAGTGCATAATGATGTTGTATACAAGTGGAATCCATTGTTTCATGATGCTCGGATCGAGCGAACGAATATCTCGATTGAACGGGAATTTAATTTTTTGTTTCGTCGCGCGCAAATTTCTTCCCCTACTTAGCCGTTGAGATATTAATGGAATTTATGAATTGTACTATTACTCGAGTAGCACCCTTCCCGGTGAAAGAGAACATAATATGTGCGGCGTATTATTATTAGGTACCGAAATATAGGCGGTTTTAGTCTCCGCAACCAGTTTATTTGAGTTATCAGGCAGGCTAGCTGCCGTTTTGTTTAATTTCAGTGTGTTTTATAGCCTCTTTTTCAGGACATTAATAATATACCGGACACCCCAAACACTGTGTAATGTTTTATTGTGCGATGTATTAGCCGCAGTACATTTACCGGATTTATAAGTTTCACATATTTTGGTTTCACACGTCATCCTTTTATTCAGATACATGTTCAAATTTTTAGCACCGTCACTTGGCGGCGTTTTTATTTTTTTTTGAGGGAGGGATGCAGTCTAATATGGTTCGAAAAATATATTTCTGCCCCGTAAAGACTACTCGTTTAGATTTGTCTTCATTCGGCGAATTAAGAATAATTTTTACTGAAATTGTTATTTAATGAAATTTCTAAAAAACTCTATTCATTTATTTATTTGAAGCTTAAAACAAAGAACACTATATTCCATCTAGTGTGCGCATTACACGGCCAGGTCCGTAGTTATAGTAGCAGACCCTATTAACGTAATAGTCGTTGAACATTTCCTTTAATTCATCTTTCGCATCGTCCAACTTCCTTTTAAGAAACAAAACCGGGTGAAAGAAAAAGGCAGTAATTTTTTTTAACAGCAAACTTAAGTTCTTCTACCAAATTCCTTTTGGTTTTCCGAAAATATGAAATCGCTTTCAAAAGTTCTTCCGTTAAAATCGTATTAATCCCTTACTCCGCCTTAATTCCTCTTTTAATTTTTCAATTTTCGCATCGTGGATACAAACATGACATGCCCCACCTTTTGTTTCAAAGTATAATTTGACGCGGATATTATACACATACAACAGCATAAAAATCGTCATTTGTAAATCACGAAAGAAGAACAGTAGTTGAAATTAAGTCGCTCGAATAACGACGATTTAGTTGTAGAATTGTATTCGAGCGAAGATGTAAAGAAATATATGCCAACAACAAACGTTCATTTATTAATTATCTCGCGCATTAAAGCGACGTAATTCACAGCACTAAAACTTAAATTACAAAGTTTATAAAATTTAAAATAAATATTAAGTTATTCATTAGCCGTATCGAAAATTATGGACTTGCATCTTACAAAAAAAAAAAAATTCATAATATCTCACTAACTATAGTACTCAATTAATATGATAAAAAATTATTAAATAACAAAAATACAATACAATAAATTAAAGTAATAAACGATATTTAAGACGGCGATGTAAAGTCATCAATTATGTTAATTAAATCATTATCGTGAAATTTAAAATTGTAATAAAATTTTACCGAAAGTTTATTATTAACACGTGAGAGTGAATATCTTCTGGAAGGCTTTCTATGCATTTGTTGATTTTGTTGTAGCTGCGAGCATTCAATATAATTCTGCAACACAAGTTTTCTATCAATTGTAGCTTTCTGTTTAGAAACCCAAACTGAACACGCGTATATTAACCTCGGTCGAATTATAAGTAATGTAAATTAACTTTTTGTTGGCAGTATTAAGATATAACACCCGGATGAAATAGGGGCAGAAATCATCCGGACGTATTTACATGCCATCATAGCTCGGTTTATGTGACTGGTGAAGAATAGTCGAGAGTCCAAAGTAAGCCGTATTTTCATTCATTATACCGAGAAATACATGGCGTCGTCAATTAAGTGCTGACTTATCTTATTGTAAATAGTATAGCTATAGCTTCAAACTTAAATGTGTTGAATCGTAGATACCAGCGTTTGTAATTTTTTTTTTTTTAATATCAATAGATTTCTGTAAACGATTACGTATGGTTTCTGGTCTGTAAGACTCACAGGATAATGCTAAATCATCGACGTATAAAGCTGATTGAATAAAAGGTACACGGGGTAAATCATTTAACAATATTGAGAATAGTTACGACCCCGGAACACTGCCACGAGGAATGCCAGCGTAATTAAGTTTTAACAGAATAGCGAGAGACGATTCTAAATTACCTTATTTTACTAAGCGACTTTACGTTAATTAACGGCCAAAAATCAAGTTCGATATGGCGTTTTTCATATGAATTACGTACGTCCATTTTTAAACACGCTTACTACACTTGCACACAACGACGATCTTATTAGAGAAAGAAATTCGGCAGCACATCTTCATAAAAAAACTGAATATAATTTCGATAATTAAAAATTCGTTTAATGAACTGTCTAGCGCGTGTTTTTTCGCGTTTCGGTTGATTGTACTACTTCAAAATACCGCGATTATCTTTAAAAAATGACGATAAATATTCAAATTTTAAATTCATTCTAATTGTTAAATAAAATGATAGAATTGCGAGCGGTGGTACGATGATACAGAGAAAGTGGCTGGCAAAAACAGGTTAAGGAAAGCGCAAAACAGAAGTATACATTGAGTAAGCCTTCATTTAGGAATGGATAGATAAAAACATATCGTGATCGTGAAATCGTGCTTCAACATAATCTTCGATTACATTTACAAAATAGGAAAATTTAATTTTACAAACTCCATTTTTCCTCTAATCCTCAATGTTTTGATTTTAGGCGTTAACAGTTTAAACTTTTTTTTCTTTTTGCTTTGACAAGGTTCACCCACTACAAATTGTAATATAAAAGATTAGATAAAAATATAGTAGTAATTGATGAGGATGTGATTTGATTGTGTGATTTGCGTTGGCAATAAGGTTGGTATTTGCGGGATGTGAGGAGTGGGTAGAGATAGTAAGGTTCATTTGGAATAATGGAGAACGGAGACAAATTTTTCCGAATCGTAATCTGCATATAGCTATTATTAATGGAGAATTTGGTTAATGAGCATCTGTATATTGTAAAACCAGGGTAAACATGGAACAAGACATTATTATAAATAAAGGTTACTCCAGTCAGCTTTTCAGTATTGTGGGCAGTTTTAACACAGGAGAAAATATCAATGTGCGGTGAGAATAAGCGATGAACAGTCCAAGAAGGGAAGGAGAGCGAGAAAATTACCGCTGATTCCGGAGTAGCTGGGAATATTAAATGGAGACACCAAAATCCTGAAAAAGAGCGACATGATTTATTACAGTAGAGGGACGATGGTTATAGTGTGAAAATTTTAATGCAGAGAGACAACTTGTGGAGTTTGAAAAGATTGCAATTTTTTTAGATAATTGGTTAAAAAGGACGAAACTGAAAAAATCTCAGTAAGGATAGAAGAAATTCGCAAGAGTAAACTTTCTAACAATTTGGAAGGAAGGAATAACGAAAGCTGCGCCAACGTGTGTGACTGATTTAGAGCCGTCTGTGTAGATCGGTGTGAATTCGGATATGTGGTTATTGATATGAGAGAAAAAAACTCGTTAGCAATAGAAGGACGGAAGATTTAAATGTTTTAAAATAATCCAAGTCTATATATAAGTAAAAAAAAAAAAAAGGAAAATAACTGGAAGGAGCGGGGTATTATTAGATTACTATATAATTGGATAGATGATGCGCGGAGAGGCCAAGGATTGGACGGCGATTAGGAATAAACCTCAATTTTTGGAAAATATTGAGAAAAGAGAGGAATAGTGAAGGAGTGCAAGATGAAAAGCAGTTTATCAAAAATTTGACAGCTAAATATGTCCGACGCACATACAGAGGAGGATGTTTATTCTACACTTCCACAGCTGGACATTGAAGTAGAGAAAAGTGCTCTTAAGGATAGGCGTAGACATACATTTTGAACTTTGTCCAATGTGGAAATGTACGTGGCTAGAGAATTGCCAAAAGCAGGAAACTACCGTAATCCATGATACTTCGTACGAAAGATATTTTATTTTAATTTTAATAAACTTTGGCCTGCTTTATTTACCCAAACTTTTTGCTGCATAGATACATATAACATATATTTTTAGTGGATGCTCTTTTTTTTGGTTGTTTTGGCATTTAACGCCTGATTGTTGATGCCGAAATTTCTAAGAGGATTACAATTATTGTTTATGATTCGATAATTCTAATTCGAGACAAATTTAGAGGTTAACTTCAATTTTTTCCCTCCATTATACGAATAGCAGAGTACCATAAACAACGGCGATTATCGGGTAAAATAAAAAATCGATCAATCTAATGCCTCCAATGAGACAATTAAAATTTTCTTAATGACGGAAGTGGTCTTACAGTTGAAACACAGAATTAAGGAATTGGTTGATTCCTATCGTCATGCGTAAGTTTTGTTATCGACGTTTTAATCGATCTTTCGAATAATTATAAACGTTTGTCTCTCTGTAATTTAAACTATTTAATTCTGCACCACGTCCTATTCTATAATCGTCTTGTAAAATTGTCAGGAAATGTAGTTGAATGCATTCTTCGGATATTCGAGTTTTAATTTATCAAAGAACATTCTGTATATCGATTTATATTCGTTAACATACGATATATTTAGGTCATTATGAAGAGTTAAATTAGATACCATATTTCGGTGCGGATGTGATAATGCTATATATTTCGAAATTTGATTTCATATTTCCGGATTAGGTCTATCGTAGTTGAATAATTTTTTCTTTTTGAAGTGTGGTTTAAAGATGATTTCCGACCAAGAAGAGGATACAACGATCTATTTCTGGAAAGAATAGCCGTCGGTCAGTGTGCATTCCCAGATACGTTACATAGATCGTCTACGAAATTTCATTGCCATCGATGCATACTGCAAGGAACGTTACCTGTCTATTGGTAAAAGTGGCCTTTTGGCGCTCGAATGAATTAAATATCGTATACGCCATTTACGTGCTCGCTTTAGGGTTCGATCTATATCATTCTGAACAGACGTTATCGCATATTCTGAATTTAAATTTATCGAGACATTTACCGAATAATCTATATTTAACAGTCCTTTATTGGGATAATTTCTAAAACTACCGACCTAAAATGAAAGAGCAACCTCGAAACGATATAAAACGATATATATATATATATATATATATATATATATATATATATATATATATATATACAATGATTCTAATGTGTGCTCCCAAAATAAACCCAGTCCAGAAATAAATTTCTTTAATTAATTAAGAAACAGTAATTTAGATAAACGTTACTTATACGATTTAATGTTACATAATATAGGTGCTCAATAAACCGTTTTGTCTCTCTTTTAGCAGGATATTAGGCTATATTTCATCGGTAAATGAATTCTACACACCCACACACACAAAAAAAGTGAAGCAATTCAAATCGGAGCGCGTTTATAGGCACGTATCAAGTAAAATCTGTAATAAATCATCATTTTAAACTTCGTTCAATTCTCCGAATATATAATCCTATCATCATCGCCCTTATTAATCGCATTTTTCCTAGTAAAATACTTATTAGACGCGCGATTTAGTCAGCATAATATATTTCCTAATTAATACATAATATAAACATCCACAAGAAAATATGATCGATCCTAAATGAATTATAAAAAAAAATATTCTTCCACGATTATACGTACACTGGTGTATACACACGCATATACATAACTACAACTACATTTATCATCTGTTTATAAGCAGATTAGAGAAGCAATCATAAGATATTTTTAATCGTTCATTTAAAATATTCCTAAGTATATAAAAATTATATTTGATAATTTAGCATTCTCGCAAAGGCAATTAAGTCAATATAAAAGTACGAACTAGGCTTTAGTGAAAACATGACTAAACTTAAAAAATCGCTTACTCTATCTATCTATCTATCTATATATATATATATATATAAAATCTTTCGCGAGATTTATACTTCCTTTTAATTTCGATTGACTGTTTGACATCCTGCAACCTAGTGTACATGATCATCCGCGACTATTGCGTCATTGTGTCATTATTCATCTGGTGCGCATCTTATTAGTTCTTAAGCTACGGGATTCATCCAGTGTTATTTCAGTGCGCTCACCTTTAACTACATTCTCTGTCTTATCCAATTATCGCAAATACGCGCATTCTTTTCTTTTTAAGGAATATATACTTACCGACTATATCCATAGATTTAGCCGAGGAAGCTAATTAATTGAACTACCAATTTAACTGCATTTTTGGGTACACGGGAGTCGAAATATACGAATAATGCTTTATATCAGCCAGGACGATCAACGGAAAACATATACGTTCAAAAAGGAAAAATAATAAAAATGAATGTCAAAAATGTCAAGGTCACGTCGATAAGATAAAAAATTGAAATAAAAACAAAAAACAATTAAATCACAATAATAATAATAATAATAATAATAATGGGGGTGAACACGCAGGAGGGGTAGGGCGTTAAAAGGATTTTTGCCAAGCATTAAAAACCTACTCTCCCACGCAATGTTGGCGCAGAAAAAATAAAAAAAAAAAAAAAATATGTGAAAGAACGTGAAATTGTAGATATACTATTTGTTTTAACTCACCTGGTAATGTAAGGAAACACGTGCCACTGCTATTATTATTCAAGCATGTAGGGCATACGCATATTAGTATATATATATATATATATGTTATACAAAACATACGTTTATAATATATAAATACTGGTGACAAAATCCAGGGCATAATAATAATAACTCGTACTTGCAACAGACTTAAAAGAAAAAAAAGTAAATATTTACAAACTACACGTCTAACAGCCACGATTATAATCAATACCCCCACCCGGGACCTTACTATCAATCAAAGAACATTCACCTTCATCCAAAATTGCCAAGTTTTTTTTTTTATTTAGTCCCGCCAACCATATATTATTATATACATCACCATCATCATCATCTACACCCCCATAGAATATTTTATTCTTGTTTATAAAGGAAAGAAAATTAAGAACAAAAAATAACAAAACAGGAGAATTGAGAAAATAAATAAATAAGAAAAAAAAGGAAGATTAAAGGAAATAAAGAAACAAAAAAAAGAAAAGGTTAGACGAACTTGACCTAATTCACTCATTCCCTAACGCTTTCACTCACTCCAAACAAATCCGTCCTTGTCTCTTAAGAATTGTCTATACGGTTCATTTTGTCTGGTCTCTTAAATCACGTTACATACACACGTAAACTATGCCAGATAATACGAAATAAATACATCTATATATGTGTTTCTATATACATACATAAACTCAACACACAGTGCGTTTAATACTAATAGGAATAAAGTACATCTAATTTCTATTAACCGTCTATTTCCCGGACCTTTTCCAACCTGATGGTTAAAGCTGGTGTTTCTATTAACGATTCCAATGACCCTGCCGGTAACAGTAGTTACACAGTTCCAATTACTCTTTGATTTATGACAACATCGCTTTGCATGTATGTATGTACGTATGTATATATTAGCGGTTCGCTGGCTCTAATAATAATAATAATAATAATAATAATAACTGTATCAATGACCCCGAATAAGTAATTTATTTTTTCGATGTAAAACACGTTGTAGTCCCGTAATTTATTCTAAAACTACTCTCAGACAAAAAATAAATTTCTTTATTTTTTTTTTATTTCGAACAAGACGTATTAGAAAGTAATTCGCGGGAAAAAAATTGTGACAACTACACTGTCTGGAAGAAACAATGATTACATATTTATCTCTCTCACACACACACACACACACATATATATATATATATATATATATATATTATGTGGACGCATTAAATTTAACTGAAAATTCTAAAATATGTTAAATTTCTACGATCATTAGAAATTTTGCTTACTTTCAGCAGTCAACATTTACAACTCGTTAATCGTATAAAACTAAAAATCATTGTGAAAGATATATATGTATATATTTATACACATACGATTTTAGCTCACTCAATTATGATTATGAGAATCACTTATGCAGTTGTTCTTAATGTTTGTGTCGCATATGAGAGAACGGACTAATTTTAAAATAGGTAAAATCGCGAAGCCAGTAAAAAATATGCGTCCTTCTGAAAGTGTTAAACTTATTCTATCGGTGTACACGTTATTTTCCAACATTCGATGCGCTGACGAGCATTATCGTCTGTAAACAATTTCCATTCTACACACTGTTATCGATCTCATTTCCTATATACGGGTTTTCTCTAGATTATATGTGTTGTATGTGTCGATCGTTTTAGCTGACGTCAGTCATTAAAAATGTATCGAACAATGGTTTTTAGTAATTTTGGACAACCGTTATTGTTTTTTAACCATAGTTTGGAATACGTTCATCATCTGTTCTTATTACATGTCCAATCCAATATACAAGGTAACCCAGAGAAGAAAAAACTGTTTTGTTTTTTGAATAGCGCGTTGATAACTACGTGCTTCAATGTACACACAAGCGATTCGTTTTTGTCCAGTTTCAGTTATCATGGCATCCTATAATGAGTAGAAGCACGCGTTTTGTGTGAAGCGTTATTTTCTGCGTGAATTGATCACGACAGAGCAAAGAGAGTTTCGAAAAGAATTCAAAGTTACGCGGTGTAAAACCTTTATTGCGGTCGGATGATACCAACAGCGCCAGAAGTTAAATATTTTAACGTGGAGACCGCACGTCATAAATACGCGGAAAAAGCTTACGCTTCTTCAGAGCCAGTTGTATCCGTTAATAGGGGCCAAATCGCAAAGTCGTCTTGCAAGCAAAGTCCTCTTATACAATACAGTAATTGCTCCTATCTGGAAATATGGTCTCGAGGTGTACGGTTCGACGTCCAAAACCAACTTAAATAAGATACAATCGTTTCAGTCGAAGGAATTAAGGATTATGACAAATGCACCATTTTATGTTCGTAACGATATCTACATGACCTCGGAATACCAACCGATGCAACAAATCACAGACGGTGATACAGGAAAATGCATATGGCACTCAGTGAAAATCCAGCTAATATCACGAATGTCGACAACACATCTTCCAGATAATCTCGTCAGACGTCTTAAAAAAGGTCAATCTCGGGATGCACTTACGTCATCATAAAATGGAGGAAGAATAAATATAAATCACTAAACCAAAACCACATTATTGTTTATCTGATATTTTTATCTTTTTTTTTCGCAGATAATCTTCATTTATATTGGTGGAAAAGAAACTTGTACCATGTCGCAATTCAATTTTAAGGTGGGATGAAAACTTTCGAGACAGCTTCTGCAACGGATAAAAAAACGTCCTGAACAAAAAAAAACAAAACGTTCGCACCCCCACAAACATCGATCGAGTTCGGGCAACGATTATTCGAGTTCCAGACGCTTTGCTGGTCGTCAAGCTGCTTTTTTAAACCTGTCGAGAGAATCTGTTCGCCATATATTGCCAGAATTTCATCCTTATAAACTGGTAATAACTCAGAAATTGAAAAGTATCGATCATGCACAATTTGAACACTTTTTGCTGAAACGACGCTGAAAAAAATCTTACACGAAGAGATCGGCTTAAACAATCTTATTATGAGCGATACATTTCCTGTGATAGTATGCAGGCGCTTTTGTCTATCTGCCGCTTTGTCAACATTTCGTTATCTTTTATCGTGCGTTTCCACGCAAGACTATCTTGAGCCTGTTTTTCCAGCTGTCAAACTGTATACCGCATTCGCTGAATCTCCATATGATCTCATATTTTCATCAAGGGAGTCCGATATACATTTTCCCCATCTTTATTTGGCCAAATTATAATCTGGTGTTGTTCATCTTTGTTAGATGTCTGAAATGTTTCAAGTTATTTTTATAAAGCAACAGTTTATCTCGTTGCGGCAGAATTTTATTACATATTCAATCTTGCTAATATATATGTACATAATTAAACGTCGAGTTCGCCGATGAAAATGTTTCAATATTCTTACACGTCCCTTAAATAGAGCCCGATCTTTCTGAACCATGCAATAATGTCGGCAAATGATGAATTTGTAATGTCAATTCTCGACTGTCGAAAGTTCGATTTCAGTCGCGTGCACATCTGCTTTGCGTATAATTAGCTGTTAATGTAAGCAAATCTTATATGTAAAAATAATTTACAATAGGCTCGCCACAGTGTTCGATGACAAACACTATGACATATATACATATATATAGATAAATATATGTGTTGCGCGTGCCTAACACGTTCTGAAATAGAAGGAAATTTTATTATAATTCCTTAATGCATCAATGATAACACACTTAGCTTTTCGGTTACCACTCGTGTCGTTCGCGGTTTATTTAGGCTTAATAACGATACTATTATCAGTAACGTATGGAATTCGGTGTTCATTTACTTGCTCCTACGATGTGAAAATATTTCATAGTACACAAAAATTTTAAAAAAAAAAAAAAAAAAAAAAAAAAAAACGATCGACTGATAAATGAAACCTCATCTCTCTATCGGCTGAATGTCCATTCTACGCGAATCGTCGTACAAATGTAACATATCTTATATAGTAAGTTAGATTGTTTCTGAAATAACCTTTAATGATATAATTAGGAACAATTTATATCCAATCGATATTCTTCGACCTTTTTTGTCAAATGTAACAATTGTTATTTTGTCTTTCCTAAAAGTTGTATTATATATGCAAATTTTCACCGTAATAAAATCGCGATTTTACGAAAACTTTTATCGTATAAGAAATAAGTCGCTCGTTTACTTTTATGGACAAGCTTATTCGTCGACGATATGACAGAATACACGTCGTCAATGTTGCAGCCAAGAATAAAAAGAAGAAAAATAAATGCAGAACCAGCAAATGGAAAAAATATTTGGCAACCGTGTCCGGTTTTACCAGTTACTGACGTCGTTGACCGACAGCCAATACCTAACCTTATTAATATTATTAATAATCAAAAAGCAACTCGAAATATAATTCCGCTAATTGTATTGTACGGCACAATTGAAAATCGCGCGCGTAAAATGAACCTAACAAACAAAAGCTATATTAAAACAGAGTGTTATACTTAAAGCGAACTGAAACAATATATCATTTTTTACTAAACCTTTGGAAAACTACGTTGAAATAATCGGAATATTCAAAATTAAACAAAATACACAATTTATACACGTCACCAGCTTTTATGAAAATCGTTACTAATAGTCCAATATAGTGATCGATGAAATCAAGTTAGCGTTTAACTGACAAATAATTTTAGAAAACATATCTAACTGCAAAAAAATACATAGATTATAATTTCTTTCGGACTTTTCTAGAAAATAGAAAAAATTCTAATAAGACATTGTATAGACGTAAATTCGAAACGTACTCAAAAGTTTTAGTACCGGTCCTTCGACAACTTATCCATTCGTTAAATAACGTCAAACGAAACGAAACACACTTTTTTTTTTTTTACTAGTGTACTCAAAATTTCGTAAAGACATCTGATGTAATAAATTAAAGCTATTATCTACTACAGATAAAATCACTGAAATATTATTAAAAATTATTCATACGCGTATTATTCCGGTAATAGCACATAATAATCACATTTAAAAGAAAACACACCTAATAAACGTTATACTAATAACGGGATATTAACCTAAATGAACTTATTCAAGTCTCAAATGATATTAGAGCGCCTCACTAATTACACTCTATATCGATTTAATCTAAGTAAGCATATTGACGTATTACTATTAGATATCGTCGGGAAAAAATCGATACAATATAACCGAATAATTGGGCTTCGCTCTCTTTAATCGATTAAAATACAATGGGTTTTCATAGAGCACCATCCGTAGCATAAGATTATTGATTATCGCGATAAACGATCTATATGAATTCAATAAAGTCGAATTCAGGTAGACGAGACAATAAACGCGAGAAACAAACAATAAATCACGACCGAACCGATTTTTTAAAATCCTGATGTAGATCAGAAGAATACCGTTAAACCCGGCGATTAAAACGAGTTAAACCTACAGATCTATTTTGAATAAGCATCAATAATATAAAGTACTAAAATACAATTAGCGAAAGTCCTTACCGTTGGGTAAGGAACTTCACAAGTCAATCGCAATTTCTGTTCAAAAAGATTGCTAGATAGCCTGAAGCTAGTGGCATAATTTCGAAAAAAAAAAAAAAAACCTTACGAATATGGTACATAATAAAAAGTCGCCTCTTACATAAAATTAGCCGGATGTAAATTTCGGGAACGATTAGTCAAATTTTTAAGAGCATATTCGTACGTTAAATGCGTCTCGATTTGTACTTTTTCCCCCCGCGTATAACGTAAGCCTCCAGGTGTAACAGAATTCCGCATATTAGGCGAAAATTTTAAAACCTTAATAAATGTCCAAATTATTCAGGTATGATTGAAATTAAAATTACAACAGCCGTCAGTGATTAAGACGAATTTCCAATTGTAAAAGCATGATTAATTCCACCTACATAAAATCAGCCGGTCAGAAACCCTAGCTATTGTGATTATCCTTTTAATACTCGATTAAATATTATAAATTAAAACCAACATTTCATACTGTTAAATAAGCACTAGAATAATTCTTCTCAGATGACGAAGCATCTCCTCTTATTCTTAAACGAATTTTTATCCGAAATTAAACAATTCTGTCGCAAAACACGAAAACGATAGATACCAGTTAAAACATTCTAAAGAGATAATTTAAAGTAATGCAATTTTCTTTAGAAAATATTTTTAACTCTTTCAGCAACGCATTTCTAATTTTCGACACAATGTTTTAAATTTTGCCATACGAAGAAGTTAAAGATTCGTAAATAAACTTTTAAAGTCCGTTTTTCCATATACGGTACAAAATGATTCGAAGTATAAAATTATAATGAAAAATATTTCGCGTGCAATATCTCATTTTTAACGCGTTTATATACATTTATACATTTCACGTTTAACTATATCTTCAATTATGAAAACAGACAATTTTCTATATCTTCCATTATGGAAACAGATAATTTTATTAGCGCCGAACGTTCATGCACACCATCGAATAGGGAGTGTCATAAATGGTAGGTATTTAATAGACCGCTATCGATTGGCATAACATTTTTAATTTAATGCGTTTACATAAATATTTTTAAAATTAAGACATTTCATCCTACGAAAATATACAATATTATTAACTCGACGAAAGTTATAGAAACAATGTGCCAGAAAGGGTGGTCTCCTTAATAACATCGAAAACTGCAAGAATGTTGATAATAATTTTATATAAATAAGAAAAATCGTACGTACAGAGTATAGTAAAATTTATTTTCGTAAGAAACGAACACTGAAAAATCTCGTACAATAAGATACATCAAAGCAATAATTTAAATATGACGAACTGGATATTTAAATATCATCATCAATGTTTCAGCCAAGCGAGGCGCTAATCGCTTCCATGAAAGCTTGCCACGTGTTTCCTCTTTAATTCCGAATGCGCGGGATTTTTTTTTAACACGATTAACGAGTCCACCACGTAGACGAATTTTGTAAAGATAATATAAATACTACCGAGGACAAAATCGAAAATACCGTTGTGAAAGAATAATAAAATGAATTCCGATCTCACGGCCTAGAATTGAATTTCACTACGGTCGTTCGCCTCCACTTCAAAATTCAATTACCGTAAAAGAAAAGCGCAACCCCCCCCCCCTAACCGATAGATTCCCTTCACTTATTTCTATAAAAGTTTTCAAAAAATGACATCAAAATATTAAAACCCATCACCGTTTCTAAGTCGCCGATAGTAAACGAAAGATGCGCAAAACCATATATTGCTTCATTTTCATACTAACAATTCTCAAGAGTCGTCAAGACTTTCAATAAACAACTAAATTCACTATATTAACGATACTGTATCGAACACAAAATTATCATAAGGAAAACGTGAAATACCGAAATTTGGAATTTAAATTTTAATAACTCGAGCAGTGTGGAATGTAGTGATTTGGAAAAAATTAATAAATAACAAAAAAAAAAAAAAAAAAAAAAAAAAAAACAGGTTAAAATGAGTAATTCCAATATCAAAATTATCCGGCGTTTCAAATCAAAAATTTGAACATAGTCGAAGCACTATGGTACAAACACTGTATTGTTGATATACCGACTATAAAAAAGAAACTGTGATAATTCACAGCGCTAAATATATAGAACGACTACAGCATTGTGTTAATTCATTAGCTGCCGAACTTAAAGAAAACGTCACACAATTCAGACTACTCAGAAGACATGCCCAAATGGAATGTCACAGCGGTCTTAAATTATTAAATTATTTTGTATAGTTCAAAACGAATTGCCGCTATCAGTAAGTTAACAAAACATCGCTGCTCCTTATTGTTCATTTAAGGACAGATAGTAAGTAAAAAAAAATAAAAAAACAACGGTAAAATAAAAGAAAAATTTAACAATAGTCTGTATTAACAACATTAGATAATGTCGCATTTCGATCCATCCTTGCAGTACATACCTCAAAATAAAACATTTACATACACCAAAGATACTTAACATACTATCAAAACACCACATAATCTCCATCCCAATAGTAACGCTAAATTATGATATGATGATACCCCATTGGGGCCCTTCTGAAACGTAAATAGATTTCTCTCTACACTATTTATAAATTTGAGATAAATGATATTAAGTACCCTCAAAAAATACAATAATTACACACACGCATATACAGACGAAGAAAAATCTATTGCAGGCGGTGAGAAATCACCACCAGTCTGCCCTTATTAAACTAATAATATATTAAACTCAGTCCGACTAAGCGATAGCTGTACTTCTCTGGAAGCAGAGCTGTACGAAATCACGTACTGTACTCAATACCTAAGATCAGTTGCACATTCACACCGAAAAACATTACTTATTATACACTCCATCTCCTCCATTCAATTAATATGCCGTCAAGACAACAAAAACCCAATGATAATAGAAATTCAACAGAACACACACACACACTACATAACATAAGGAAGGATGTGAATTATACTTTCTGTAGATCCCAAGACACATTGAGATGCACCGTAGTGATACATAAAACCTTGAAGCTCGATCTATGGTATTCTCACAAATATCAGAATACTCATCACCTCCTCCAACATCAGCACACATACTCATGTACAACAGTAAAGACGAATGGACCACCCAATGCACCTCACAAACAACTTTCTTGAGGAGCATAAAACCAATCATTGAACCATGGTCGCCTCCAGATGACAACAAAAAAAAAGAATATTATACCCTAAGGGTCATACAACCATATAATACAATTATACCAAAAGTCCCAAACCAACAAACTGTCCTATATATGGGCATTTAACACAACCAACGATTACGCTTAATTTATAAGTGCCAAACACTTACACCGTACAGGTTAACATACAACATACAGAGTGCGATACATAAAATCCTATCAAACAATGCTCAATAATAGTTAGAATCCTTGATTTTGCTAAAGAACGCAGACCCTTAACATACATATAAATTAGAATTTAAAAAAACACACAATAGTACAGGAATAGCAAGGGTGAAAAAACAGAAATTTATAAAACAATCTGATAGTGAATGTGGTAAGCAAAACAATCACCAAATCATTTTATTTTATTTTTTTCCAGTTATATTTTTCTTTTATGAATTGTGTATATATTATTATATTTTTTTTCTATGTTCACTTGATAATAACTTAATAGCCGAAAAACTGTGTAGTCTTTATATATATACATATATATATATATATATATATATATATATATATATATATGTATAGAGAGAGAGAGAGAGAGAGAGAGAAAATTTAATGAATTTAACTACTTTTATGTTTTTTTATTAAATTTAATATTTACTGTAACTCAGTTAAATTCAAGAAATTTAAAATTCCGTAAATATTTTATAACTACAACTAAGACAATTACCCTTAAACAGGAGATCGTACGACTGAACGCTTCGAAAACAAAATGCTAAATTCGAATAACCGAACTACGTAGATTATAAGTTGTCATGCGCTAGATGGAGATCGCTCAACAGATTACGTACACAAATTGGAACAATCGGCAATAATCTGTAAAACGAGGAACCAAAACAAACTAATTCGTTGTATGCGATTAAAAGCAGTAGAGTCGCTCATTTGTATTGATTTCAATGACGTTCTGAAGATGAAAGGAAACGTTTTTGGATTTTTAGATTTCCAGAATTAGATGTAATGTTTCTTCCACTCGCCACGAAGAAGATTTAAAATTGACGAATGCCGGACACGAATAAAATTTCGAAACAAGGGCAAAAATATGCGTAGTAGCTTTTCATCATCAAAAAAACTCTACAATTTTAAAGTCTGTCCTCCTCAGATTTTATGTTGACAATGCATTTTACGACGCACTTCTCCATGACCTCCTTACTAATAGATACCAAGTTTCCAATGTTTTCATTTGGATTCCCAGCTATGTCAGTCTCCACGGTAATGAGGCTATTCGAAGATGCCTGGAAGGCGCCCTTGCTTACACACATTCCCATCTCTAGCCCTTTCAATCACCATGTCCACTATATGGTACGTGAAATTTTAATACTAATAAAATTATATATTTCCTGGTTGACCATGAAATGTCTTAATTCTAATATTTATGTAAAAACATTGAAAATCATCTAGTTATTGAAAAAGCAACGTTGTATAATAAACAGTCTGTATAAAATGTATAACTTTCTGTCAAAATTTCATGCGTGACTTAAAGGGCTAGTGAAGTAAAAAAATTCCCGAAATCACTCATAACCAAATCATCCTGGAATCGTGTATGGAAATCTTATCAATAAAACCACACCTTCTTTCTATATTTCAGATGTCAATTCCTTCCCAATCAATGAAGAAAAGTGTAATCCTTATCAAACTTGGAATATCCCACTGATAAATTAATTTTTCGAAACTTCAGTTACCGCTTTTTAAAGGAAATTACAGAGTTAAAAATCCGAACGTGTATAAAAGCGAAAGATCCACGAATGACCTTTACACTATCTTTACAATTATTCCAACGTATTCTATTAAAACACCAAACAGAAAAATAAATGACGTTTAAAAGGAACGAATCAAAGTCACCATTAATTCAGTACGTTATTTAACGTGGCGAGTACTTTAATTAGCTTAAGAGTTACGTTTAACTGAAAAATAAATTTACTTTATATCGTGAAATTCCTCTTTATTCCGATGGAAAATATTAGCATTATTTAATTTTTAAACATACAAAAATAGTCGCAGTTTAAAAGTCCGAACGAAGCAAGAACGTTGAAAAAGAGGATCGTGAAAATACAATAATCGACCGATAACCTCGTTGAAAAGAGGAATAGAATAGAAATTCAAAATGCAAAGAAAAAATTGGAAAAGCAAATTTCGTAGTATCCAAGTCAAATTCAAATTATCTGCAACTTATCAACTTGCTAGAGATTCTAACTTTATTTTAAACAACTTCAACTTAAAAAGGAAAAGGCATACCAATATCATTAAATGTATCATTTATAAAAGCATCCAAAACAAATTTCTAGCATACATTATTCTGTTAACTCGTACCTCGCAAACAGATCACTTAAAGTTAAAGTAGTAAATAATATTATTTGTTCCCAGATCGCCTAACTGTTAAGAAACTACTTACCGCCCTCTCCATTCTCTCGAGGTGCAATTCCTAACCATATGTGTTTTTCGAACGTCCTTTAATAACATTACGTTCTGAACGATGGAGAATTTACAACTGTTCCCGAATATAGCGATGTTTATAAAGAAGTTGTCTACATTTATAGAAAAATGAGTTAGTTCGTACGTAATCACGTTGTGTAAGCTGTAAAGGTACCCCATAAACAAATTCGTTTAAAAAACTGTAATGCCGAGATCCTACCACCCCGCAGTGTAGCCAAAGTTAAATCAAAATTTATTGAAAATTAACAAGATTAACATATAAAATGTCGTCGAGGTTTTTTTTTTTTTGAGAGAGAGGGACAATTAAATCATTATCGGGAATATATCAACGAAATCAAACAATATTCATATGAATCACGGTAAATAGAATACACGGTAGGGATCACACGCAGGCTGCTTAGCAGCTATTACGTCATTGGTGTCCAGTCGAGCTCGACGATGTACAACGTAAACACTACATTCGGTTCCTTACTCTAGCTGTGATTATATTTACAATTTTACATTCCTCTCTTTTCGATATAATTAATTTATTTTAATTTTATAACAATTACATTATATCTATTAACATTATTTAACGCAATTAGTATATCGCTGTTTTGTTTTTCAACTTGTTTAAACGCAATAATTTCGTTAAAAATTGTAGTATGAGGCAAGTTTCATTTAAATTTTTGGATATTTTAAATAATACCAAAAACACGATAAAAATTTATTTATATAAGCAAATATTTCACTCACCAAATTTTAGTTATTGCAATTTTATCAATTTATTCCTTTTTTTTTTCGTCCATCGTCGGTATTTTTGCTTCCGTAGATTGTTCTTTTACTGGACTTCTTTTTGTTTAGCGTCTTAATTCTGATGAATGTTCGTGTTCTGACGAAACAGGAAATGGCGAATTCATCAATCCCGATGCTGCTGTATCTCAATTTTAAAATGTTGATCAATGTTTTCATTACCTCTGAATTCCTATTGATGTTATCACTGCCGTGGTAATTGCTAAAATCTTTTTCCATATTATATACTATGTCTGTCCACTGCTCGGTTGGATTCATTAACGCACCCCTCGATATTGTTGCCAGCCAGTCTGTTTGCTTAGGTGGATTTATTTTTGTTGGATGCCCGTACTCAAAAACAGTATCTAGTCCTTTTTTTTTACACGATATGCAATGTAACCAGCTAGCATTTTTAACAGATCTTTGTTTTCACCTTCTACTTGGCCCGACTTTTCTTTATCATCCGATAATGTTTCGATCACGCGAGTAAAGTCATTTTCTTCTTCGTGAAAATTTATATCTTTTTCTAATTCTTCGCATTCCGATGATTTACTTTCGCTACCTTTTTCAATTTCATTTATTACGTCGGCGCTTAATGTTACCAGCGCTTCATTCCACGAATTAGCAGTTTTTATTATCGAACCCGCATTTTTACTAAAAAGAAGGCATTTAATTCTTTGATTTACAGCAGTTGGCGAGGGATGATCATCAAATTTACCCAAGCCTCTAATCAAAGAAAAATAAGATTCAAGAATATCTTGGTTGCACCTCGCCGACATTATGTAAGAATATCCTTCACAATATAATTCAGAGAACATCCGCTGAAGACTTCGAATAGAAACCTGAAAAGCAATTTGAAATGGTAACAAATTCGATCTACCGATTACCCTCATCGATGTGCACAAATTATACAATTTTTCCAATGTCTCATTCTGTTTCACTAAATTTTTACCAAATGCGTTTTTCATTTCATTAGTTGGATGAAAAGGAATTTTCGAATTCAGCACATCGAAACCGTCGTTAATTGTTTTTAAGAATTTTACATGATCGTTGCCTGGAAGTGTATAACTAATAGCATCAGCTACTGTTCTTGAAAGTAACTCAGCTGCTATCCGGACTTTTTGTCTCTCGATCCCCGAAAGAAGTAAATAATTTTGATTAATCTTATAAGCAAATTTAAGATCTCCTTGTTTCTATAATTCAATTAATTTTAGAAAAATGTCTTTAGTTACAATTTCACCGCTAGATAATTTGTATCCTTGATCAAGAAGATGATTTCTCAATAGTTTCAACGCATGAGAAACATCGTAAAAAGCCCAGATCTTACGATTTTCACAAAGCGGATGCGTAATATTTGTTTTATCATTATTAACACCAAGGTCGGCCATAAGTTTCCTATTTGATGGGCCCATGTCACATACAAACGCACGAATTTTGAATCCTGTAGATTCTATCATTCTAATGACTTCAAAAAATAAATTTTTATCCACTGCACAGTCAAAGTTATAATATATGGGTTGTTTCCATTTTCCAACGAGGCTACGAATAATCATAACCTGCACGTAAGAATGAGGACCGCGGATTATATCCGAAATGCTGTCGTAACATATATCAGATTGAACTTTCATTTCATCGAATGAAAGTACAACATCTTTTTCAAAGTCCGTAAATACTCTTGAATGTGATGTCAAAATATTCAAACTTAAATTTATAAAACCCGGGGCAACTACAAATTCGCTCAAACGACGTTTTATAGTCACTTCACTTGGAATGGGATACTTATAGGCTTCTTTTACGAAGTTGAAAGATTTTTTTGAAATACACCTTAACGATATTGCCTTCGATATGTCGTCAGAAGACCAGCTGGAACATTTTCCACTAACGATTACTTGTTGTTGACACTTCGAGAAAGTTCCTTCAAACGCTTTTAGCCGAACTTTTAAACTCGTCATTTCAGCCTTCGCTGTCTCCAAATCCTTTAAAAGGCTTTCATTAGTTTGTTTTAAGGAATTATTTTCTAACTGTAATTTAATAAATTTATTATTATCGCTAATATCAGAGTTATTGGATGAACAAATTTCATTATTTGTTAAACGTATGTCTTTAGCGTTGCTTCCTAACAACGAATTTACAACCTTTTTAGACTCACGTTTGTTATACCTTTCACTTCGTTCATTTTGAATATCTGACTCGCATTCAATTAATGTTGGTATTCGTAAATGAGGAATCGAATCCTTTTTTAAATTTTTCTTTGGTTTATACCCAAGCAATTCTGATCTCAAATCACGTTCAAAATCATTTTTATTAAAGTGACGAGAACAAACGCGGGCAGTTTCAATATTAAAGTCATCAACTCTTTTGCTCATATGTAACCACTGTTTCCGTACAGCTTTATCTTTGGGAAACCGATGAAAACTGATTCCTAATTTATGATCGTTTCTGCCATGATTAGAACACCCAGCGATGACACAACAAGGCATAATAAAAATATTAATAATAATAATATAGTATCAAAACGATCTAACCATTTCTATGTTGATGACGTAATATATGTATAAAAATTGATAACATAGGCAGTATTAAACGAAAAAAAAACCACATAAATTGCATAAGTTAATTTGTTGACCGTAATAAAAAATAAATAAAAAAATACTCGAACAAGCGGCGACAGAAGCACGAAATAATACGGAAGAACACGCGAAACAACGGAACGACTACTACACTACAGTCGACTGTCTGAACTAGTAGGCACCAGTGACGTCAAAATTTCGTTTGACTACTGCGCAACTAGTTCGTGATACCTACCGTGTATTCTATTTACCGTGATATGAATATATGTAGTGTAGACTAAATTTATTAAAAACATCGATATTTTCATGATTGGGATCGGGACTAGTTCAGTTATTACGTGTTTATTTTCCTACAAGCGATTTTTGATAAACTCATGCAAATAAAAATAATCGCTTCAATATACCTGATGGGGGTGATGATGTGGTGGATATGCTGGAACCCGTACAGGAGCAGTCTGTTGTTGCGGTGGAACAACACCCATATGAGGCGGAGCCATGTATCTATGAGGAGAATATGGATGATGATGATATTGCTGCGGAGGAAGCGGAGTACCTTGATGATGATGAGGAGGAGGATGTTGCTGGTGCGAATGCTGTTGAGAAGATAGAGTAGATTGTTGAACTGACGAGGAGGAAGGATGGGAAGGCGAATGTTGCGGGTGTTGATGCGATAATAACTGTTGTTGTTGATGATGATGTGTCGGCGGTGAAGGACATTGAGGTGGAAAATTAGCAGCAACCGATACGGCTGGTCCACTACCACTAACTCCAGTAGTAGCGCTTGATGAATTATTATTCGAAGATGACGACTGTTGAAACGATTGAGGAGGAGGCTGTGAATGTTGTTGCAATGACTGAGACTGAGGAGGTTGTGGATGTTGTTGCGATTGTTGTTGGGACTGTTGATGCGGATGGGGCGATGATTGATGAAGAGGAGAAGGTGTTGGTTGTTGTTGAGCATACGGAGATGAACTAGGTCCTGCTGTAGGTGGACCATGAATTGAAGAAGCAGTTGGTCCTATATTATTTCTAATGTTGGAAGATGGTGGGATATTCTGAAAATAAAAAAGATAGAAAATTTTCAATTTAAAAATTGCAAAATATGTTTTTTAAATTTAAAAACACCGCGTAACCGATACAATACACGTTAAAAATGAATAGAATTTGAAACGTTGTGAAAAGAAATAGATGGAGAAAGAGCTGATATTGAAAAGGGTGTAAAAATATTTCTAAATAAGGTAAAATGTAATAACAACTTAAGCAATAATATAAATATGTCTAAATGATAGTAAATAAGTTTGGATCGAGAATGAGAATATTCTTCCCTTGGTATGTTTGGATTTCGTCCCGGATGAGGGTACTGTATAGCCCATTTTCTATGCGACGTTTACTCCTCCTTCATTAAGAAGGAATTTCTCATAGCCTCTTTTTTAGATATCAAAGGAGCTTTCGATAATGTCTCCCTCCCCATTCTATATAATGCAATTTTAAAAATTGGTATTCCTGTTAATATGGCCAAATTTCTATCTAAACTTTTCTGTAATAGATCTTTAATCTTTCTAAACCCACTTTCCAACCTCACTGTTACACGTATTTCTCATAATGGACTTGCCCAAGGATCAGCTTTGAGCCCTGTCCTTTTCAATATTTATGTTTTGGCAGTTTTTAAGTGCCTATCGAGGGCGTTTTCACGAGTTTTGTCGTATGCAGATGATTTTGTATTATACTCGTCCCACCAGAATTTTCTTGAAGCTATTAATAATGTTCAATCATCTATTTCTGTGCTTTGTAATACCTTTCAAAATATTAATCTCCTTTTATCTTCTGATAAATCAAGTGTTTGCGTTTTTTCACTTAGGCCATTTAGTTGTACCAACTTACAAATCAATATCTATAATCAACCGATTCCATTTATTAAAAAGTCAAATATTTGGGTTTATACCTGGATTCCAGATTATCCTGGAAGTCTCACATAACCGCTCTATCGACTCAACTCATGATGAACTACAATCCTCTGAAAGCTATTAGTAACTCTTGGTGGGGAGGTGACCCCGTCACTTTAAGTTTGTTATTCAGATCCTTCATAAGATCTAGACTAGATTATGGCTCAATATTCTATGGATCAGCTGCCCCCTCTCTTCTCAAAAAACTGGATTGTCTTCAGAACATTGGTTTGAGGCTTATTACAGGCAACATTCGTTCTTGCCCTGTGGTGTGTCTCCAAATCGAGACTTTGACTCCATCATTATATTTTAGAAGAATTTTTCTGACAGATAAATTCTTATCCAAATACTGCAATCTTCAAAATTATTCTCTCATAGATAATATCCTATATATTTTCAGTAACTGGAGGTTTGTTCACTCCAAAATTCCTCTTCTTGCCAAACGGATTTCCCGATATATTGCATATAAGCCTGCACTCATTCCTGTTTTTCCCTCTATATATTTTAACCTTCCCTTCGACATTAATCTAATTAATATAGACATAGATATTCACACATGTCAAAAATTAGTTAAGCTTAATTTACCTCTTGAATTAGTTAATGCTCATTTCCTTTTTTATCACCGAAACAATGTATCCCGAATATATACAGATTTTTACCGATGGATCTAAGTTACGAGGGTCCAATGAAAATGTGGGTGCTGCGTTTCTTATTCCAAATTTATTTATACAGCAGTTTTCTTTACCTCCGGAGATATTTACAGCGGACCTTTTAGCGATCGATAAGGCCTGTGAATATATTATAAAATTTCTTTCTTGTACCTGTAATTTTGTTATTTGTTCCGATAGCCTTAGTGCCCTTTTGGCTATTCAAAACAGTAGCTTTAATTATAAATCTCACCCCTTCGTTTTAGAAATTAAGGGAAAATGCTTGATTATCTCTCAATGTGAAGGTAACCTGAAGTTTTTATGAATACCTAGTCATCAGAGTTGACGCTTTGGCGAAAAGTGCTATTAATTCTGGAGCTCGTTTTCCATATATTCCCTCTAGCGACCTTTATGACATGCTTAGGAGAACTTTTAAAACTGACTGGATTGAAAGTATACTTAATTCTTCAATCAAAGGTAAAACCTATAGTATGGTTCAAACTGAATTTCCCCAGGTCCCCTGGTTCAAACACCTTCCCCCTGGTATCCCAATCACTACTATCCGCAGATTTATCACTGTCATATGTAGGCTACGTTCTGGTCATTCTAGAGTAGCGTTGAACTTCAATCGCGTAAATCCTTCTTATATGCATTGTATCAATTATAGTAGCGTCAGTTTTAGAGAAGATATCAACCATTTATTTTTCAGCTGTGGGTGGTTTGAACAGAGACGTACCAGTTTGCTTGAGAAGTTATTCTCCCTTGGTGTTTTTCCTCCTTACTGTATCCTATCCTTGATATGTTTGGATGTTCATGTTTTGATAGTTTTATTTAAATTCATTATTATAAATCATATTCTAATTTAAGTGTTGGTTTTTGTTTTGGCAGTAATTTTTCCTTTCCTCTTTTTATATGATACATTTTATTATGATTCTGCTCTCTTGCTATATTCATATTTTATAGTTATTTCTCTTCTTTTAGTTTAATCTAATTCATTGGTTATATTTATTTATGATTTATTTTTGTTCTTATACTCATATTTTATAATTATCTCTCTTACTTTAATTTAAGTTAATTCATTCGTTATATTTATTTGTGTCCTATTTTTGTTCTTTTGGTGGACAAATGGTATGTACAGCCAGGCCAAAAAAAAAAAAAAAAAATCGATCTAAGCTAAAGTCACAGTATTATCAAAATTATTGTAAACTTTCTCAAAAACACATCGAACATTGTCGCCCACAAATCTTTCTGCGTTAAAAATGAAAAATTTTTCGTTAACTAACGTTCAAATTGTTCAAAATTATTCAAAATTAGAAGTTAAACCGAAATAAAATTCGAGTAATTTTTCCTTTCGCTATATTAAATATTTTTCACGAAAACTAGAATTGAAATGTTCAAAATAATCACAGTATTCAACGATAGATTTTTGTGTGTACTATGAGAAAATAAGATATAATCAAATACGTTGTTTTAATGCCGAATGGCGTTGTTAAATTAAAATATTTCAATGTCGATAAATTAAAAAAAAAAAAAAAAATAAACTGAATTTTTCATAACACGACTGAAATAGATAGCAACTAGACCATTCGTTTTAAGATCTATTCACTAGTGTTTTTTTTTTTTAATATATCTTTGGGATCCGATTTCGTTTTTAAAACCGCAATTAAAACATAAAAATTTCACATCAAACAGAACCTAGTATACCGCCTTTCACGCAGTTATCGACGATTCCAGTTATAAACAAAGGAAAATTTAAGTATCGAAAGTTTTAACGTTGCGTGTGAAACGAGTGGACAGTAACTGTTCTAAAGTTTTTCAACCTACTTGACGATTGCTATACAAAATTGTAGATAAAAGTTTATTACCATCGTCATTTTTTTTTTTAAATTCGGAAATGCCTGACAAAAAATTCAACTCCATAATATAGTTATTTACAGCTAGGTCTGGCGATGTATATTCTCGGAAATAATTTATATATATTTTACACAACACACACACACACACATATATATATATATAATAGCTGGAGCATTATGAATTCGATTTCTCTCTTTATCAACGAATAATATAAATGTGAATATGTCAAAAAGATAAATAGGCGGGATAACATTCCAGACATATAAAAAAGGGAATCAATTTATACGGATGATATAGATATTTAAAACAAAAATGCAATCTAATTTAGATTTATGGATATAAAATTTCGATGAAAAAAAAAATAGAATAATCCAGCAGTAGAGTTAATAAATACACATTTTATTATTTGGATCGCGTGGCGTAGCAGAATGCTTCAGCGTTCTACTCGCACAATCTTCCATGATAAAATGGCCAATTCTCAGTTATCTATCCAATTGGTCGGTAAATGAATGCAGCTTATTAGGAAAGACAAGAAGCCGGAGAAGATAACGCAAACATATTGACTTGTCCAATATTCGTTCGACTCGTCCTCTATCAACCTACAGACTAATGAAGATCGTTGGTTAAGGTCTCCTGCCAAGTTTCCAACTGTGACCGAGTTTATCTTGTATCTCTTTCAGTGAACGTAATCTGTCAGTAATTTTACAAACAATTATGGTTTGCTTGTGTTCATTCGACGGGTATGTTCGTTTTAATATAATTAGTTCCTTTAAAAATGATAATCATAATAATAATAATAATATTACATGTTCCTTTGACGTTTGATGGTATGAAACTTTCACTTGGAAACACAATTTTATTTAAGAATTATCAGTTGGCGGTCGTCCGCTGGAAGGTTGAATAAAAGAGAGTACTACGTTCAGTTTTTCGTAAAATTAAGGGAAAATGAAACGATTAAAATGTGAAACTGTCTCCTGTTGAAAGTTTTCCGTAACAAATAACACTGATTAAAAGTATTTTCCAGTTATAAATGAGTATCCTAACGTAAATATCGGACGAACTTTTTATATATCATTGAGAAACTTATCTTAATAAGGAATACTCTAGTAATAACATACGGAACTGTTTACATAATCGGGCACTACGTAGCGTTTAATTAATTGCTCATTTTACGGGATCCGGTCATTATTTTCCAATACTTCCAATTAAACTATTTTTACCAGACACATATCGGCATCCTTATAAAACGAAATATCACCAAGAAACAGAGAGAATGAAAGAGAAGGGAACGTAGCTTAGTAGAAAGAGAGGTAAATTATTAAACTACTTATAATATCAGACGAAATAACCTTGACATTGAATTACAATCTGTATTCTCTTCTAGTTAGTGTGTTACAAGAACGCCCAACCGATATCTGTAAAGTAGCTGGAGGTCATTTCGTGACAGACGCGATTAAGTACGGACATCAAGTACACACACTTAAGGGCATATATATACATATATATATATATATAAAATATGTATTCATTGATTTATATTTATATAAACAGATACATGAATCAACCTTGAAAAGAATTCAACGGTGAAAGTGAACAACTCAGAAACAAGCGTATCTAACGCACCTTCTTTGTATAACATTCTCTACAGAGTAATCAGAATCAGAATCGTGACTAAGCAAAGCACACACACATTTACGGGGGATACCAATAATGTCTTTCTGTAGAAATAATAGTTTTTGCACACATACACACGCGCGAGCCCGATCAATATGATAATTTATCGTCATCGCGATGCCAACTTACATTTCCACATAAATAACAGTGGGAAATTCCGAATGTTTACGTATTTGATCAGAGATCTGGGAGACTTTGGATAGAACGTAAAAATTAAAATAACGCCTATATTTATACTTTAGGGATTCCACACAACTTCAGCAATTATTTTCCAATGAAGTAAATAATCGGTAACGTTACGTTAAATTATTTAAGTACAAAATATGATTCGCTGTGATGCTGCATCGTACGCTGGAAGAAGAACCTTTTTACCGTGATGAAAATCTAGCCTTTCATCGAGCTAGAGCTAGATTAATTTTTAATTTTGCTGTTGTTTTTTTTTTAGTTTTTGAGCAATATTGTTTGTGGCCAATTTTATAGTCGGTACAATTTTTTTTTAAGAAAGTACAAAATAAAATTCGTACCGCGGATTATTTATTAATCGATTGTCGCTCCGGTATAGAGATATGGGTTAGAATTATAAAGAACAATTTGCCAAAGTAACCTTCGCAAAATACAACAACAGTAGTCTACATTCTACGCACAATGGTGTTCGCGCCTTATTGAATGACACATTGCATGCAGATTTGAACGTTTCAAATGTAAATGATGTCTATATGGAACAATACCGAAGGTTCTATAAGAAACTTCAGTTCAACTCAAATTCATTAGTACACCGAATGTTCACTATCTACTTTCCAGCCAGATCTAGCAGACGACTGAAAAGTTAGAAGTGGTGGTGCGATGCACTTCCAATGACTTGAGTGGACTTATTCTCAGGGAATTCTTATGTAATGACAAGAAAAAAAAAAGAAATGAATAATTTTCTTCTTGAAGACCCAAATTAGGCAATTCGTTGGAATTGTCTAATTAATATATATTTTCATTTCTATTCCACTCCAATATTCTCTCCTCTTTCCTTTTCATGATTGATCTTGTTTATGATATATATATATATATATATAAAGGATTTTCAATATGCACAGCAATACAGTACATTCCTTTTTAAAAACCGATTTTAAATCACATACATAAATCTGTTAATGAATTAATTATATATATTACGTATTTATACGTAAGGAACAGAACGAAACAAAACTCTTTTTCAATAATTTACAATTACCATGTATGCATATAAAATGCACAGACATAATATACATAAAAACATATATAAAGTAAACGCATAAATTTGTACACACACACAGATATATATATTAGGGCCCAGTGAAGAAGCGGTAAATCCTTTGTATTCTGCGCGGTCGATCTGAATACGAATCCTACCTGGGGCAAGAATTTCTCATGATAAAAGGGCCAAATCAGTTCAAATATTTATTCCATTAATCGATAAATGAACATCAGTTTGTTAAGAAGTAAAGAAATCAAAAAACAAAGTAATAGGAATCCTCCCTTTCCTAGGAAATGTCACTAAGGTGATGTCCACCAACTTTCTAGTTGATAAGACCTTCATTATTATTATTATATATGTGTATATATATATATATATATATATCGGCGTGCCATAGTTGTTAGAGTGCTCGTTTGTCAATCCGACGGCCGAGGTTCGATCTCAGCTTACGGCATTAAATTATTCATTATTATATAATTATTAATGATCAGGAAGAACGCACGGGCACCCCACTCCGTATAATATATTCGCGAGTATCTACACTGCATGTAATTAGTTCTTCCTCGAGTGCTAGGCCCAATTGGTATACTAAAAGTAACGCGTAACGAGCTAAAAGGGTGTTCAACAATACAATGATAACGGTACACATAATGTTAAATTTAAAATTTTACAATTAGAAACAATCGTGAGTAGATATTACATTTTGTTAGATAATAACAATGTACTATAAAAATATAATTATACGGAGTTCTGAACAAAGAAAAAATTAAGATCAATCTCAAAGTAGAAGCCCTTCATGTTTTTTTTTTTTCTATTTAAATTAATTAAAATCAGAGAGGCCTTCTTTAGCATGTATTAACCGACTAGAGAAAATTATGGCGTAAATAGATTGAAATGATATCAAAAACGTGAAAAAAATTATGTGGTAGTTTTTGGAAAAAAAAATAGTCTAGGTCGAAATTTTACGAGCTGATAGTAGCAAAACGAAAATATTTTGTGATTAAATAATGTGCAGTCGCGTCCAAGCCGAGGAAGTGGTACGGTAAATAACTCGCAGTTAACGATTGGTTGATTTTTAAACGACATGAGTCGATGACCTTCAAACTAATACTGCAGGCCATTAAACTTTCATAGACATCACCTAAGTTAAACATATACGACCACGTTAATTTGATAACGATATCAACAATAAATACGCAATATATATATATATACATGTGTGTCACCAACTTTAAAAAACCTTTTACAATTTCAACAAATACTATACATACCAGTAAATAAAATATTTCATTAAACTCTCAAAACAAAGAATTGTATTTAATTGAAATTCTTACATTAAAAATCTAACGTTGCTTTCAATTTTTATAACTACAAAAATACAAATGTACGTAATGTTTAATCGACCCTCTTCCCAATCCAAAAAAAAAAAAAAACAAACAGGTAGTTACATTATTGTTACGCAATAGAAAAATTATTTTATTTATTGGCTAAATGCAATGCCTTGTCGCTGCAGTCATAATTGGTAGCCAGTTCTTAATATTCACTTATATTAAGTCATGTTCGAGTGGACATAAATAAAAATAAAATAAAAAATACGTATAAAAGTTTAAAAAAAAAATGAAATTAAATATAAGAAAATACTTAATCTAGATGTGCAACATTACAAAAAATAGCAACGCGCAATAACAGATTCGATTATAACTTCATTATCAGATATTTTACAGTCAAATTTTTTTTTTATTATTTTTTATAATATTGTACATTTAGATTAAGTATTTTTTTATATTTTATTATTTTTGTTGTTTATTTAATTTTTATTTATGTCCACTCGAAAATGGTTTAATGCCGACAAACTTTATTGGACAAAATATAAAAGAAATTAGGTATTTTTAGTATATTTTGTTGTTTATTATATATATATATATATATATATATATATATATATATATATATATATATATATATTGTAAATACTTTATAATACATATAGACATATAGACATTTATGTATGTTTGTGTACATATGCGTGTGTCTGTCAGATAAGCTATTTTAATGAGGCCGTTTATTAACCTTAATACGTAAAATTTCATCGTCGATATAGACGATAAACGAAAAGGGTTTAATTATTGGACATCAATTTATCAAAGTAACGATTTTCGACGTATTTTATATTCAAACGAGAAACAGCGGCAATACAATTTTCAGCATTACGTCGACGCAATTTGAATCCTGTAGTAAATTTCCGGAGTTATAAAGAAAAATTTCAATTTGCCCAACTTTTAATTTGGAATTTTTCAATCGATTTTTTTTCTTGAAATAGTCATTTCGTATATTTAAAAAAATACCTCCCGAAGAAACGTTACTTTAAATCGAAACGGTACCCGAGATATCAAAAGTTTAATTATATTTACTAACATACATGCGATAAAAAAATTTCTAACCTAACAGTTGATGCAGTCGAGCTGAAATTTTTAACAAAAAACGACGGGGAAAAACAGAAATTTGTAAAATTTTATACGGGGATGTACTCTAATTGGGGGGGATCAAAATTCGTAATTAAAATATCAGTTATTTTTAATTACTTAATACGTTGCAGGTGTGTACAACATTTCGGAGATAGCCTACTCGTTTCAATAAGATAACAAAAATTCCACTAGAAAATCATAATACCTATTATAAATGTAAATACGAATGACGATATTGCAAAAAATAAGATATATATATATATATATATATACACTTCACGATGTCTGCGTGTATAAGTTATTCGATTATATTTACTACGTCGTAATTTTTATATAAATACAGAAATTTTTAGCCGCTGATCAAGTGAAATGTTCAAAAAATGTGGATATACACATAACAGTGATAGTAGTCTAGCATACTCACACCCGTTATCTCTATTTATATTGTACCAGTTACGAGATATTAATCTTATTTTGTGGCGGAAGAACCGTTTGAAGCGCATTGCTGTTGTGTCCGATTTCTTCCTGAACTACCGATATCCTCTGCTTACGATCTAATGCTACTTTTCCCAACGGTCGTTAGTTTGTTTAATTCCCGTTGTTTTTTACATTTTCAACGGTGGTATCATTTTCGGTATCCGATCTCCGCCCATTCTAATTACGTGTCCTATCCATTTAGCTGGTTTTTGGACTAACGTTTGTCTGACTGATGTTGTACTCAGTATGTATTCATTTAGAAACCATTCACGTAACCCTCAAGATTTTTCGGTGGAATCTTAGTGCAGCGTTTCAAGCCGTTTTTTTTTTTTATTTTTAAATTATCGGTCATGTCTCGCATCCATAAACCATTATCAGAACCAACACTGCTCTGTATACTACCATCTTTGTTGTCACTGATAAATCCTTATTTCTGAATACTCACCGCGATAGTATGTTATTGCGCGCAGAAATTTCGTACTCGAAAGACAAATACTTCCTGACAACACTTTTAAAGTATTTAAATGTACACTTTTAAAGTATTTAAATGTGTTGACTGAGTGCAGATTGTAGAGATTTAGCTTAAAGTCAGCTGTCTGGTTACTAATTAGGATGACTCTGTTTTATCCTTATTTAATATGTCCTAATATGTCTCTACCAAACATACTAACATGCCTTGTAGCTATTCCACTTTATCACACACACACATATATATATATATATAAACGTGTAATCGTCGGAATATTTTTACGAACATCGAAATTATTTTTAAAAAAGAAAAGTGTATTATTTTAAAAAAAAGAAAAAGAAAAGTGTATATATATATATATATATATATATCTATATAGATAGATAAATGGCGCAGTGATAAATTAAGAAGAGTTTATAAAAAAATTAAGCTTTCGAAATTTAAATAAAAGATATAATTCATATGGAGGGTTAAGGGACATATAAAATTCCGTGCGTATGTGGTTCAGTTTATACTGGACAGACAATGTGAGAAAGCTGTCAACTAAAATTATAGAATATTTGGCGGATATTAAATATGACAGATCTCGTAAATCAGTTGTAGCTGAGCATATGCACACTTGTCCAAAATTGGTCAGAATACGGATAGAACTAGTAATATTACGACGAAGCAGAAAAGAAAAATTCCAATAGAGCGGATGGTTACCATCTTCTACAGTTCTCTCGTGTGATGGGTTTTTTGAATATAAATTAATTTATTAAATTTTAAATTTAGTTACGTAATTTTAATTTTGTTGTATAATATTTTTTTAAATTTATCTGCTATTGTACAATTTTCTTAGGTTTTTATTTATTTTTTTGTAATTAGGCTATTATACAATTTTCTTCGTTTTGTTTTAATCTACTTTTAATTTATTCTCTTATAAATAAAAAATTGTCGTGTTTTATTTTTTTGTGTTCTTACTGTTTATATTTTCTAGTGTCTTCAAAATATTTCGTTGTTTCTTAAAAACCTTTTCCTAATTTTAATGGCAAATTTATTCGTTTATGATCACCGAAATTTATATTAAACGCTACAATTTCTTTAATACAGAGCCACCTGGTACAAATGTTTGACTCTTTTCGCATGACTAGTTTGATTCCAGAGAGGAACGAGAATTTCTGTTGACAAAAAAAAAAAAGCTTATCTAATTATCTGTCTAATTGATCGGTGAATCAGTAACAGTTTGCTGAAAAAAGAAAAAAGAAGTTCGTATTGGTCTGCGTAAGGTTCGTCGTTTGACCGGTCGTGTATTAATTTAGAATTAACAAAGATCGGCCAGGAGATATCCCCTACTACCAACTAGATATGAAACTTTAGGACTTTTTGTTTCGTTATACCGGTATAATACCACTATCAACGATGTTATGAATTAGGACGGGGGAAAAGTAAGCAGGAGAAGTATAGAAAACATAAAAAGAAAAGCGAGTATTAGACTAACGATTCCAATGAGTCGATTAGCCTGAGAGAATTGAAGATAAGATTAATTCACGTTGACCCAGTTATATTCAGGTGAGGAAGGGCGCCGCGACACAATTTTCTTCTTTTCAATCGTCTCCGAGGATTGACCGGCAATGTGATCGTATACATTCTGCCTATATTTGGATTTGCACTATTTTTTAGTTTCTCGAAAAATCTCTTTTATTGTTCAACGTTAAGTTTCTTGGAATGGTATGAGGTTGTTGTGAAGCGTTAAATTTGTGACGTATATCGACGCGGACGAGATTACGCTTAGTATTTTCGACTGCTGTTATTGTATCCGTAATAGATTACTTTGTGGTACCGTACATCTCAGTCCATACTTCCAGACTGAGGCAATGATTGTTAAATATATGTTTCTTTTGATATTCGAGTTTGGACCTCATTTTTTTTTTTAGTAACCGTCTGGCGCGAGTAATTCCTTGTCTGGGCCACGTGAAAACACCATGTCAGTCCCCTGTCCATGAGCAAACCTAAGTTATTTCAGTGTTGTTCAATTTCAACTTTGAACACGTTACTAGTCGAAAACGTGAGGTTTTGGCATTTTGCTGGGTTAAACATTATGTACCAATACTATGAGTAGGTCGAGATAAACTTTAAAATAACTAAGCGACTTCCTAGAAGAGTGACCGATGTTTCTATTGCAGTTTAAAAGTCATTACCAATTATTTCCCCTTGTCTCAGAGGACATCGGTGGTTGTCCCGCTCCTTAAATGAAGATGTTACGTGTGTTAAAAATGTGCGATCAATTAGTCTACTAAGAAGCTCGGAAAAATTAATGAAAAAAATTATCATAAAAACATTAATCGATCATGCTGGCGGTAAAAATAAAATATTAAATATTATTTCCTTTTCAGTTCGGACTCGCTTTAAAGTTTTCAATAACTGCAGATCTCGATATAGCATACGATTTAATTAACGATAATTTTAATATAAACAAGCACACTGGCGTTATATTTCTAGACATGGAAAAGGCGTTTGACAATTTCATACAATGGTATACAACATGCTACAGTATAACGTCTCTCCCTATATAATACTGTTAATTAAGTCCTACCTCGTATCAAAGTCAACAAAGCAAGTCTGCGCAGAGATTCTTCTATATAATAGGACTTCCTATTCCTTCGTTGTATTAAAGATCTCCCCAACTTAAAAACGTAAATATAAGCTTTTTCGCATATAACACAGCCATATTCAAACAATCATTCCGAATTTACATAATATGTAAAAGTCTGACAATCGTAATCAAAATTCATACGCGGTGTCGCCAAAAATAGAAAATTAAAGGCAACAATAATAAAACTAAAGATGACTCAGCAAATGGTAACGTGTACATCTTAAGCTATCTATTTGTAAATTATTTTACAAATAAAATTCTTATTCGTGTACCAAAATTTATATTTTCTTATCAAAAATTGATAATGGGCGACTGAAAGAGTAAAGCGGCATGCTTTAATAATTTAATGAATTCTTAATGGAATTAAGACATGCGCGTTTTACTTTACATAAATTATATATATATATATATTTTTTTTTTGAACATTTAAAACTTAAGTTAGACACGTGAAAAAGTTAAAGAAGAAACCACAGGAATGAAGCTGGATAGAAATGCTTGAATAAATAAGTGAAGAAAATGACCAGAAAAGCTAAAACAAATGGATAAAAGAACAATCCGAAGTAATGATGATGCTGGCTGAAAAGCATCGTTTAGAACGCGCAAACAGATAAAAAACAATACTGAAAACGATTTTAGCCATTCCTCAATATGTTTGCGACATGAACAGAATTTCTATTATTCAACAAGATGAAAAGAAATGTGGAAAACCTACCTACGAAAATTATTTTCTGAACATCGACTAAATACTCTCGCAATAAAACTTTTTAACGAAGAAAATATCAAACAACACTATTCAATAAAACCTACAAGTCTGAAAAAACTCTATCCGAATGACTGACGTCGTCATTTCTGCTAATACCAAATAAGCGATATCCTAAAGAATGTGGCGATTATTACACAATTGGTCTCATTAGTTTGGGGGAGTGGTATGAACCTCCACGCAATGGCCCTGGAAACAGCGAGATAATTATTGCGTAAAATAATGCAAACTTCGCTGGCTAATCCTACCGACCACGGTCAAAGGAAAAGGTCATTTTTATGACCAAAACAATGTTTAACAGTAATGTCAATAAACATCGAAGGACTGTCACCAGAAAAGGAAAATATTTCGGCTGAACGCTGCAAAAAAAAAAAAAAAATAGATGCGATGTGCTTTACATACAAGAAACACATTGGAAAACAAAACATGGGAAACCAAATGTATCCGGGATGAAATTAGCAACGGAAAGGCTACACAAAAAATATGGAAGTGCTATATTTACTCGGTCAGATTTGGAAATTACATCAACTGGACGTACAGAAGAGAATAACAGAAATAATCACAGTAGACATAGGGAAATGTAGTGTAACATCGGTTTATAAACCTCCAAACATACTCTTCAAGTTTGAGAAATCTATGAATTATGGAAGTACAAGTAGAAAAAATATAATTGAGATTTCAATAGCCACAGTACGATGTGGAGATACTCAAAGAATAATGATGATGGAGAAGCTGTTGAAAATTGGTAGAAATGAACTGCTTGAGTTTAGTCCGCGATCCCAAATTATCTTCATCGTTTAATAGTGGGAGATAACGTAGAGGATAATATTTCGGATAACGTTTTCGTGAGCGATAACATAAGAAGTATGACCACTAAAGCATTATTGGATCCCATATCGAAATCACAGCACCGGCTAATTCTGTGCGAAGTAAATGCAGCAAAAGTGCCGCGAAAGGTACCTTTTAGGAGAAGATTTAATTTTAAAAAAGTAAAATGGATGGAATTTGCAAATGACTCGGATAATGAAGTAGAAATGATAGAACCAATACCAGCCAACTCTCATCATTTTGTGGAGATCTTTGGACATGTTGAAAAATAGTTACAAGGCTTGGAAGCTGATAAAAAAAAATGAATAATGAAAAACTACAACCAAAAGAATATATAAATATTATACCAGATTAAATAGCAAATAAATTACTGATAAATAGAAAAGTCAAAGGTAGAATAGATAAACCAAAACTGATAGTGAAAACAACTGATAATATGAGTCAGTTTAATGAACCGCTTAGAATGGATGAACTAGACAGGGAAATTAAGATAATGAAAGATAGGAAAGCACCCGGAGTTGATAACATAATGACGGAACAAATTAAACGTATAGGACCTAGAACAAAAAAATGCCTTCTAGATATGTTTAATAACTGTATTAAAATGGACAGAATTCCTAAAGAATGGTTAAAATCGCACGTGGTTGCATTACTTAAACCGGGAAAAACCTCTACAGATGCTGGAAACTTTAGACCTATTTCTTTACTATGTCACACTTATAAAATATTCGAACGAATAATATTAAATAGAATAAATGCAAAAATAGACTGAAAACTTATTAAACAGCAGGCCGGATTTAGAGCTAGAAAGTCGTGCACAGCGCAAATCTTAAGTCTAGTCCAGGAAATAGAAAATGGGTATGAAAATAAAATGTTAACAAAACCGTTCATAGATTTAATCGCTGCATATGACACAGTAAATCATAGAATACTAATAAAAAAAGTATACGAACTCACTGAAAATCATTAGCACAATGTTGAGAAATCGGCGATTCTATGTAACGCTACGAAACAAAAAAGCAGATGCGAGGAAACAGAACAACGGGCTACCACAAGGAAGCGTACTTGCACCAACCTTATTTAACATATATACTAACGATCAGCCAATTGGAAGCTCACCAAAACAATTTATATATGCTGATGATGTACTCAAGGGAAAACTTTTTGCACGGTAGAAAAAAATCTGAATGAAGCACTATAGACTATGGAAAAATACTATGATAGCAATTATTTCAAACCAAACCCTAATAAAACCCAGGTAACGGCGTTTCACCTGAGAAATAAGGATGCAAAACGCAAACTAAATGTTACATGACAAGGGATATCCCTGGAACACTGTAGCAACCCAAGTATTTAGGCGTTAAATTGGACCGAGCTTTAACATTTAAAGAACATTGCGAAGATACCAAAAGAAAAATTGGTACAAGGAATGGTTTACTTAGAAAATTTATTGGCTCCACCTATGTTGCAGATCCAAATGTATTAATGACATCAGCTTTAGCTCTGCGTTACTCCGCAGGTGAATATGCTAGTGCAGCGGAATTCAGCACATGTAGCACTATACGAAATAGGTCGAATAATTACAGGATACTTAAAGCCTACACCGATTGATAAAATAGAAATATTATGCGGCATAGCACACCATATATAAGGCGGAAAGTGATGGCTAGAAAAGAAAGAACAAAACAAGAACAAGACATAAGGTATCCATTGAATAAGAAAGATGCGGTAATAAGTCGACTGAAGTCAAGGAAAAGTTTTTTTAAAACAACAAACGCTTTGAAATAAACTCCTGAAATTATTAGAATGGAATTATGGAAGGGAAGGCTGAAAGAAAATCGATTAAAATTATGGGAACAACCGAACGAACATCTACCTCCCGGTAATAATTTCCCATGGTCGACATGGAAAACCCTAAATAGAATAAGAACCATGACAGGAAGAACGGCAAGGAACATGAAACGATGGAAAATTAAAGATGACGACAAATGTGAATGTGGCATGGTACAAGATTCAGAGCATCTACTAATTTGCTCATTGTTGCCAATACAATGCGGGATGGAAGATATGACCAGAATAAATGGAATCTCAGACGAGGCAGTTCAGATTGTGAAATATTGGGGAAAAAAATACATATAACATGACCGATACGATAAGAAGAAGAATTAGTCGCCTTTTGAAATTCTTCCTGAACTTTATTCATCATAGAATTCGAGCCAAGTGCGCATACAATTTAAGTGACGTCCAGTTTGGTTTTCGCACAGGTTGTTGAACGAAATACCGCTCTTAAAGTTAATGTCATACTTTTAAAATGCAAAATGAATAAAAACGTATTTATTTACTTTCTTGATTATAAGAAAGCATTTGATAGTGTTCAACACAATAAATTAAAAGGATTTTTTGGAGCTACCGGAATTTTGAGGATAATTAAAAACCTATATTGGAATCAAAACAACCACGTTTATCCTAGGAAACGATAGAAACACTGACTTTGAGGTTCAACATGGGATATGACTGAGATACATTATTCTACTCATACTTTTTAATCTACATTTTGAACAGATTTTCAAATTAGCTATCGCAGACTTACTTATAACAGTTCGGATTAATGGAAAAATTGTTAGTAACATTCGTTATGCAGATGATGTTGCTATTATTACGTATAATAGAAGAAGTGTTTTTTCGAATCCGAGGATTGCAATTTAAATTTTCTCGAACAAATATGCTGCTAGTTGTAAAGTATTGCGCCTCCATTATTTATATATTACAACGAATTTCGACTAGTACACATTCCGTCACATGTACCATCGTTTGTGTTTTGCGCAACCTGAACGAATTCAGTTCAGCGTTCCTCAGATGATTCGCACCCGTCGCTGGCTTTCCCTGTATTTCCATCATTGAAATTGGTATTTGTCCCGCCATTTTTCAACCCGGTCGGTCTTGTACTACACGATAATTCGATCAAATTCCACATGATGCTGTTTCTAGTTAAAACGTTCCTTTGTTTCCAATATGTCAGGCCTATCCACGATCATACCCAGGTACATTGGATTTTTAAGGTGTTCCAAAGTTACACCATAGAAACAGGGCGACATCTTTTTTCATCATCAGGATCCTTTGTATAGTTTAAGCAGCGCTTGCTTTCTTCCACTTAATCGAAATTTTATTTTTGCTAACAATAACATTATATAGGTCTACTAACCATTTCCTAGTTATTTTTCCAAATTTCTTGATTTATATGATGTTATCGACGTCTCGAACTTTACGATTTTTGAGTGCTTTAATTGACAAATCTAGCTGGAAGAAGCCTACAATATCTTTTTCGCAACGTGAGAAAAGTTGAATAGATGATAATCAGCAAAGAAAAGGACTTTGATCGAGTGTTTATTATGATTAACAACAAGAAGACTGAACGAGTCGAAAAATACAAATACTTTGGCTGTTATATTAATGAGAAAATACGATGCAATTATGTTCGGAGTATTTTAAATGGCATGCGAAGTTTCGTACATGACAGATCCTCGTGTTTAAATATACGTCAAGCTATTATGCAGTGCTATACATAATCTTATTATACGGAATTGAGACAGCAACACTTAACAAAAGACAGATAGATCAATTAAAAACTGTTGAAAAGATAGCCCATAGTATCGTATAATAAAAATCTAAGTACCGTCTGAATAATTTTGACGTTTCCGTCTAAATAATTTTGACGTTTAAGATTTTAGGATTTTTGCCAGATACACGTAATTCTGTTACATCCGGAGAGGAACGTTATACATAGTACGAAAGTAGAGGTTGAGACGAGTTTAACGCGCGAAAGATAGCCAAAATTTAACTAATTTCCTCACATATAGCAATTCGAAAAGTCGAATTCAAGAAGATCCTTTTCTTCCATCAATGTAAAAATCACAAACATTACAATCTGCAAATATAAATGGCCGAACAATTGGATCATGTCCAAAGTTTTTCATTTTTGAACCTTGTTTTGAATAGAAACTGCAGGAGAAAACTTAAATTTCTTTACACACACACACATATATATATATATATAGATATATATATATATATATATATATATATAAACAAATAAAATTATAATAATTTGTTCTTGTACTATATAAATGTTCGACATTTCAAATTAAAACAAAAATTTTTAATATTTTTCCGAATACCAAGAAAATTGATAAACAAAATATTGGCCCAAAAATGAAACATTTTGCTATGATTCCCAATTTTTCACTTACTAATATTTGCAGACTATGATATCTATGATCTCTTACATAATAAAATTATAATAATTTGTTCTTGTACTATATAAATGTTCGACATTTCAAATTAAAACAAAAAATTTTAATATTTTTCCGAATACCAAGAAAATTGATAAACAAAAAAATATTGGCCCAAAAATGAAACATTTTGCTATGATTCCCAATTTTTCACTTACTAATATTTTGCAGACTATGATATCTATGATCTCTTACATAAACTACACTTCTATAACTTTCAATTGATGCACAGTTTTTCTTAAGCTGTGCAAAATTCGTCCAGCCAGAATTTCGATGTTCAAAATTCATCTCACACAAATGAACGTTTTTAATCAGATAAACGTAATATCCCGTTGTTTTTAGAAGCAAAGTGCAAATTAAAATTATCCATATCTATTAGTACGATTTTTTACCCGAAATTACATTTTGAAATTGCTATGTCCGGTTTTGACGATCGTTCGTGCGTTAGACGTGTTCTGATTTGTATTTTCGTCCTGTATAAAGCTTAACCCTACAGATGGGATAGAACTCCGTACATCCGCAATCGTATGGTTGAAGTAAATTATTGTGATTGACAGTTAAGAAGTCTTCCACTTCTCCTCCTACATGAAGCCACACTTAACCAGAACAACTAGTTTTGCGCTATACACGTTAGTATGTGAATTGAATTTGCGCGGTGTTCTAAGAATTAGAAGTATATATTACTAATTGACCGGTTTCTTAAAAGACGACAAAACAAAGCAATTTAATATATTAAACGACCAAGAATACATAATAATTTTCAAAATTTATCGATGCTACACCACAACCATATAACGTCAATAATTCTCATTCAATCAAATATTGCCATTATTAAAAAATATATGGAACAACATTTATATTCTATTAAAAAAGGTAATTACAACACACACCCACACACACAATATAATGGTAATAAATTGAAGCAAATGATCATTTCGTAAGGATGTGCGGAAAACGGAGCGAAGAAATATGGACGGATGAATGAAGACAAAACATTCCGAAAGAATGAATACATTTTTGGAGGCAATTAAGAAAACGAAGGAATTCATTTTGAAGTTATGTGTGTAATGTTTCCGTAGTCCTTGGTTGGCCAAATTCGATAAAGACGAGCGTCTAGGGAGTTAAATACGAGGCGATATCATTTAAAATTTGTTCGGAAATTGTTGTTCATATTCACAATGGATTTCAAATAAATACGACGAATTTCCTGATTAGCCAACTTGAAATAAATTTAAAAAATTATAGTCGCACTTGAAACATTTTGATAACATAAACGTGTTAAGACAATTGCGGAACATTATTGACAGAATACAATCATTCGTAGAATTTTTCAATCTATATGAAAGACGGGATATAAACTACGTTTTTCTCGATAAAGAAGCAATCTCTTAATTTAAAAAGGAACGAATCATTTACAAAGTATTTGAGAATAATGTCTAATATAAACAAAAATTAATTAATAGGCACGGAAAACATTTCGGAAAGGTGAAATAAATTACAACCGAAAATGTTAATATATGTTATAAGATAAAATTAATATAATGGAATTAGAAGAAAACGAGAAAAATATAACACCAGGAAATATCGGTAATATAAAGAACAAAGCTGAATAAACGCAAAATAAAGTATTTTATATAAATAACAGACGATTATAACGAATTACCGCATGAAATATTGAATTTGAACAAAAAAAAAAAAAAAAGGGTATCTTGAGGACTAAAAAATAACAATACGATAAAAGAATATAGAACAGGAAGGAAAATACGATCGATATATCGAATGTCGTGATAATAATGCGGTAATGAATAAAATAAAGTCGAAAGAATGTAACAAATTTCAAATATTTCGGAAAGGTGCAAAATAGTTAGGCGTTGAAAACGAGGGTAAGAAAATTGGAAACGACGTTTCAATTAACGCGCAACGTATACAACGAAAAAAAAAAACAATATCAATATAGATTAGATATTATTATAATACAGTTATTAACAACCAAATGACATTGAAAAAATTAAAATATTGTAAAAAAGGAAAGAAATATTATAAGAAAAATTATCGATCCCAGAAAAGAAGGGGAGATGTTCAGAAACAGGCCGAATAAAGAACTATATGAGAAAGTAGAAAAGCTATATCTGATGTTATGAGGAAAAGAAAATTGTCATTTTATGCTCATATTCAGAGACTGAGTAATTAACGAACGAATCTTTCATTCAAAATTTAAAAAGTTGAAAACCAAACCGAGCTGGTTCTTGAACAACTCGATGAAATGCAAATAGATAATGCAACGATTGATAGCAGAATAGAATTTAGAAATAAAATTAAAAAATTCGATATATCTCTAAAAGAATCGAAAGTAATAGAACCGTTGGAAAAAATTCGATATATCTCTAAAAGAATCGAAAGTAATAGAACCGTTCGGGGAAAAAACAGACGAAGAGAAATGAAAGAAAACGAAAAAATTTGTGTTTCTACGTGGTCCATAAAATACGAAGGTAACAAGAAAATATAAAAATATTTTTATATCGTATCGCAATATATTTATTCGATAAAAACAGCGCATACTAATTTTGACTAGTTACGAAACAATAATATCAACAAGTAAAAAATAAACTCAACTCCTCAACTATATCATAAAAGTATTTTTATTTTATTTATTATTTCAAATTAAATACGTATCGCCGAGGAAGCATTACGGAAGTACTTTTTGATATTTCGAGTAATATTGCATATATATATATATGCCACATTTTTAAAAGTAAAAAAATCGGTAACATTGTAACTAGCCAATCCTGTCCTCCATTCTTTCCTGTTGCCTACCATGTTCTTCATCTAAGTCATTTTTGCATTCTTTCTTTTTACTTGATCCATCCGTGTTATCCTAGACCTTTTCACGTTGTTCTTCTTCTTTTCAATTTTACTTAGTCTATCACCGTCATTAACGCAGTATGTACCCTGGAAGCCTTTCTTCTCTTTGTCGTATTGTTTCCATTAGTTCTTTTTTTTTCATTTACCATTTCCAGAAACCTCTAAATTCCTTTTCTTCTTCGTCCACGATATCTTCATCATGCGACGCCAATTCAAGATTTCGAAAATTTCTAAACATTCTTTTAGTGTTTTCGTTAACTTAGATTAAATATTTTCTCCTATTTGATAAAAGCTATTTTTTATATTGTTTTTATTTTCGTCCGCTTGAAAACTGCTTAATAGCCGAACACTACTTTTTATCGTTTATAATCATCTATGCGAGTCTAGATTTCAATCAGTCCTTTCTGTTTATATGTTCAGCGGTTATAGATCGAGTTTCGTACGCATAAGCGACGATTTTGAAAACTAGAAAATTTACTAAACTTACGTTTGTGTTTAGCGACAGCATCTTTGTTAGTTTTATTATAGAACTACGCGCCAGTGTTATTCTACGTTTTACGTCTGGTAGACAATTTTCATAACTTGTCTGTATTGAGCATAAATATATAAATTATTCTCGACCTCGAAATCCTCTAGTTTACTTTTGCTCGTATCACTGTTATTTATTATCACGATTTTAGTTTTTATTAGTCGATAACTCGTAGTGCATGCACCGATCTTTAAGTGTCATATATATATATATATATATATATATATATATATATATATATATATATATACTGTTTTATAAATTTAGCCGTTTATTTAATACTTTAAATAAATTCTGACCAAAACGAAAGTAATATATATATATATAATTAATGGAACGAAATATTTTTCCAAACGTATAAAAATAACACTAATGATCGAACGAGGCAATAATATTTGAAAAATCGTGGAAAGATACGTCGTACTTATCACATGAAAATACCGGCACCAAAGGAAAGCGTCCGACTAATTCATCGCGAGGTTGTCATGACAACGAACACGTGAAAGTAATTCGCGATTTTCATTCTTGAAAGGATAAACCACCGAGCGGAATAAACGTACATAAAAGCGCTACTACCCTCGAGTAAGTACGTCTTGGATTTGAGAAAGCCAAAAAACATCGCTCCAGACAGAGAAAAAATACAATTACCGCGAGCTACGACTTTCGCTTTATCCTATTTATAATACATCGTTTAGAAAGAAACAGACAAACCAGCTGTAAATGATAAATAATTTACCATTAGCCGAAAGAAAGCGGCATCGACGATAAAGTTGCCGGTAAACTGAAATTTAATGACGTTTTCGACGTAAATTAATAAGTCTCCGATCTCCCCCCCCCCCGCCAGTAGCACGATGATCAACGTCAGATCATACATAACTTATTATTAACGATCGTTCTCGCATTAAATTTAAAATTTCCAACCCAGATTTTAAATAAAAAATAAAAACAAAATTCATTTAAGGAACAATTTTTAACGTACGTTAATAAACTAGACGACTACGAACACACACACATATATATACATATAGCATATATATAAAATGTTTTACGCAATAAGCATTATATATTATTTATAGAGTAAACATAAAATTAAAAATAAAAATAGTTTTAAAATCATAAAAGACAAGAAAACATTGAAATAATAAAGCGTAATGTAAAATAAAGGAAAAAGTGATTTCATCATTTTATGAAATTTTCCAAATATTACGTAAAATAATTTTCTCTGAACGAAAATTAAAATATTTGATAACTTTTATCTGCAAATGAAAATATGAAATGTATCTGCCAGTTGGTAGTATAGCATTTTAAAATATTTTTATTGAATTAAGAGCAAAAATTATGCGTAAACCTCAAATTTAATTACCCCGTTTAAAATTGTCTTTTTTAAATCCGGAAAATATTATGTTAAAAAAAAAACACGCACACAAATCGATACGATCTACAACTAATTTAATACTAAAAATATCGACAAAACTAATAACTCCAATTAGGAACTAGACTGTAAGAAATAGGAACTGCGATTATTAATTATTTTTTTAAGATAGTTTTCATTGTAATTTTATTGTTCCCTAATGAAAAATTATTTTTATAATTTAACCAACCGAGATATTAATGTGATAATTACGACCATAAACTTATAACAAAATATTATGTGCAAATTAATTATGGAAAATAACGTCGACGAACAATTACTTATTATATTTAATAACGACAAAACCGCCTATATTATTAAATGAATTAGTTCGTTTATCTAATTCCTAGTTGAAAAAAAATTATACTGCATTTGAATTTTTAATATATAGTTAAAATATGTGAAAAGTGAAATTTTACCGCGAAATAGAATTTATTAAGTTCGCGATTAAATATGGGGAAACTATCAATTACGAAATATTATAATGCTACTCAGATATAATATTGACCTAATATGCTGAAGCTTAAATTCAATATTCAAATTTTTCTTAACGTTATCGAACACAAGGTTTAATTCAGAACTAACTAAATTTATATCTTCAATATCTAAACATCGCAGTAAGTCGAAACGAGTTGTATACTTTTTTTTATTATAAAAATGTCCAAATTCTAGTAGAAAATTAAGAAATAGCACGAGATACTTCATAAATTTGTTTTTAAATATCCGAAAACAAAGTATGAAAATTGTTTTTCTCACTAACATATAACAGTTTCGAATACTCAAATCATAAATATCTTTGTAGGATCATTTAACTGAAAATATATTACACAATTCAAATGGTCTGTGTTATAATGTTTCCTATTTTATCAAACGCAAAAATAAATTTGGAAGTAATATAAACATCGTCGGAATAAATACATAGTTTCAAATGATTTCAAAAACTTATTTATATTAAACGTGGATCTTGGAAATAACTTGCGATATTTATTAACAACATATAAAATAAATATAATTATAATACAACCTTCAATGATTGCGTACTACTAAGATTTCAAAAACCGAAGAAAAAAACAACGTCGTTAAAAAATTAATATGATTGTTTAAAAGTAAAGCCATCTACATTAACATTTTTAAATATAACATTTTAATAATTTCATGTTTATGGGAGAAATTCATAAACGTAATTATAAAGAATAATCTAAAATTTTTCATAACAATACGCTTGCAACATTAAAAAAAGAAAAGTTTAAAAAACTAGCAACATCATTCCTACAATAAACGAAAAACATAAATAAAAATAAAAATTTTTGATTGTCTAACACGTTTACTATATTTTTTCTTACATTTTTTGTTATAATTATAATCTTATTGAAAATTTCTACATTATGTGAAATGAAATTATGAAAAAAAAAAAATGAACAAATTATTATGAAAACTAAACATATAAATCAAGAAACACAAATCATAGTAATGCATAAATTCTACGGTGTTAAATTCATTATAGAAATGTGCACGACAAACTTATTTGTAATATTATACACACGAAGCCTTGAATTTTACTCTTATTTCATTTTGCTTAACCTCTTTATTAATGACAAATAAATAAAATTCATTTTTTTTCATCACGAACTTTCAATTGCATACATAAATTAAAAATTACATATATAACTTTAAAAATTTAATTAATTTTTCCATTTCAATAGTCATCAATGTATTGGTCAAATACATTTTTATACTTTAATTATCGAAACTTATTTTCGGATCATCATTACCTAATCTACAATATTATATGTAAATATACGAGTGACATAATTATGAAAGAATTAATGTTTGTTTGCCCTAAACAATAATTTACATAATCAAAAACTTGAATAAAATGTTTAGAATACAAACTAGTACCTACTGTACTTATAACTTTTGTAACGAACCTTGATTGGAGAAGATAGTAAAAGACGTAAATCTGAATAACGATTAAAAAATAGTAAAACTAAAAAAAAATCAACAATGTAGTAGATTTCAGTCAAATTTGCAAAACAAACTGAAACTAGTTACAAAGCAAACATGTAATTAAAACATCAAACAAATTAAACAAACTACGTTAAATATATATGTATCACCAAGGAATCAAGAAATACTTTCTGAAATATATATATAATTATTTTATGTATATATATATATACTTACAGGAAGTTGTCCTCTGTATCCAGCTGAGGAATGTTGAGTCATGTATGGTGTCATTGGTCTCGATCCCCATCCGTGATTAAAAGGATTATTTTGTACTGCTTCATTTGGCTTTTGCATTCCATAATCATAACTATTTTGGTAACGATGCACAGGATTTGAAGATTGTAAAAGCTGATTCAAAGTAGGAGTCGGCCCCATTTGTTGCGATATACTTTGGCCAGACATTAGTCTTTGATGTGGGTGTCCATGAGGCATAAAAGTACTCCCACCACCAGAAGGCAAACCACCAGACGGTGTATTTGGAGATCTAGAAGAAGGTATTGGTTTTGAATTTGGATAAACATTTCTATTTTGCACATCAAACTGGTTACCGGCAGCATTTCTCTGAATACTATTTTCATGACCATTACCAATTTGCATAGCATTATGATCTACATGACTATAATTGGCTCGTGGAGAAAATGGCATACCATATCCTTGTACATTAGACGTTGATCCTGATTCAGATAGACCTTTATTGTACACCAGATGGTCGTCCGAATTATTTTGATCATTTTGTATATACAATTTATCGGAACTTATTTTACCAGATACGTCGTCTTCGCTAGAGTTTTGATCGTTATTATGTAATGATGGACCCGTATTCATATCGTGTCTATACTGATTCATATCTATACTAAAGTGATGATTCGATATCCTTGATTTACCACTGGGTATGTCTGTCATTGAACCCAAATTTCTAATGCCATTTCTATCAGTACCATTGTGTAAAGTAGTATTGCATAACTCATTAGATTGATCTTGTAAATGTTCACGATTATTTTCATTTAAATGTGTTTCAGCTTGTGCCGCAGCCATGTCATAAATGGCTACGAAAGCTGAAAATAAACCGCATTAGAAAATATATTGAATACAATAATTACGTTATGTCGAAATTGTACGCGAACCACTTTACACAAAAACATATTTCTAACATTACTTAAATTTAACTTTACCGCTAACTCGACACGAAAATAACACCATAAATAAAAACACGAACTTCACAATAAATTTCAATACACTCTTCGTAACAGCGCTTAACGACATTACCACTTTTTTTTATGCTTATAATAACACCGCATTTAATTTAGATTAAATATATTGTAGATGTTAGTAGGAAATAAAAATAGGTTATGATAAAACATTTATGTTAGTATTTATCCACCAAACTTGAATACGCCTCATTTTAAGAATAACTATTTCATAATTATGTTATTTAAATATTTTAAATTACATTTTTACAAACACAAAATAACTTCTAGTACAAACACTTTTTTTACCACTCATTGAATTCCTAGTACGCTAACACAGCATTGTAGAAGAATTGAGGCATTAACAACTGAGTTTCATACATAGATATATACGCATTTGGAATCAACTTATTTTTTTTTTTTTTTTAATCGCATCACATTAGTGCATTTTCTGGTATTTATCTCTCGAGATGAAACTTTTTAGAAGATATTTTTTTCAGTTTTGGTATTTTCTAAAAAACGCTCCTGAACATCGAAAATATCGTTATTATAATGAACAAAAAAATATTTCCAGTTTGTATGTAATAAAAAAATTGTTTAATAACAGCCACTGTTCTAGTTTATTAATTTCGAAATTTATTTTAATGTAAAATTTAAAATTTATACGTGATATTACAATTACTTTTAATATATATTAATTATTTATTTGAAATGCATAGCTTCATAAAAACAAACAAATATGAGTAGTTAAAATGTATTGAATTTTCACGAATTATAATTATTTTCATGTTATTTAATTTTTTAAATTTTTAATTCTTGAAGAATTTTAGGTGTGTGCTATAAGTTCTTAAATATTGTCGCTGTGAATCTGCTAATCGGTGCTTAATAAATGTATCCATTGAGGGTAGTTGTATTGTAGAATGTAGATGTCGCACTCGTAACTCGTAGTATAGGTCGTAACGCAATGTAACAGTAGCAGTTGTTGATTAGTTTGGCAGCATTGTAATTTTTACATTTAATTTTGATAGAAGTGAAGACTAATTTTCACATGTCGTTGTAAGGATTAAGAAAAATATGATCCCAAATAAAGGTCCGGTAATTACTGGAACAGATGGTAGAGATTTCACACATAGACAAAGAATAGCAGAGCAATACTTAGTAAGGTGAGTTTTAAAGTGTATATTTTACCGATTGATACGTTTCGTACGAATTTAAATTAAATTTCAGTATTCGAAGTCACGTACTTAACAGCGATTAGCTTTATACTTAAAACTTTAGTAAAAATATGAATATGATTCTAGTGCACAAAACAAATCAAGATTAAAATGGTGTATATTTTTTCATTATACATTGTTTTTTGTAATGGCGGCGAAACTTTCTGCAGATATTTTAGACAAATTGGACATTTTCATACTTGAAATAGAAGAACTAGAAATTCCTAAGGTTTGTATTATAGTTTTAATATACTTTTTTTGATATATATTGTTGAAATACAAACAAATACGTTTACATTCATGAAATAATATCCCGCACATATGTAAAATGTTAGTACTTTTCTTGTTTTAATCATGTTTGCAGCCCTTGTTGTGGGAGTATATGTGGTGTTTCAGTATTTTGATCGCATTTTTTGCACTGGTATCCATTAAGAAAAACCGTATTATTATGATGCAAAGGTTTATTTACGGAACAGCGATATTCGGTTGTTTGCCAGCATTATATGGAACTATATATTATTATATGGACGTTTGGCTTTATGTATACAAAAGGGATACCCGAAATATTCATATGTGGATGGTGAGTATTACGAATATTCGGTCGTGTATAATAACGGTAGATGCAAATGTTTATATGTGAATGGTTTGTTAGATTACTTTTCTGTTTATAGTCTACAATTTTAACACATTAAAATATCTGTATGAAATAATTCGAAATTTTTCTGCCGCTAGTGAATTAGTTGACATTTAAATATAACGTAAAACACTACTTTAAACTTCTTGTGTTCGTTCAATTATATTATTACTTTCACATATTGCACGCATTTGTTCAATTTTATATTCTAATGGTTCCACCAATTTTTAACTGATGTATATTATATATATATATATCATAAAACTTTTCTCATTTAATTCTATTTGTGAAACTGTAGATTAAAATTTCACTATATACTTGTTATCATTATTTGAAAATATTACGGAACCTATTTCATACCTCCTATACTCGTATGACGCATTAACAACTAATTGAATTAGTGGTTTTATATTTATCATTAAATTAAATAAAAAAAATATGCATGATGATCTAATAAAACAAGATAATTGTGAGATAATCCATGATTTCACTACGAATTTAGCTTCTATTTTGAAAACACCAATAAGGACACAGCTATATTAATTTTGATAGTATTCACTTCTAGAGTAGGTTTTTTTTTTAACAACTGATAGAAGTAAAAGAACTAGATTATCAAAACTCAGATTGGGTTAAATTTGAAAAATATGTTGACAATTTATTGCAAACTCCTACATACAATGCTTCTGACATTGAATAACATGTTAAAAATATTACACAACTAATTTTGAAATCAGTTGATTATCACCTTCCTGAAAGAAATCTTTCCATAGGCTCCAACTATTAAGTACCCGTACTATATGTTCCTGCTCATTAAAATGGAAAATTACGTTAGACGACGATGTACAAGAAACCGTTGCATCACTAAATAAACAAATTGTGTACTTTTCAGTCAAACCTTTGCTTTTCTACCTTGTTAGGTATAAAAATGTTCATCAATTTTCTCGCCAGACTATCATAAAGATAATAGTCCGTGGAGAATGTGTAAATCCTTCACTAAACGCTATTATGCACTTCCTTTACTTTACATTAAACATTTAATTAATTAACCGATGATTAAGGTGGTGTAGTTAGCCGACTAGGGCACCCTCACTATTGAATTACTGTACTGTTATTATTATCTATTAATATCGCGCTTCGGGGAGGTCTACACCGTGCCCACATCCCCACAAGACAAAGACAGCGTTTTTTCACCTCAACAACCGAATGGCAAAAATCGAACCTATAGTGAAATATGAAGATGTAGAACTAGGAAATACAAAATATCCAAAGTACTTAGGCGTGACATTAGACAGCACCTTATCATATAATGAGCATCTAACGGTTTTATCCAAAAAGTTAAAAACGCGTATAAATCTCATTAGGAGACTCGCAGGTTCAACTTGGGGTGCTGATGCAAGAACACTCAGAATTTCTTCCTTGGTACTTGTATACTCAGCAGCCGAATATTGTTTTCATAAGTCTGATGTAATAGCTGCCATGTTAAAAAAGTAGATGTAGTATTAAATGAAGCACTCCAAACCATATCAGGAACGCTGAAATCTACATCACTTATGTGGCTTCCAGTTTTAGCTAATATATCTCCAGCTGCAATTAGACGGGAGACAGCATTATTCAGAGATAGAAATAAATTTCATATATACCCCGAACTCCCAATATCTGAAGAGATAAGGTCCGCACCAGTATGGAGACTCAAATCCAAAAAATCACCTTGGACAATGAATGAATTATCAGAAGATATGAAAGAGTTTAATAAATGGAAAATAACAATGGAAAGGAATTTAGAACATACAACAAATTTCCATTTAGTTTTCGACCCAAGGAATGAAATTAAAGGAATGGATTTATCTAGGAAACTATGGAAGACACTCAATAGAATTAGGACCGTACAGGGAAGATGCGGATATCTAATGCAGAAGTGCGGTATAACGACAACTGCTGCGTGCCAGTGCGGAAATCCAAGACAAACAATGCAGCATATATTGGGAGGCTATAGTGAATTTGCACCTGTAGGTTTAACATTAGTCGATGTTCACAATCTTAATGACGGAGCCATAGACGGGCTAACAAATTTAAAGTTAGACTTAAGAAGAAGACATTAAACATTATCCGTATAATGGCCAAAACTTAAACTTAGTCCCTAATTATCAAATTAGAAAAGTCCGGTCTGCTGTTAAGCGATACTTGAAAATTCCTGCTCACACTATTGTTTTAATTAAACCGGATGAAATATTTAAAATAATTGGTGGTGTGGAAACCCAGTCACTCGGTAGGACACGATAATCTATCATTGTTTCTTATTTAACAAAGCTACCTAGCTCTGCTCTAGTAGAAAGCGCACGAGTATGGTATACTGTTCCATGTTGCTAAAGCGTTCGAAATAATGTGGCATACTAGTGTTGTGTATTAAATGATAGATTGCAAATTTCTTTAATCTGCAATTATTTAAGCGATTGATCTTTTTATGTTTCTATAGCTAATGCGAATTTATCTTATAAAACCTGTTTAGCGAGTGTACGGCAAGACATCTTACTTGTTAAATTTTTATTTTCATTGTATTTGCACCTGTTTTGTCTAATATGCAAGTCGCAATTTTTGCAGATGTTACTATATATTGCAGCTTGTATAGACCTGATACTATTCGCAGTAGACTGTAACGTGAAATAAAGCATATAATTCGCGATTACAGTAAATTGCAAATTAATAAAAATCTGATAAATACTGAGACTATATTTTTCAGCCGTAGAAGACCAACGTTGCGAGATAGTCTACTTGTTCAAGACGATCAAATAGATTGAAGTGACCAGGTACACTATCTGGGATGTTACTTTAGACAGCAAAGGACTCACTAAACACGAAAATATTAGTACTCTTAAGACAAATAAAACCGTCTGCTCCATGTACCTGCTTTTTAATCGTAAATTTTATCTTAATATTAACAACAAGATGATAATTTGCAAGTCATTAATTCGATCAATAATAACCTATACCTGCCTAGCACAGAGCTCGGTATCTAAAGCCACTTTTAATAAACTGCAAATCATTCAAAAATAGGTGTTTAAGATGAAGTTGTAGGTTTTTAAATCAATTTGTTCCCTGCGATTATATATATAAAATCATAATTAACTTTCAGTTATAATAAAATAATGTTGTTTATTACGATAAGAATATATCCGGTACACAATTAACTATTTGTTAGCAACATAAGTTGTGTATAACTTTTTCTAATGAAATATTTGTTCAGTTTTATTTTCTGACTAAAAGTCTGTTTTCAGTGTTAAAATTAACATTAATATTTATCCTAAATCCATGTTCAATTTGACTTCGTATATGTTTTGATTTAATACTGATAAATTTAATTAGCGTATGTGATATTTATTTGTGTCAACTTTTTGTTTAAGAGAATCCATTTAAAGATAATCTGATATTATTTATATAAGTAAGTATCAATTGCGCATTTAAAACTATAACTAATATATTTATAATAAATCTGAAATCACGTATGTTTCAGGGCTATCCGTATGGACTCCTGTGGTATATTTTTATTTTACTCGCCATGCAGGTACATTTGTATTCGTTGTATTTTGCGAATAATTTAGTTTCGGCTTGGTCATCTCGTGGTACAAAGAAAATTAAGTGACTTTAAGCTGTACGTTGTTTGCGTGAGCTAAAAATACGAATAAATCGTTTCCTATTATGGTATTTTACAAAATTCGTGTTATTATGTGTTTGTATTTGAACCATTTTCAAAGATACTGCCCGTATATTTTAAGTATGATATAAGTTTCTGTAGACTATTTACGTGTTATAATATATATATATAATTTTATTATAAATGTATAGTATTTTTTAATACATAGAATCGTATTTTCGAATATTCAGCGGATATTTAGAAAGGAAAATATTTCTCCTTTTATGAGATTGAATTTGTTACATGTCTATATAAACAATTATTTTCATTTTCCAGCGTGGATAAAATGTTCCTTCTTTTACCATAAGATGAGAAGAAAAGTTGACTGTTTTGTAATTTCTCATAATTAACTACAGTAATTACATAATTTCTAGTTTCGCCTTCTATCAACTAATTCAATTACTTTTGCGCAGTGCATAAATTATGATCTTTATTAACTATTCTATAGGAATGATTTTTTAAATGAAGGATCTGTATATGTGTAATATTATTTTTCGTGTTTGTTTCCCTGCTAAAATAATGTATAATAACAGATATGTGTCTTGTGTTTTGTTACCATTTGATTTATATTTAAATAAAAATAAGTTAATAAGACGTATTTTTTTTTTTAAATAGTGCTTTATATAATAATTTGTGAAAGTATCTTTTAATTACTTTTTGAAACAAATGTATCGATTAACTTAACAGAAAAATTGTTGTGACAAAATCATTTTGAAATGTTAATGAATTAAAATTTTATATGTATAACCAATTTAAAAGGAGAGTTACAAAATATCACATCAAATCTTAAAATATTAGTTAAATTGTGATCCAAATCACAATTAAATTATATATTGTAAATAATGGAGAATTTGGTATAAGAATCAAAGATTTCAGATACTGACAACATAAAAATTTAAAGATTTGTAAAATACTGCAGTTACTAAATACGCACATAAAATGTACATATTTAACGAGAATCAACGCGTTAAATATGTGGGTTTATAGTTGGACACTTAAGATATATCTCATAGAACAAATGCGATCATATTTTATGATTTAAAATTAAGATAGAGCGATCTAAAAAGAACTAAAGTAAAACTTTTCACATTAACACAAGCAATCTTTCAATATAAAAAAAGGCGTACTTTATAATGGGTTGAAATGCGCTATACCTAGTAGAATGGAGAAAATTAGGCGTTTCATGCTTATGTGATATGTAGTGAGACTGAATGCCTAAAAATTATATATGCGTATATACAAGCAAGCGTTCATTATTAAAATATCAATATATGATTATTATAGAATTTATAAAGACAACTGACATCAAAAATAAATTTCGAGTGTTTACGACTTTTTGTAATATCAAAACAAACAAAAAAATATTTTTTTATTATCAATAAAATTTCCGTTCTACTTTTTTGTCAGATAAATTCTAATCATCGTAAAAAAATGGTATACGCTGTTTAATAGCGTTATTAATACCAACTATTTACAACGGGTGAAAATATAAAATGTGTCAATCTTAAATTTACGAAATTTAATTGTTAAATAGACTTTTAAAAAAAGTTGGAGTGTAAAACTCGGCCGGTAAATTGTCTTATTGTATAGCTTGTTTTTTTGTTGCTAAAAGATAAAAAAAAAAATGTAAATTTATTCACAATGATCAAGTTCAAATCCATTTTAAAATATAAAAATAATGCCATTTCAAGAATTTTCATTCAGCTAAAGAATGAAGGCATCCATCATCAGTATTTTGAAAACGGCTTTTAGGACAATAATCTACTTTGGCGTCGAATAAATATTGTATATGAATCGATTAATTAGAAGGTGTCACGAGAGGAGCGGTAGTGTGAACATTCTAAGAAAATGTGATTTGCGTCTGCGATATAGTGTATATCTGGAGGATGTGAACAGAACGGAGAAGCAACAAGATGCATTTGAAACAGTGTAGCCGGTATAGACGATTGTGTTCAAATCGTAGTCTACATAAAGCGACAAAGTCTACATAAAGCGACAATAAAACCACGGAGTAGACCCAGTTGTATTTCGATATTATAGAGTAGATAAGGAAGATCAAGCTGAAGCAGCTTATATTGCGTAACATTATAGGGATTATTTCAAATAGTTTTCCAGTATTCTTTATGTGCTGTCGTAATGATCGATAGGAGATCAATGCAAGGTGTGTACGCAATAAATGAACCAAGGTATGTTGCACAATTAGCATAATGATCGGCAAGTAAATTCCATTTAATACCAGCGTAACCAGGAATTCATGCAAACTTAACAGAGATACCGGCACACAAGTGCAATATGGTTACGAATTTTAAATATTATGGGAGAGGAATGAAGATTATAATGTAAGAACTTTAAGGCCGAGAGACAACTTTTAGAGTCGGAAAAAATTATGATCTTTTGAAGTATCTGATTTAACAGTATGAAATGAATGCAGAGCTTGAAAAATAGCCATAGACTCTGCTGTAAAAATGGAAGAAACTCGCAAAAGGGTAAATTTTTTAATTATGTCGAAGGAAGGAATTATAAAAGCTGCTACTACATGATTCTTCGATTTAAAACCGTTTGTATATATATATATATATATATGTATATATAGCGAGAAATACTGACCAGTTATCACAAATGTGGGATGTAAAGAGAATATTGGCGGTTGAAGGAGGTGCAGCAACTTTAAAAGTTTTAAAAGAATTTTTATCCAACACTAGATTATTATTAAGAAAGGGAAAGGAGAAATAACGTCAAGGTGAATAAGTAAGCATTAATTCACTGTACACGGAAAGGTGATGTGCAGAAAGACATAGGGTTGGACGACGGTGAAGGGAAAAACTCCAGTTTTGAAAAATTTCAATGAATGAGAGAAATAACGAGTATGAAGTAACTGAGAAGGATCAAAGAAAGTTCATTTTTTATGAATTTTAGAATTCTTTCGTACATTAAAAAATATTTACGGAAGATCTGATATATCTTAAATCGAAACGGTACCCGAGATATGAAATTTTAATTATATTTGCCAACACATGCAGTAAAAAGCAAATTTCTAAGATTACAACGTTCGAACGGTTAATGTGATCGAACGGAAATATTTCGCCTTTAGATAAGTTGAAATTTCCAAAATTTGGTGAAGAGATGTACACTTCAAAATTAGTAATTTCTATACAGGCCATTTTCAATTACTTGATTTGCATGTGTATGTACACAATTTCATTGAAATGGTTAGAGCTGTTTTCGAGGTGGTCAAATAATATATATAATATATATATATATAAAAAGTTGAATATGTTGGAGAGTAGTGATTTTATTAATTAATTATAAACAAACAGAATAAATAACAATCACTAAAAGTTTTTTAATCGCGAAGCTTTTCGACAGTTACGTCATTTTCAAGCGCGAACTAAAATTATTACATTTTTTTTTTAAAAGATGTAATAATTTTAGTTCGCACTTGAAAATGACGTAACTGTCGAAAAGCTTCGCGATTAAAAAACTTTTAGTGATTGTGTTTTATTTTGTTTGTTTATAATTATATATATATATATATATATATATATATATATATATGTGTGTGTATGTATGAATTGCTCGTTTAAATATATAAGGTATATAAAAATCAACTTTTAATATTATTCGCTTTAGTGTTACGCTTCGTTAGCAAAATTATATTCGATTACTTTATTCTCTAATGATAAAATGATAACTGGAAAATGATATAAAATTAATTACGAAATACCCGTTAGATATTTAATGTTTCGATCGGAAAAATTACGTACGCATTTAATTACAAAAAAATTTTGATTGTTTAAAATAATCATTGTCTTGTTGTGTATCTACTTTTGACGCCTGAAATAATATTTAGTACGAACCAAATTCGTCCATCCAGGCTTGATAACGAGCCACATCTTGAGATGTGACACTTTTCTTGCAACGTGTTATAGCATCCAAATAATCTTCCATAGTAACTGGTAAATCTATCAAAGATTTTTTAATTTGTTTAATTTGTAAAGGCGTTTGACCTTGAATTTTTCTTCTCATGCACATCATCGCCGCATCCCTAATGAATTTCATAATTAGACTTCAAATCTTATATTGTATAATATTATGACCAACTCGGTCTTGTCTAATACATTATAGTTTCGTATACTGTTTTTGATGTATTAATTTTTATTTACATTTTAAAAAAAATTCTAACATTTTAAAAATTTATTATCGAAAATCATCTAAAATGGATTAAAAAATAAAAATGCGATTACTATCTGTAACTTGAAAAATTATTTTCACTGTCCAATCCGTTATGGAAACGAGTCTCGCCGAAGTTGATTAATTATGATGTTTACAAATTTATAATTTGACTTACCTGCAAACATTGGCGATATCGGAACACGTATAACCTTCTAGTTTATCCGAAATTACTTTAAAATTTATATTCTTGTCTAAAGAGATATTTTCCATACATATATGCAATAGACCTATCCTCGTCTCTTCTGAAACATTATTCGTAAAAAACCGTTCATTTGCGTACTTCAAAATTGGCAACATGTTTATATATATATATATATATATATATATAAAATTTCATTAACAATCGTATTTTAATAATTGGAAATTGATGGGATCTACTAATAGAAATTTATACCTGAACTGCAATATGAATATTTTTATCAACCTTACACGCGTATGAAAAATGTTTTTTTTTTTATTTAATACAATTTAAAACTGATACAAGTTTAAAATGTGTATGTATACACACACATACATATATATATATATATATATATATAATATAAAATTTCAAATTTGTTACTACGTTGAATTCAATTATAATCAAAGATATCTCTCTTGTTATTGTGTTATCTGCGATGTCATTTTCACCATTCACAATGTACCTATTGAATATCCTTTATAAATACTCGGAAAACAGTTTCTCAACCTGCATTTTTTTCCTTATTCTTAAAAACAACCTTTCTTTACAGTCTAAATTTTTTTCTTCATAAATACTGTCTCTACTATTTCGTTTTCTTCTCGTGTCCCTAGACATTACACATAACACGCAAATCTAATTAATACAGAATTATAACATTACATTTTAACTTCTTTTTAGTTAATTATAATAAAAATAAAAATGTTTTAATTTTAAACTTATAAAGTTACTTCTTTTTCATATTTATTTTAATTTTATATCTTGGCTCAAAACTATGTCAGCCGCAGATACACGACGCGATATAGACTCCCGTTTTTTAAACGACAGAAGAATAAATTCACCTCAAGGAAGAGATTTACAAAACAATTATCGGCCCTTGCAATGTTATATGAAGATGAATGCTGAGCGATAACAGCAAAAATTTTTGAAATGAAAATGTTATTCTGGTCAACAACTCCCCGACTATGTCAAAAACAAAGATATAGAGGAACGTATAGGAGTTGCACTTTTACAACTGAAATTACAGAAAGCGAGATTCCCGGGTCATCGTGAATAGCCCAGCGTTACGACCATAGAGAAAGGTGGTCACAACGACGGTGGGAAGACTCCGTCAACAATGGCATGGTAAAGTTGGTGTTGGGATAGTAGATGTTAATGATGTAGGAAATGAAGAAGAACGTGCCCAGTCAGAAAAATGAAGAATTTCTTTTAATTTTTTATATTGTAATTTTTTATATTGTAATTTTTTACTTTTCGAATAATTAATATTAATAAAAGTTATCTGCTTAGTCCGGTCAATATCGTAAATTGCTACTTTGACATGGGGTGAATAGAAGCACGTTTTCCTAAGTTTCACATGTTAATGCGATCAGCCAATAAATGGTGGACCAAATGCAATCTACGAGAAGTGCGCAGTTGTCTTGCGTGTGATAGTAAATTAACAAAAACTATTAAAATTTTAGTACGAGGCTATTGCGATAAAACTATTTAGTAAAGAATGAGACGTCAATATTCTTTACACTACGTTTTCAAAGATCCTTAGTAAATGTTCTGAACAGTGTTTAAATAATTGGTATGTTCTACAAATAACATTCTTGCAAACAGGTTACATAATTTGACATCTTTAGAATTCCAGTTCATTTTCACGCAAGAATTTGTAGTAATAAACGTTAAATGTAGCGGAGTTAATTAGTTTTCCCGCATACCGGTTTAAGATTTTTATTGATTATTTTCCCGACCTATTTAACGAAATTCCTCATTCATTTGTCAATTATTAGAATCATCTTTCGGTACGAAGCTTTCGCATTTCTCATGGTGAAAACAAATTTACCCATTAGACGAGTATTCCACAAGAGAGCGACCTTGAACCTATTCTGTACCTCCTGTATACGGCTGACACCCCAATATCAACTGAAACGAACATCGCTGCATTTATCATACAGCCATTTTGTCTATCAGTGACTCTTGAAAATGCGACAGAAAAATTACAGCATACTGTAAATAAAATTTGCAAAACGACACGAGGCTAAAATGTTCAATAAACAAAATTTATTCCTGTTATAATTATTCAACGAATACGAAATAATTATCAACGGGTCATAACTGATACTCGGTGATATCACGGAAATGAAAGCATCCGACGGCCCGATTCGGAAATCCTGTCTATGGATGAAACAATCTGGTAATTTCGCTAGCAGATAAACGAAAGTGTCTATATCTAAATTATGAAGCCGAATGTTTGTTTCTTATCAAAAAACGAAAACCGTATCAATCGGTTAAATAGTTGCACGTATTCTATATATAAAATCCGTTGAAAGTTATGTACATGTACACATCTTAACTTTTAAACATTATTTATCTAACCTATCACTACTATCCTCAGACGATTATTCGCTGTGGAAGTGTTACAAAAACATGAAAACCTCTATAAAAAGTATACCGTCATTAAGAAATACAAATGGCGCATTCCGCTCTAGGACGAAGAAAGAAAATACTTATGTATTTGTTACTCATTTAGCAAATGTATTCAAATTGTAAATTGAGCCTAATATAAATACTTCCGCTTTGTTTGTAATTGAAAACGTTAAATATGACTAATATATATTTTATTTGCGTTATTGCTAAAACGCGTTTAAAAACTTCTCTTCATCGTTTTGCTTAACTGATTTGTAATAAAAGTCAGGACAAAAAAAATAGTCCTTTTTTTGTTGAAAATCGTTTAAACGTGAAATCTTACGCCAGTACTTACGATCGGGAAGTGAAATGTAAACCCTCTTCTCGAATCTTCTTCGGAAAGCTTCATCGATATCCCACGGATAGTTTGTTGCAGCTAAAACCATTATTACTTTGTCGTCTCTACAAGAAATTAAACAAAACACAGAGTACGCAATAGTGTATAGTAGCGATGTTACGAGTAGAAAAGCTGAAATAAGTTTTATCAAATAAAGATTACGTTACACTAAACTTATTGAGATGAAAGACGGACTCGGGATTGGATTTTTTTTTTCGGTCGGAGCTAGAATTTAAAAAACAAGTTGTTTGGTGGTAACTTAAATAAGTACCTATTAATTTCCGTGGTGTGTAAATTATTTTAAAAATTAAATTGAACCACATTTTATTTTTAAAAAATTACAAAACTAACCAATTTTATTTAAAAACATAATGATAATAATAGAACGGTTGTGTTTGTAAAAGCACAATTTTGGCGGTGCGAATTCTATTTAAAACAAACAAAAAAAAAGAAAGAAAAATTTGTAACCATATTGACAGTTTTAAAAAAAAAAATTAAGCAAAACGAAATTAAGTTTTCGAGAAATTTTCAAAGAAAAATACGTAATACGGAATTACACTTATTTCACAATTATATCCAACATATATCCATTAAACTTTTACAACTAAATGAATTCGTACGGATGCGCAATTTTTGACACATTACGTTTAAAAATCGCATTTGAAAAATAATTCGTTTTTGAGGGACAACTGAAACAGAAATTTTTCAGTTTTTTCCCCGAAAATTTATCTTTTAATAGCGCCACGATTATTCGTCTCATTTGAAAAAATCTTTAAATTTATATATGTACAACAATTATACGCAAACTTTCACAAACACATTTATTTGTATCGAAGAAAAAGAAAACATCAAAAGATACTAGAAAAGCTTTTATAAAAAACTTTGTTTAAAAATAGAAAATGAAAAGCTCCGAACATTCGAAATGCTATGTTTGCGTCGGATATTACACCTTAAATGAATAAAACAACCACTGAGGAAATTCTGCTGCAGAAGATAAATGATCAAAGCAATAGGATCAACATAGAAATGACATGGTCGAATAGACGACGGATGATAACCTTCATGGAAGGAATATGATAGACGGCCGGCGTAGTAAATGCAGACCAACATTTAGATATATGAAACAATTAAAAAAAAACGTTGAAAGTTGTGTTTCTATAAAAGCACGCGTCCGATCCCGAAGACGGATCCAAGATGACCATATTAGTATCGCGTAACCAGGAGGTTGAATGAGAAAAAAAAATATACATTATATAATATAGTATAAGGAACTATTTATACCTATGTACTTTCGGTATAATAAAAATTTAATATAGTTAATTTGTAGTTTAGTGCTGGAATTTTAATAAAATTAAATAAATTGCGTGTTTATAGCCTCAAAAATGAATGAATTCATTCATTTCGGTGATTACTCACTTTACCATTTTGTTGTTACATATTCATAGAATCGGCGAATTTGAACAAATGTACAAATTTTAATGTATACTCCATCAAGAGCAATAATTAGTTTTAATTGCCATAACACTTTTACGTTGTTTTAGCGAAGTAACAAAATAATGAATCACGCACCCAAATGCTAAATCTCACGCAGCGGTTGGCTAATATGGAAATTCCTCGTACGATGAAACATTTTTGGGGTATATTTCTCCCAGTTTACAGAAACTAGAAATATTTATAATACACAAGCGAGAGCCACCCACCGTAAGATTAGACGTATACATAACTAACAAACGATAAAGATACATGGGGCACATAATCATGATAATGTGACTGGAGTAACCCATATCAAAGAAAATTATACATATATACATATATATATATATATATATATATATATATATATATATATATATATATATAAAATAATTCAATTGTCTAAGTTTTCATGGAAAAAAATTAACCTAGCCGAATTTTGGAACATTTGTAGAACTTTCACTAGTTTTGAATGCAAATAACCGGATATTATCATATAACGTATCAGTTAGTTTCATTGGACATGTTTCATCAGACAAGCTCTTAATTGGACACGGTAATATTTAAAATAGTCACATTTTAATAATTTCCCAGACATTTTCCTACTCGCTGAACCAATTATTGACTAGTAGCTTTTAGACATCGATATAGACTTCAGCAAAAAGAAAAATTATTAATTTATATATATATATATAAACTTACGAAATAATATGAAATAAATGTTTTGTGTAGTATTTTAATACTGTCATATCGTATACTTTATTCGGAATCTTATCATGTTATTTGATTGCGTACATTTTATAAAAGAAAATTAAAACTGAATTTATGACCACACAAATTATGTGATATTTAAAAAGAAATAGAAAAAAAAACGTCGAGTGATTGCAATTAAAATTTTTTGTTCTCTGAAGTATATTTATAAAAAATGCAGTGACTAGCGATTGAGTAAATTTAACCTGACATATTTGACATTTTTACACAACAGATTTCATTTTAACCGCACATTTATTATGGCAACCACGATATCCGTTTATGTATAATTACGAAACAATTCTGCGAAATATATATATATAAAAAATCAATTGAAAATTAGTTAAAATCACTAATATTTATTTTCTTAAGGAAAACACAAAGCTTTTCGGCATTTACGCCATTATCAAGTGAAAAATTTTAAAAAATCATAATTTTAAAAATATAAATTAAATATAATTACTTAAAAATATGTGATGGTAATCGTGAAAATATGATCCAAAAACGATGTCTGCTTCTGTCGGTCTATTTTTTTGATTTGTTGAAATTTAATATCAATATATTTGTTTATTAATTTAGTTTTTTTATATTAATTTTTTCTTCAATATTATTTTCTTGATTCTGTAAAAGTTGTATACTGTTGGAATTTTAAATTTTTCATTTACTATTGTGATGTATGATGTCCAAACGTAAAATATAAAATATAAAAATATACAACCACAAAATTTTTTTAAAAAAACACAATTTTACAAATAAAATGAAAATAAATATTAAAAATCTGATAATTATATATATGTATATAAACTCAGAAATTTTTACTATTTCCTTTTTTTATATCTGTAATTAGTTTTTTTTTTTTTTTAATAATAAAAATAAGATCAAATAAACATAAACTTTAGAAAGACGTAATACAGGGTCACTTATTGTACTTTGAATGTAACGTACATAATTTTGTTAAATAAATAAGTACGGAGAATTACCAATTATTGAAAATATTTATTATAAATTTAAAAAATATATCGATTCCCCACGAAAATAGAAGCTTATTGGGAAAATTAAAAGAAGATATAAATGGATAGGTCATATTTTTAGACATAATGAACATTTAATACAAATAATTGAAGACACCGTAGAAGGGAAAACATCAAGGTGGAGACCAAGAATGTAATGTATCGAACAAGTAGGACATGATGAACAAGCAATAGGATATAGTAGCGTGAATAAAATGGCGCTATACAGGGAATTCTGACATTTAAAAGTAGCTGTCCACCAATCTTAATAAGATTGAGGAATTATGATGATAACAATGACGGGTTTACTATTAAAACGAACACTATTAATAACAACAATGCTCATGACGAAATAACAAACTTTAGTGTCAGTTTTTCGAATATTGTATTCACTTTTGATCGCTTGGTCACTTAAATTTTTGAAAGATTTCTTAAATATTACTAAAATGTGTTCATCTTGAATTTTTTTTTAATGATATAGAAATATTTATTTACGATAAGATATCCAGGTACAGAATGTTCGTTCAAAACGTCATCTTATTTTAGTTTAAAATTAAGCTCGTACAATTGGATATCGCACATTTTTAAAACAGAAAATGAAACAAAGAAAACAATTAGATAAACTGAAACGTAACGATACACAACAATTTTAATCGTAAATTTTAATAAAATTCTTTCGCTTTTAATTTTTAATTATATTTTCACTTTTTAAAAATTTTCTTCGTTTCTGTAGTGCTGTGGTTAATTATTAACCTTATTATCATTTCTATATTTTATATGTAAATTCAGGGGCGAATATAAGGGAGGAGCCCGGGGATCCCGTGCACGAAATGAGGAAATAAAGAAATAATAAAGTAGCATAATCTGAATTACAGTAGATTAGCAAATTTAGCGATCTATGCCGAAAGAAAATGTTGTAAAGACTAATGTATTGTTACAAACGGTGATCATCTGGACGATATTGTGTCCCACAAATGATTGTAAACTAATCTCTCGTTTTCCTATTTTTAAATCAAATTTCATTCAAAAATTTCGATCGGGTAGTTTTTGAATTATTCACAAAACAAAAAAACCGTCCGTCTTCTCTGGATCACCCTGTATATTTAATTAAATTAGTTTAATACATTATAATAACACGTTTTTTTTGCATTGTCAAACATTGAAAATTATTACGTATTTGACTCTTTTAGTTGGGATAAGTGTTTGCGAATGGGACTTAGATGTAATACGAGCGGCATCTTGGCCCTCCCCAAAGGTAGTATCTATATTCGCCACTGTCTAAATTAGACTTTGCGAAATATACCATCGATTTGTTTTTATTTCAATGTGAACAAATCAATTTTCATGGAGCTTAAGATCGATTATATACCATGGGGAGTCGAGAACGGTACTGATTTTTTAGTCGAACCCTATAATTGGCAGTCGTATCAGCAAACTCGTTTCAAGACTTATTAATAGCGACTTATTCTCGATATTGCCCTTTCGCGTATGACACGAAACATTTGTTTCCTTCTAATATTCATTTCATTAGTTGCTTGTTTACATTCAGACCGAGGTATTTTACATCCTCTGTTTGTGGAATTGTAACTCTATTCAATAATTATCCGGCTTGTTGGCATCTTTATTTTGTTTAGAAAAATTACTCTAGCTGATTTATTAATCTCTATAGACGCTTTGACGTTATATCGATATAAAATTGCGTTGTTGCAATATTGAACCAGTGGATGATAATAGGCCTAAGAACTTAAAAATCGGTATCTACTAGCAATTACGTTCGACATTGTCCCTGTTGCACGTGTATTTCGTGAAATTAACGTAATAAAAATATTTCCACACTAGATGGCGCGACGAAGATTACAGACATTATTTTATCAGAGCAATTACAAATAAAGTCCAATTCTTAAAAATTACGCGTTAAACACGTATATTTATACTTTTTCTTTTTTCTTTTATAAACAAATTAATCGCGCCTAAGTTTCGCGAGAACTTACATCATTGAGTTCAAACCGTCCATATGTATAAGCAGCTCGGCTTTAAATCTCCGAGAAGCTTCGTGTTCGGAGTCAGTTCCGCGCTGAGAACAAAGAGAATCAATTTCATCGATGAAAATTGTACTGGGAGCGTAAAATCTAGCCTAAAACCGAAAGAAACATTTTAAATTAATAATAATTTGATGATCAGCTTCGATAAGTATTGAATTATAATAATCATCAACATCAATCAGAATAAGCAGATAACTTTGTTGTAATTTACAATTTGATTATTAACCTGACGATAGCGTTCGTACTGAAAAACTTTTATTAATATTAGTAATTTTAACTATATATATATATATATATATATATATATATATATATATATATATATATATATATATATATATATATATATATAAAATGTTGATGTATTGGAGAGTAGTGATTTTATGAATTTAACAAAACAAAATAAATCGAAGTTAATCACTAAAAAATTTTTTATTACATAAACACGAAGCTTTTCAGCTATGAAGTCATTTTCAAGCTATTGTTAAAAATGTTACAAATAAACAAAGATATTACTAAAAAAAACTTATAAATATCGATACATTGAACAGCCAGATATAAAATTTTTTTTACAATAACATGTAATTATAAAACCGATTTTAAAATTAATTCATCATCAAAATTAATTATATTATTTAATAAATTATTACTACTTCTATGTTTTATAATTTGTAGTTTTTTTAATAATTTTCTTTTTTAAAATTTATATTCTATGTGTAAAATTTTTATATTATCTGTAATGTTTTCTGTAAAATGTTTTTCTTCCCTACAGTGCTTTCCATAAAGCGACTTATCATCATTTTCATTTTTGTATGAATTAAAGTGTTCTCTTAATCTATTATTTATTTTTATATATATATATATATATATATATATATATATATATATATATATATATATTATTGTATATATAAACGTTATATATACGTTTTTAGAAGAAAAGTGTATAAGAATAAAAACATTCAATATTTGAAACTCCTTTCGAAATAAAAATGTACAAAGTATATGAAAATGGACGATTTTTTTACCATTTCGAAAAGTAGTCTCACTAATTTTTCAGATTCGCCTCTGTATTTCGACGTCAGTGTGGATGAAGATACATTAAAAAAGGTCGTACCGCATTCCGTAGCTACAGCCTTGGCTAACATCGTTTTACCAGTTCCTGGGGGTCCGATCATTAGCACACCTTTCCAAGGTCTTCGAATACCCTAACAAGTAGAAAAGATGATCGATTTTAATTATACATAAAAAAAAAAACATTAATTTTAGAAGAAATTATATAAATTTGGGATTCGTGTTTTCGAAATAATGTCCAATCGTGCGATTTCGAATAAAATTAAGTTTACAATGATTTAAAAAGATACTTCTCGGGTAATAGAAATAAACTAAGTGATTTAAGAAACACGTAGTCATCGATAAGGATATTCAGGATAAATGAAAACAATATATCAAAAAATGATTTTGAAAGAAGCCGAATTACAATAAAATGAGAAGGATTCAACTATGTTAAAAAGTGAATTTGAAAGAACTTTAAATAAATTTGAAGCTAATAAAGCTGCAGAAGTTGATCAAATTGAATTAGCGTCCGATATTAAAAATTAACTCGGATGAATAAAACAATTAAGGAGGAAATTTTGTAGAACGTAATAAAAAACAAATGAACAACGTAAATTATATCGCCGTAAAAGTACGTACCTGCTTTTAAAGACTTAATTTGAGGGCGGTTATATTATCTTCTTCATTATCTCTTCAACCATTGATGTGCAACATGTGTCATCTAGTAACTTTCCTCGTAGGTCAATTTTTCGATTTTTAATTTTTACTTTGCTAAGCAAAACAAGGTTCAAAAATAGAAAATTTTGGCCCTGATCAAATTTCCAGATTATGATCTCGATATATTCAAATTTCGTAGAGTCTGAATCCCGATACAAATTATTTAATGAGGTTAGGTTAAGTTGGCAGCTAGATTAAGCGAGTCATTGGAACTGTGTTTAATAGAATAAATTGATTTTAGAAGTATACTGCAAATTACGTACAACATCTATCTCAAACAGATATAAAAGGATGGATTTTTAACAAATTTGACATTTACAAATTTTAAAATTCCCGTATCTCGGGAGCGGCTAGTTAGAATTTTATATTTCACGCACTAAACGCTTCTTGATCTGCACCTTCCCCTTATGTATAACTTAAGTCGTTCGCATTAACGCAATTCTAGCGCGATTAAAAAAAATTATGGCGGTTATCAGTGATTTTTCACTTAAGAAAATGTATTTTCACTTAAGAAAGTGAAACACGATGATGAAAAAAAGCATCCTTCTTTCACATGAAGTAACTTTAGAGAAAATCACCAGTTTAATATATTAAGAATTATATATATATATATATATATATATATATAGATAGATAGATATATATAACCTTGAAGAATTCCGGCATTATCATCGGTAATACCATAGCCTCCTGTAATATGGCTTTAGCTTCGGTCAAACCGGCAACTTTGTTCCATTGTACGTTAGGCATCCTTTGCAGAATATCCTTTTCTAACGAGTCGACCAAATGCTGTTCGTAACCGACAGGATTGAATACTTTCATTTCTTCCTTTTCATTATTATGATTATTACTTCGATGCGATAAACAGCTGTCTTCTAAAGATTGATAATTCGGATCTTGTTTTAGTTTATTCGTTTCGGATAGTACTACCTTTTTAATTACCGGTCTAAGACTCATCTTGCGATATTTCCTGGCATTTCCATCGTTACTGCAAGAGTGATTTTTATTATTTCGACCTACTGCCGGATGAGAACAAGATCTGTAAAAAAAAAAAAAAAACACAAACGAAATAAACACTAACTGGCTTTTAACTTCCGTTGTTGCATTCGAGCGACTCGTATGTGCCGTATAGTTCATTTCGTTCTTAACGTATTGTTCTGACGTTATCAAAACGACATAGCGCTAATATTGACGATTGTTTATAAACGTATTCAAAACAATTGTAACATAAAAAATCAAAGCGTGTTCGAGGGTTCCTCACGCTATCATGGAAATTATTTTACACTAAATCGGAGAAAAATCAATATAAATATCACAACAACAACAACAAAAATAAACGGAAAGGTTGAATAATAAAATTAAAATGCCGAAGCGAAATGATAATAAATTAACAAGTATTATACACCGAAAGGTAACTTCAAGCAAACGAACTATAATGCTGTTGGTACACACCAGTTCAGAACTCGTAAATACGTGCATAAAAAACAAGTTGATCTATGTACCATGTGCCGAAACTGTTTAAAAAGACAACACCTTTCATTCGAACGAACGACATTGAAGGACTTATAATGCCTACAACTAAACTCGACGATAAACTAACATATCGTAGAAATGAATCGTTAAATACGAACGTTGTTAACGGATAATTAATATGCAGGGTGCTGCAGACGTACGCATCGTCTAGAAGTGGAATTCATAAACCACAACTTCCTGCTGTCGAATTCTGGAAACTACTTGTTAACTCGTTTCATTCCAACTATATAACACTCAACAGGATCCAGCTTGACCATATATCACTCTCTCATGATCATCTACATTCTCCTGCTTTTTTCTTTCAAACCCTCTATTCGTCCTTATTTTAATACATTGCCTTACTATCCTTATCGACATCATTAAACTGAGATACTGAAGTAATGAAAATCTTCACCTTATTCAAGAAAATCCCCATCAATCGCCGAACGTTACTACGATAGGGAATTACGGTACGGGATGTCATCGTCTCGTGTTATTTCGCTACCGAAAGAGATACTGAATAAATTTGTACGACTCGAACCAACCAGATGAAGGAATTTCTCACGAACTTGATTTCAGCAAAGTCATGACGTGTCATACAACCAACGAAAATTATTTTACCAAAGATGTTTGAAAACCGTCGATAGTGTGACCGCTTCACTCAGTCGATCTTTATACGTTTGTGACTTTTTTCCCCTTTTGGGAGCATTTAAAATCGAAAGTGTATAGAAGAAAACAAACCTCGAAACCGAAAAAAGTTATGTAAATTCACACGATGACTAAAATTTTACGAAAATGTTCTTTTACGCGATTTCCTACATGTATTGAAAATTACGGTCGTCATTTAAGCGATGTAATCTTCAAAATTAGGAAAGCGTCGAAATTAAGTAAGTATACGAACAAACTAAAGAGATCAAACGTCGTTTTCCTAACTTGATTTGAGATTGTTAAACATTTATGATACCGATTATCTCTATCGCACTTATATAAAGCAAAATGATTACCTGCTCCTAGTACCGACAATTGCCGGAAGCGCCGGCTGAATCTCCGGATCTCGTCTACGTAAACTCGCTGCCCATTTCTCGGCGACGGAGTCAGCCACAGAATAGGTCGATTTACTCGGTTCGTAATGTTTGTTATGAGGGAATCCGCCGCGCAGATCTGAATCAATAAAAAACGAAATAGCGTGTATAACGGTCGAACAAAATGGTGACAGATAAAGTGAAAAATAAAAATTACCACATAAACACACCGTAGGTGTATTTGTAATTTGACTTTTATTTATTCTTTAAATTTCATTATCGGTTAAAACTGTCATAATTACAAAATAATATTAAAAATGGAAAAATAAATTACTAATACAAACAAACAAAAAAAATGTTTCTAACGATATACAATCACAAGCGTACATCCGAACAGAACAAAAAACAGAAATTCTAATTATACACCCAACTCTCATGTGAATAAACTCTCTATCGAGACACGTACATAAACACATACTGATTCACAAATACAAAAAAACATAACTAAATACAAATCATATACACATATTCCCGTGCAAGGAAACTGTTAATCGATAATGACGATGACTTTTATAACCAAAATAAAATAAACTTACTGTGAAAATTAAGAACTGAAATATAAAGTTAAAAAAAACATTTATTATATATAGATTTACTATCAAAATGAATACACTTAACTGCGGATGAATGTTTTTAGTACGTTATTATGTAGACGTAGGGTGGATAGAAGTGGTGAATTATAACCTAGATTTCAATCACGAAAGGTTAAAAGTGCATTTAATTTTATCTAGTTAAAATGTTCAGTCGAATTTTCTATAATGGTTCTTTGATAGTCTTCTACGGCCTATTGGAACGTTTTTCTTATAAGACATAAATATCTATATCCATTTATACCTACCTATTTATCTATCTATCTATCTATCTATCTATATATATATATATATATATATATATATATATATATATATATATATATATATATGTGTGTGTGTCGTGTATATTTATATGTGAATGGTGTACTTTATATATATAAGTTGTGTATTTTTCATTATGGCACATGTAAACTTACGTGAGATATATAAAAAGAAAACCTCTTCTCCTGATAATTATACAGGTATAATAATTAATGACTTCATGTTACTGCTTTAAATCCGTATTACTTTGCACTCGTTGCTTTCAAACGATACAATCAACGACTATATCAAAGTAAATACTGAATTTAGAATACTAGAACAACATTTTTAACAACCTTCTTATGACAAAATTTGATGTAGACCTTTAAATTCTTCCACTGTTGTTCATTCTGAACCTCCGCAACTACGTATAGTCGACTTTTTTTATGATATCTGTAACTATCTTAATGGGATTCCTTATTTCTGCTTGTTTTTTATGTTCGCTAATTCAATATTTTTTGCAATATTACATTTATAATATTTCAAACTAATGTATTTTTTTTTGGTATATTGCAATTATCGATTAGGTCATTTAATCTTATTCTCATATTGCACTGCATTGTATTATATCCATTAATATGCCGTGTACTGCAACATTGACCAGAGGCACGAACAAATGGAGTTTAGATATCATGTAGAGTATGTCGGATAGTTTTAAAAATCGAAATAGGAGCTGGACCTTTTGTTCGTTATTCTGAAGGATTTCCGTAAGAGAGGTGGAAAGGTGTATTTGGGACCGGAATAGGGTTGAATTTCTTGCATTCTACCAGAAAATGGTTAAGATAGGGGATATGAATTAAATAATGAGAAATTTTCGCATGGCCAATCCGTAAACGGCATAGTATAACTTGTATGGAAGCCGCAAAAAAAAAAAATTCTTCTTGCCGGCTAGTCTGATTCTCAGTAATAGACGTTCTGTTCCTCGTTCAGACTTTTCGATTTTATCCAACAATTCTCTCGTTAGATGTCAGATTTCCGCTTCAGATAGTTCAGCGTCGGAGCATCGGTATTATGCGCCGATTAAACAGTTTTTTTCGGTTTGCTAGACTAATTTCATTTGGGTGTTTTTTTTTTTTTCATCTTGCCAAACACTATAAATCCGATCGGTATCGTTAACTTCGGGTGTTAAATTCTTTAGGTAAGTATATTAAGCTTAGCAAATTTTTATAAATAATTTTTTTATTAATTTCGTAAAATTTCACATACTACGATAACGTACGTCATACGCGTGAAAATTTTTATAAAACATAACTCTATCGATCACTTTATCCCATAAAGTAGCCTCTCACAGGCAGTAACCATCGTTATGCGTCATAAATGTAGGACGATTATTAAACGAATTTTCGTATGTATATTTATTTGTGAATAATGGTATGTAAATATGTGTACAAGTGTATTTGTGTATAGGTGTATGTATGATTAAAATGAAATATTCTCATATTAATATTATTGATTATTTATAGTATGTATGTATATATGTGTAGTATGTATGTGTATATACGTGTATATGTGTATATATATATATATATTACCTTATGTAATGTTTACCTGTTGTATACAGTGGTTCGTTTTTATTTTTACTTTTTATTTTTGTAAAGTATATCGATAATTTATAATTTATTTTCCACAATTAATTTTGTTTGATAACAATGTAATAAATTAAGACAAACGAATTTGCTAATATGCATGAATTTATTTTCCGCTGCTCGAGTAGATAATGCGCATTTGCGGATTTTATTATTAACTTCTTTTCTTGTTTCTGGTAAATGTAAAAAAAAAAACACAAATAAATTGAATTGAAATTGAAATTAATATTATACTTAATAATAATAATTTCGTCTAAAATTACCATTGTTGTCGGTTTGGAACGAACGTCTACGTACATTCGGACTAGTTTGTTGACCGACATTATGATGTACGCGTACAGGTTCGTGACGATATTGCGATTTCTTATAAACAGTCGAACCGCCGAATTTATTACCGTTTCGACCGTTATTATTATTATTATTGTTACGATTATTGCTGATCCGAGTCATGGAAAATGGCGTGAATGAATCCAAAATTAACGAATCCATCATATGGGCCATTTTTTGAAAACTATCGTTGCCATTATCGTTACGAACATTTTGAGTAGAACTGAAATCGAAATTTGTAAAAACCGAACCACAAATTATAATACGAAGAGATTCGAATAAATTATTCCAAAATATTAACCTACCTAACACACACACATTTTATATATATATATATATATATATATATATATATATATATATATATATATATATATCATTACCATTATTGTAGTGTCATACTAGTCGAAGAGCATAGACGATCACTAATCTGTCTATCAGATTTTGCGCTGGCTTGCGTCTGTCAATAATTACTGTATGGAAGACGTGTTTAATAATTTGCGCCCAATCTGTCTTCCTTTTTTTAGGTCTTCTTTTTCCTTCCATTTATCCTTGTATAATAAGCTGAGTATTTCATATTTTGTAACCCCGGATAATATTGCCAAAGTATGATACATTTCCCGGTATAATGTGTTTTTTTAGTATTTTGCCTGTAAAACATCTTTATTTGACATTTTGGCCGTCCAGGGGCTTTTTAGGATCTTTCGATGGAGAAACATTTCTATAACTACGTACCTATTTAATTGTATTTTGGTTAAAGGCATAGTTTCCATGCCGTACAATAGAATTAAATGAATATATAACGAACAATATCTTGTATTACACTAAGGCCAAGTGATCGATCATAAAAATATTAATTATGTAATGTATTTTTAATCTGTGTTGTAAATCGAATATATTCTTCCATACGTTTTCCTACAAACAAACTATGTATGACCATCCGATAGGAACGCTACAATATCTTCAATTCCATTCCACCTCAAAATTATAATATCTCTAGCATGTAATTACCATTTAATAGGGGGGTACTTTGTACCTTCCGGGCTGGAGCTGTAACCGGAACGGGGCGCGTCCATAGGTGGCGGGTAATGGAGTGGCCTACAGATATGTAGGTTAGCTGCGAATAAGACAATAGTCGAATAAGTAGTCGCGGATAAACAGCGGCTACTGGTGGAAAGCCTCAAGCAGACGATTCCAGTAGTGTCAGGGCAATGAGATAAGACGATGTGGATGGGCAGTTTGAGGAACTGTACTAAAAGTCCACATAAATCCAGCAAAACTTGCAATATGCGGACGATTGTGTAATTATAAGTAAAAGCTTTACAGAACTGCAACGTGCAATTAACTTACTTCATGCAACATATAAAGATTTCGGATTGACAATAAACTGTAGCAAGACGGAAGTTATGGAAAATCCAATTACAAATGATAACTATTACATTGATGGAAATAAATAAAATAAAGTAAAAGATTTTAAATACTTGGGAAATAAACAATCGTAGTCTAGATGAAGAAATTATGTATAGAATAATAAATACAATGATGGCGTATAGCAGACTCTCCAGACGAGTTTTCAAGAATAAAAAATTAACAACGGTCACTAAAATGGCCGTATATAAAGCTATCATATTACCGACAATGTTACATGGCGAAGAGACCTGCCCTATAAAAATGAAACAACCCAAAAAGTTAGAAGTCTGCCATCTAAGATTACTGCGACAAATATTTTGTATAAACTGGAAAGATCATGTATCCTACGAAAAGGGTGCTAAAAATGGCTAACTATTATTCGATTGAGCAGCGTTTAGCGAAATTTAGGCTAAGTAATAAGAATGGATGACGAACGTACTCCAAAACGTATGTTTTTCGGAGTACTAAAAGACGATAAAAGACATTGCGGACGTCCAAAATTACGATATGAAGATGTAGTCACTGGGGCAATTAAGAAAGCTGCAATTGATCCAAGAAAGAATGCAACGTGGGAGATGATGGCCGAAAACAGAACTGCACGGAGATTGTTTACAGACGACATTGTAAATCAACGTCTTATACATCGGAAGGTAAGAAGCTCCAAACATCAGTTCAACATTGCCGGGAGGACAAAAATTCATTGCTCGCTGTGCGATTTTACAACGTATTTTCAAATTGGTTTGATCTCGCATATGCGGCAAAAACATTAAGAGCAACATCGAGAATAATTAGATAGTGACACTCATACTCATGATCGAGTGAATTAGAATAATAATAATAACTTTATATATATATATATATATATATATATATATATATATAATGTGTGTGTGTGCGCGTAACACACATACATACGTACACTATAACGAACGTAAATAAAATTAGGTAGAAACCTTACGATCGATAGTTCGATCCCAGCTCACGAAATAGAGTATTTCACTATCATATAATATTATTACGGAGACTGCAGTCCCTAATTACTAGACGTTTCGTGGAAATGTCTGTCGAACACGATCATCGGAACACATAATTTATGACGATAAACTCTATGCAATCGGAACTACATTAAAAAAAAAAAAGTATTAACGCTTATAATAGAGCCGATGCGTATTGAGTCAAACTTGGGTATACAAAAAACAACTATTTAAGTTAGCGTGAAGTACCAGATTTCATTTGTTAGTCATATGATTAAAGGAAATTGATGTTAATTACAAAAAACAGTTAATAAATAATAATTTTTATTTATTTATTATCCTCGTTTTAATACGTTTAAACGAATTGACGAAGATAAAAATCGACCGTCACTATAAGAATTGAAAGTTTTATCGCTGAATCTATCGATATCTTAAATAGCGTAGACTGGCATTGACCGACATATTTCGAAAATGCAACGGGGAAACTACAATTCAAGTAGTAAATTAGGTTCTGTCTCATTTCGTCTCAAAAATAGATAAGTAATTTATATAGCGGTCGTTAAAGTGTCAAAATTTGGCAGTGACCTTTTAACTTATTTTTTACCGTATTAAAATAGTAATAATAATAATAATAATAATACATAACGTAGCAAGAGGGGTAACACTCTCGCTACCTCAGCACCATTAAAATAAGGGCGAAAAATTTCGGCTAAACAATAGAACGTTTCGTCGGATAAATGACAGTTGTACTCATCGCCGGAAAAAAAATGTTTAGAGTAAACAATCTTAAACGATGACGGTCTTCACGGTTATTTAGTAATAAAAAAGAAACAAGTCTACTTTATGGGAAACGAAATTTTTAGGTTAAATAACAGAAATGTTTTATAAATAACCTGACAATACAAGACATATACACAAACATTATATATATATATATATATATATATATATATATATATATATATATATATATATATAAATTTCCTCGATTAGAAAAAAAAACGTAGTCTAGCATTAGAAGAAATATAAACGTCCCGTGTTATTTCAATAATAATTTTTTATCTCTCGAAAAGACCTTTAACTTTTCGAAAAAGTGCCCCCTGTTTATCATCGGAATTTTTAAAAATTAGAATTTCCGAAAAAAAATTTCGTTACATTTAATTCCGGTTATTAAGAATATAACGACCTTATTAATTATTAAATTAAATTTAAATAAACGCGAAAAAAAAAATTTTGTCACGAAAAATCTGCTAGATATTGCGAAAATATCGATGCCTTCTCCAGTCGTTTTATTTATATGTCCGCTATATGGTACGTGGTTTTAATGCTAAAAATTCTTTTTTATTCTCTCGGGTAACGCGAAATATTCCAAGTTTAAAAATATTTATATAAATATATCGAAAATTATCTACAGTTTACGTAAGTAATGTATAATCAGCACCTGTATAAAATTTATAATTTCGCGTTACAATTTTATGACGTACGACTGAAAGAAAGGGTTAATATATAATTCTCTATATAAAAGAATGATGATGCACGACTCAAAGGGTTAAATAAGATTTTTCGAAGGACAAAAAACAAGGAGGGATGACCGAGATTGAATTACAATAAACGTACGCAATTACGAGCACACTTACGGAAGCGTGTAGAAAATGGCGATATTCGGAGAATTTTGAGAGATAATTCAAGTGGCCATCGAGCTTAACCGCAGAATATATATATATATATATATATATTTTATAAATATGTAAAGAGAAGATTACGTCGTTAACAAAAGCGAATTTGTCGAAAATATTCTATTTCATCGCAGTGAAAAGGCTGTCATTGTTTGAGATCGATTGGATATATATTTTTTTTCTTATTAAAATAATAAAAAAACGACTATAATCTACAAACAGGAATTACAAGAAAAAAGTAAACATTTAAAAATGAGTTTTCCTCATTATTCGCGAGTATGTAGAAATTGTTTTTAAATAACAAAAAAAAAAAAAAAAAAAAAAAAAAAACACTCCCGAGTAAAAACGCCGAAAAAATGGGACACAAAAGTAATACTTTGAACTGGCGTAGAATGTAGTCATTTTTAAAAAATAAAATTTTTTATTGGAAGGCCACAAATCTTTTCAGCTATTAAGCCTTTATCAAGTGGATATATAAAAAATAAAATATATATATACATATTACTCGGGAAAAATGGAAATAATCAAATATATTAAAAATGAAATATTTTAACGAAGAATTATTATTTTTAAGAAGTATATTGCAAATTTAATCACTTTTTATATTAGTCATAAAGTTTTGATTTTTCTGGCTAGTTAGTGAATTTTGGTTATGTATAGATTTTTACGTATATTTATTTTATTTTTATTTATGTCCACCTGAAAATAGCTTAATAGCCGAAAAGCTTTATGGTCTTATAAGATAAAAATGTTACGATTTTAACTACATTTTTGTTGTTTATTTCGTTGATATTACCTGAAAAATGATTCCTCTACGAAGGATTTCCAAACAGATTCAAAACAGGCCATTATCCAACGTGATCAAAAAAAAAAAAAATAAAATTATTTATTCGTAATTTTATATTTTTTCTACAATAACGATATAACAACGTCCGGCGGTACTGAAAATGTTTACTCGAGGTCGCTATAGTTACCGGGAAATAAGTCTGGAATCCGTTTATTATTTTCGGCAATTATATTTAATAATTCGTATTCGTAAGGAGTCTTTTTTCTTGATTAAGCCTCCCGGTCACCATATTAAAAAAAATCCGTGTTTATGTATCTTAGATAAAAATAAATTAATAAAAAAAAAACACAAAAGGTAGATCAATTTTTAATATTTTTATCATTATATGACGTTTTACAGCAACCATTTTTAAACAAGTTCGTCACTTTTTAGTTTCTAATTTCGAGAATATTTTTTCATTGAAAAATTATAGTATACTGCTCATTCTTATTTATTTACATTACGCACTGTATATATATCTATATCTATCTATCTATCTATCTATCTATCTATCTATCTATCTATATATATATATATATATATATATGTGTGTGTGTTTGTACGTATACAACAGCTGGATAGACGCTTTTCAATGTACAAATCTTGTAAGAAATGATACGTTTTGTTCTCATCACAGTCCACTCTCAACATACTTCGCCATCCCCACATGTCAAAAGCGCCGATTCTTTGTTTATGTTTCGGCTCCATATGAAAATGTTGCAAATATTAGGAGGGTATATCCTCCCTGATTTTATTTAATCTCCCCATTGCTAAATCCGCCAATTGTCTATAAGTTTCCCAGCTCCCTTTTACCCTCAAACGTCTCTTCTATAGCGAATGTGAATAACTCTGTAAATGCGTTGACTTTGAGATCTAACTTAAAGTACAACAGGAATGCATCGGGTGTTTTCCAGACAGCAATGAATCGAAATAAATGAAAGGAAACTGTGAAAGTTATATGATGTCACTACTACTTACGTAAATGTACTCGATAATGATGAGTTAAGTTTCATATTAATTTTCGAGAAACAGAGCGTAAATAAAATCTTTTTAATCACTTTGACGATAAGGCTGAAATATGTATCTACAGGGGGGGCGTTTTCTGAAATAGTTCGATATAATTTCCAATTTTCTGTTATAAAACAGTCGGGTAAACTTGAATAATAAAATAATAAAAATAACAATGACGTTAGTTTACGTAGTCCACAGCTGATCGAAATCGAAAAATCACAATAATAAATCGATATTGTTGACCGATACGTCGATTCATAAGTCTGCTTTCATTTTATTATAATAACTTTTCTCGTTCAAATGTTTTATTTTGAAATATTTCAATTTTATCCGAGCTGTCAGTCGTATCGAAAAATAAAAGTAACCGGGTATTGCTTTCCTAGATGCTGAATAAAATGTCAAATCAAGTTGAGGCGCTTTCATACCGACCGAACCAGAAAATTAAAATACTACGAACACATACATAGACATCAAGAAAATTATGACCTGTTACAATATGGTGAAATTATTGATCTCATAGAAAATCTGGTAGAACTCTCTTGCGAAGCGGATATAAGAAGAGATATTTAGTAGCTATTCGACTGAAGATGGCTTAACAAAAACAAGAAGAACGTAGATCTAAAACGAGTAAATAGAATAAAAAGTAATAAAGTTCTTATGTAAATCGAACGCTGATATTTCATTTCACATTTAATAGAGAAAAAATGTTCGTAAGAATAAAAAAAATCGTCGTGTTTTTCATAAAAAATAATAATAAAAAAAAAAAAAAAATCCGAACCGTTTCTTCGTTCGAAATATTAAAATGTACATAACTCGGTTACGAGGAGTACACGTGGTCGATTAACAACGGTAATAACGATTCGAGAGAAAATCGCTCGATTTCGCCCTTTCATTACATATTATAACGTAATGTTTTTCTCGGAAAAGTACCGCACGTACGTCCAAATGAAGTGACAATGAACGATAAAGAAAAAAGAATGAGCGGCAGGTTGATGTTGTTAGGTGTTTTGCTTTTGCGCAGAAGTGAGAAACCTGTAGCAGTGCAGTGACCTCGCGTAATCGATAAGCTCAAAATAATAATAATAATAATAATTATTATTATTATAAAAAAATAAAACGTTATCGAGGAGAAACCTCAAGGTGAAGAGAGGTGAGATCAACTTACGACGGTTGAAATATTACAGGTAGCAAAAGGGACGAAGGTAAAACTCGGGCGATTAAAATTCAAGAGAACGCCCTTCCGTGACCGTCATTTCCGAAATAAGAGGCCACTCTTAGAAAGAAACTATACACGCTCGATACGCAACCGAAATTGTTAACAAAATTGTTTCGAGCTCGATACGACGAAAATAAAATGGCCGGGTAAAATTGCACGCGTGAAAGTTTTAAATAGAATTGGAGAAATAATAGAGCACATATTCAGACATTATAAACCGACCAAGACAGTTATTTAAGGAAAAACCCAAACGATAAAGGACGAAAGAGACATTCGAAAAATATATCCATACAACAGAAACAGAAACAAAGGGATAGACGAGGAATATTAAAAGAAAAATGTTAAACTCTCGAGAAAGTTGAAACAAAAGAATACTTTTTACACCAGTCAACACACATTTTGCTGCCTACTGTTTTTGAACTGTTTCTAAGTGATGTAGAAGAAATACTTTATCGATCTCTTTTAGAGCAAAATCAATTTCTCTGTTAACACACACACACACACACACACATATATATATATTTCAGGTTATAAATATTAGTATTTACCACGTGTTTCTTATCAATTTTTGAACTCAACGCTAATCCTTACTCCTGCTATCTCAAATGCATAAAAAAAAATAAGGATATTTTGTATTTCCACTTTGTTGTCAGAGGAGGAAGAAGTTTACCACTTTTAACTCGACATAAATGACCCACTAATGTTTTTCATATTAATTTTTTTTTTCAAGACTAACGATATAGTTTCATATTACTCTTTCAATTTAGTAGAATGGCCAATATGGCGTCATATTTGTTACGGTTGTTCAAAAGGACATATTTTAAACTGCAATTTCGGCTATCAATAAAATCCATCCGGTGTGTATTCTGATAAACCCGTTGCTTCTAACAGTTTCCTTATTACAAAATTCCAAATTATTTTCTCGAGAGAAAAGGGATAGCAGATTTGTTTCTCTTTTACTATAATGAAAAAGTGGCGGATACATAGGTATAACATAAATTGTACTGTTATTGGCAGTCATCTAACTTTAGAAACCACAATTCTGTTTAGGTCTATTACCTTTTATCTGTGTAAGCTAGGTATAATTAATTCAGCACACTAAATATATTCAAAGTTAGTTCAAAATTTCCTGATAGCAAAAAAAATGTTTGTTTTTATCCGGTGATATACATATACATATATATATATATATATATATATATATATATATATATATATATATATATATATATACGTATTTACTAGGTCTATGTGTACAATTTGTGAGTTATTCGGAATTCTCGCTTAACATTTAGTAATATTAGTAACATGATGATACACACAAAGTTATCCTGTACGCTCTCGCCAATTTTTAACAGGCGATCATATCTATCCATGATTAAAAAGAAAATATATATTCGACCCAGACTAACCTATGTCTGTCCTGTTTGATGGTTAGTTTCCAACAGTACGATTAAAAAAATTACATTGATCCAAAATCACCCGTTGCACAGTTATAGTAAATCCTCACAGGGGTGTAAAACTTACCGATATGCATTCGAAATTGCGCATATTATTCATCATACGTATGTGTGTATATGTCTCTTTCGAATTACCGTATTTTCTTTTTCTTTATTTTCACGTATAATCGTATATTTATATTATATTTTATTATTGTTTGTTCAAATACAGCGCTAGTTTTAAGACAATAGTTCAGGTATCGTGTACTTTAAAAATATGCTGCACATGTGGAACGTTATTTTGTGCGTGAGTCCATCACGACAAGACAGTTTCGGAAAGAATTCAAAATTAAGCGATGTAAACCTGTACCATATCGCAATTCAATTTTAAGGTTGGTTGAAAACTTTTGAGAGACAACTTCGGCAACGGATAAAAAACGTCCTGGACAAAAAAAAAAAAAAAACGACTGGCACCCTCACAAACATCGATCGAGTTCAGGCAGCGATCATTCGAAATCCCAAACGCACTGCTCGTCATCATGCTTCTTCATTAAACCTGTCAAAAGAATCTGTTCATCATATATTGCTGGAAGACTTGAAATTTCATCCTTGTAAACCGGTAATAACTCAGGAATTAAAAAATACCGACCATGCACAACGAAAAAATTTGACCGCTCCAGATTTTTTTTTATGGAGGTACCTTAAGAGTCGCGTTTACGAAACACGTCCACGAGATGTGGAAGAACTGAAATCACGGATTTCTGAAGATATTTCGAAAATTCAGCGATCTATGCTCGAAAAATTTATAAAATGTTTCAAATGACCGTGATCCGAACGATATTGTGTTCCACAAATGATTGTAAACTAATCTATCGTTTTCTTATTTTTAAATAAAATTTCATTCAGAAATTTTGATCAAGTAGTTTTTGAGTTATAAAAAGGAAAAAAAACGACCGTCTTCTTTGGGTCACCATATATATATATATATATATATATATATATATATATATATATATATATATATGTATATATATATACACAAACGGATCGTGTCGTACTCGCACAGTCAATGTTGAAATCTACGGAGACACGAATGTTTAAATGTAAAAGGTCTATACATTCACCCCATTGCTTTGTGAGTACCAGCCTGGTGAGAAAGTAAAACATCCGGAGAAGGCAACGGAAAACCATTATGATCGACACGTTAGTCGGAACTCCATTAATCCGTGGATTAGCTTGTATCGCTTAAACCATTTACGATCAAATTTTGGGTGACTTTATATATATACATATATACTTTTGCTAAAAATCTCGTCATCTCATAAATATGATACTATAATAACGAATCGTATTTATAAAAATATATATATATACTTACATATAAATACTCGAGAGCTATTCGCGATTGTTTATTACAGTATCATATTTACGAAACGCTAAAAATATGAGAGGACGAGATTTTTAGCAAAAATAAATAAATAAATAAATATATATATGTGTGTGTGTGTACTTTAATAATTACAATAAATTGTAATGCGAAAAACTTACTTCGAACAAGTTTGCCACATATGATCGTATTTATCTCCAAATCGCCTTCTAAATGTGGTTATCGGTAGGGTTACTTCAAATTCGTACTCTATTCCGGTCGTCGTATTATTAAAAGGGGACGCATCAGATGGATCGCTATTGTTAACGAATCTATCGCTGGTCATAGTATCGCCCATCGTGCAAGACTGACTGACCAACGTCAGTTGTAATACTGATCGGACGATAGTTTTCATTCATATCGTACTATACTATTACTACCACTACTACACTACTGTTGGGGTAGAATAAAACCTAACCTATCCTGCTCGCGAATATTTACCACCTCCTTTCTACTCCCAGTTCATTATTACGCTGTTGTCTTTTTTTTCCCCGAACAGCAGCGTACATGTAATGGTGTTGAAAACAATATTACGGCTCAAGAGAAATAAAACTATGGATAAAAATAAATTCCGAACGTGTAATACAGGAAAACTAAATATAAATGATATAAAGTTGAAATACCAGAATAAAATTAAAGAAAACTTTAAGGTAGACGATATCAATGAGAAGTGGAAAAATTTAAAAGAAGTCATTACAAAACCGGCAAGTGAAACACTGAGAATACAGAATAAAGTTTATTATAAACCTGGGATAACGAATAAAATAATAGAATGGAAATAAGACGAAAATACGAAGGAAGGGAAAAATAAATACAATAAATACTGAACACTTAGTGAACAAGGAAGCAAGAAGAACTAAACAAGTATTTATAGAAGCGGAATATAGAAGAAAACTTAAATAAAAGAAATCATATAATCACATAAGAGAGTGCTTTAATGAAATCGAAATTAGGACAAATGGAATAGAAAATGAAAAAGGAAAACATATGAAAAAAAAAAAAAACGACACTGCAAAAGATCTATAGAAGAACTGTTCCAGGGAAAGGACCCAAATAAAGAAATGAATCGGTTCTATCGTTCCGAAATATAAAAAATTCCTTAACCGATAAACTTAATAATAATTTTAAAAAATATACACGAGTGATAGTTATAAACATTCATTGCTTAATGAAATTTACAGGAAAAATTCCGCAAAAAACCTTCAACGTGTAATTCATAAGTAAATTTTAAACACAATGGTTAAAATAATTTATAAAATTTAAAGAGAAAAACGAAAAATACAAAAAATATATCAAATAAAATTTATCTATAATATCATTGAATTTTAAACCTAATGCTACCCTAATAAGATATGTTTAATTCGTCTATGTTTATATTTTTTATACCTGTGTCGTAGAGACTGGTAATCGTAGTTTCCAATTTCATTGACATTTCGGTCAGCAGACATGCGGCATGCATTAAAGAATTTTAAGGTCCTGTTTTTTGTTATTTCTTGTATATAGGGATAGTTTAAAATGTCATGCATTGTTTTGAGAAAACGATTACGAATGATAATAGTAAATTATACCTCGGAAGAGTATAATCACAAAAAATCGAATATATCGGCACAATTCAAGTTTAGTACAACTAATTGAAGGGAAAATGAAAGCAAAACGATGTAGACAAGTTATGCGAACATTAAAAGGACACAAAAAAGACAATTTTAGTTGAACTTACTACTGATCGTGAGTCATAAATGTTCTCCACTAATCTACAGATTGAAGAAACGAAGAAGACTATATATGGATAATAGCTTTACACATCTCAACCCAGGTTTTTTCCACGTAATAAATTTATTGGTGAAAAATTCAGCTTCTATTACATTAAATCCATTAACCATGGAGAGCTTTAAAATATTTAATTCATCTGATACATCTCGAGTCGTCAAACTTTTCAATACACCTAATCGTTGTTCAGGGGCACGATGAGAATCCTTTCTTATACATACATCTGTATGTGTATTTTTACGGAGATAGATGTGAACATTTTTCCTCTTGAGCCGGAGGAGCTCCTTTAGAAACTAATCGAATTCATGATATTGGTAGTAGTGGTAATAAGTAACAAATGTCGGCTGAGAAACAGCAAGGTCACTCAAAGGTGTATAGATGTTTCTTCGATAGCTCAGTCAGTTGATGTTCTGCTTCGATAATGAACTATGTAAACATGTTCGAAACGTGTTTTTTTTTTCTTCAAAATAGTGACGCGGTATCGACCGAAAGTTCTTTAAATTTTAATATTAATAATCATACCGCGAAAGTACAAACTCGCTTCGATCGTATACAATAATATTTTGTTCTCCAGTGATAATCCTGATTTTGTTCCGATAATCCAAAGCACATTCCTAAACTTTATATTTCATTCATTTCGTTTTGCTACTATATGACTTTTCCAGATTAGTTGTTTATCCAAATGGACTCCTAGATATTTTACTGATTTTTTAACTGGAATTATGACTGTTGATATGAATATTTTTGATTTTGGAAATTTTTTTATTTGTAAATATTACACGGGTTGATTTTTCATCGATTCCTACACGCGACCTCCCTTAACCATGTTGAAAGTGTATTAACTGCTGATTGTAAGTTGAATTCAACATTTTCTAAAGACGAGTCGGAACAAATCACAGCTGTATCATCCGCGAAAGAAGCGATTTCTGTGTTATTTAGTACAATTAGCTGTCTAAATTAGGTTTAATTATCACTAAGTTCATCATTCTATCACTTTCAGTCATATTTACTTTGTATTATTATATTATTTAAACAAATGAACGTTACGTATGTAGATATTCCTTTTCCATTGTAATTCTCTCTCTCAAGACAAAATATAATTAAATATCTGAGAATGTTATATACGACTGAGATGATATTAGTCGACTATAATTATATTTGGTTTCCTTTCGCTGTTTAGTAATCATTTATTTATATATATATATATATATATATGTCGCGGTGGTATAGTTGCTAGAGTAAATGATAAAACTGACGATTCAGGGTTCTATCACAGTTCACGGCATAATGTTTACAAGCTTTTTCATCATCACTACAAAAGCAGGGGTGACACCCCCACTTCGTATGACATCATGTGCGCTGTATATAGTTAGTGTCCTAAATTCGAGCCAATTTTCGGAATCGAAAATAACGTACAATGGACTAGTCGCTTCAATAAAGAATAACATGTCGATGATGTATATAATGTATATTATGTCTGTGTGTGTGTGTGTGTGAGCGCGCGCGGCATGAAATATGCAATAATTATGTTAATATTAATCCAACTGTCTAGTAAGTCATACAATAATAACAATAATAATAATGATAATATAAAATAAAGCTCAAATTTAATAGATTACGTTCACGTGTATACATGTGTACACATCTTGCTGAACGTATTAATTTGAAATGTAGAACAAAACGACCGATAATACTGATTGTTTTAATATATAGTTTATTAAACGTAAAATAATATTTTACGTGCCTTTTTCAAATTCGCCTTAAATATAAACTTTGTAAACATCTTGTAAAAATCGTACAGATATGCTATCACAAATTTTGAAAACTTTAGGATTAAATTTAATGCATCTTATAAATACACACATATATATACATATATATGCATACATACGTCTAAAGATAAAAATACATAAACACCACACGAATACCATGTGTACACACACCCATATATATATATATATATAACTTTAAGCGCACTACTCAAAAGGTTAAATAATATCACAACGTTAATCAATACATTACTTTTTTTTTTTTTTTTTTGGTGGGGGGGGGGGGTCCTACAGTTTACCCATGTCTGTATATTATGGAATGAATAAGAAAGGGCTTAGTGTAGGGATGTGTAAAATTAAATAATGATATCAAAATCTAAAATATAGGAGTATAGGGCCGTATATACTTCAGCATTTTGAAGAGCTAAGAGAAATATAATATTTATAGGAAACGGATAAGGCCGTGAAGAGCTTGAGAAAATGCAACACGAAAATTACTATGATGGGAACACTTTAGGATAACATGGTCTGCATCGGCCACTAAATGGGTATCCGTAGGATGAGAGCAATTAGGAGAATTAATACTTAATAACGGTGCGATACCATTAATATGACTAATGGTGAGAATTATAAGAACAGCAATAATAACTATAATAATAAATTTTCGACGCTTACCATATTCGAGGAAGAAAAGTGGTCGCTTGATGATCGGTCGACGATGACGTCGGCGGCAATATCGTGACGTTGCTTATGAAAATTTTTCCATTCTCCATGTTAACGCGTAATTCCGATTATCCATCTTCGGTTTAAACGATTAAAAAAAATATATCGATCGAAAATAAAAAATATTATTTTTTCTTTTAATGTACCGAAATTAATTTAATTATTTTTCGGTACGTTCGAAAATTATATTATCCCGTCGTTATTTATTTAATTAGCGTTCGAATTACAAACGCGAGTTCGAACATTCATTTTCTTCTATTCGACTATATAAGTACACACAAATCGGACTAAAATTTTTAATATCATTATCATTACGATTATACGGTGATGATACTTATTATTGCGTACGCTTTTATATACGGGCGTACCTACAATAATATATGACGAAATAATCGGACGTCGAAACGATATTAAGCGAAAAAAATTTCTAAAGCTTACTCTTACGAATGACCTATTTCTACTTTAAAAGAAAAAAACCCGTTTGTCCATTTTTTACTACTACACATTCATTTCACATTTTCGTTTTTTTCCCTATAACACTGACGTATAAAATAGCGACCGAATGTATTAATTTTTTATTAGAATATACGCGGAACGCGAGCGAACAATGTAAGAAGGAATGTCTGTGAAATGGAGGAAATTAAATGAGGAAGTTAAAAAGAAATACACAAACACAAACAATATACATACATACACATGTAAAAAATTATTTATAAAGTTCGTTGTACTCTCACGTTGCGTACACACAAAAACGGTGAACGTCGGCAAGTGAACCTGAAAAGTTGTTACGTCCAGACAGAACCGTAAAAACTCGGAATTACCGAATAAGTTAAAGTTCCGCTTATTGTAACTAATAACGAGAATCACGCGATCATTCCAGGAATGAAATTGTATACTTCTCCAGAATATTGTTTATCAATCTCACCCTCCCTCTATCCGTTCATATCCTAAAACCTAACCTATACTTTTTTTCGAAACAACGTTTCAGATTTTACCTGACTTTGTTTTTTGTTCTTAAAAATTTGGAAGCAAAAGCGAAAGACCTAATATATATATATATATATATATATATATATATATATATATATATATATATATATATATATGTGTGTGTGTGTGTGTGTGCGGTTATAATATATACATTTTCTCTAAAATTAATTTCTTTCAACAAAACTGTTCATTAAAATCGATTTAACTGTATTGGATTTTTTAAATTTATTTTAGATATCGCAATCTTTTTGACATATATATTTCCTTATGCACACACACACATATATATATATATATATGTGTGTGAGTCTTTTAAACTAAAATAATTTTGAATAACAGGAAAATTATACTTCCTAGTTCGTGATTAAATTAACGACTTATGTATTCCGTTTATTATTTGTTATTTCGCTTACACTAATAAATTTAGTTTTTCGTTTTATTTTTTCATTTTTTTTTTTTTACAAAAATTCAACATTAGTTTGTTAAATAATATCACTATTAATTAAAACAAATGCAAAAACTTGTTACTGTATAAAAATATACACGAAATGTAATTATTTATTTTAAAGCGATAAAAGTATAAATTATTGATATTGAAATTAAATAATCATTTAAGCAGTTAGTCTATCTCGAGACAATTAAAATTAAATTTAAAAAAAAATAATAAACTATTATAACAAACAAAATTAAATTATTTCGTAAAACGAATAATATAATTTGTAGAACGGTTTTTATGTTTGTTTGTATTTTTAATCTTCCGTGCCGTACTGCTACAAAGGCTAAAACACGGAGTCTATTATTCTGTTAATAGGTGCGAAGATAATTTAGTGCGAACGAAGAAAGTTATAAGAGCATTTTCATTTTTAGGTAAAAGGATTTCATTAAGTGTATTAGGAAACTGTAATGAAGAGCGAATAGAGTTATACAGAGAACAAGTGCAGTAAGATATGATCTATAGTGATTTGAACATTACAGAGTGAACAAGTAGGCGGATCGGTTTCGGATAGCATATAAGACTGAGTCAAACGAATGTGATCTGTGCGGACACGAAACAGCATCATTAGATCCTATCTTGTGTGATGAAAACGTTGAATAGGCAAGATACCACTATGTTCAGGTAAATCGGAAAATTTGACTGTTGCTTGTTCCTTAAATTTATGGAACATGCAGCGAAGATATCGGAACATGTTGCTGGAAGTAGTTCTGCAGGAGTCGGTTTTAATTTTTGCGGCGTAAGTAGTGGTATTTATATTATTATTAGGCTGTTCGTTCGTTATTTGTATAATGCCAGCTGTGATAATACACAGCCGGTGTAATTATTATTTATGAGATAAACGCACTTACCAGACATCGCCCGAAATATCTGGCTGAAGTAAACGATTAGTCGATAACGCCGCGATAAAATAAAATATATGTATATCCAAATAACCATAAACAAAGAGATAGTCTTTAATTTTATATATATAAGTTTAATATCAAATTATGTTTGTAAAACGTGGATTTTGTTAACAAATATGCAACTAATCGCAATGATTTAACACTTAGTATCAGGATTGTAAGATTGAAGATGATCGTTAACATCTACTGGAACGTATACCCGGTTTAACAGGGACTATAAGGGGCTGCAGCCCCATGCAAACGGCGACTCCATTCCGTTGAGAATTTTATTTTTGCATAGCCGCGAAATTTTAACAAAATCGAAAAAATCCAAAAGCTATATACCCGAAAAACGTTAAACCAACAAAGCCAAACTCGTAATAATCCCAAAATCGTAAACACACATAATCCAACTCATTCATCTAAAAACCATAAATCACAAGACGTTAAACCCACGTAGCCCAACTCGCTGAGTCGTAACTGTAAACTGAAAAATACCCATAGAATTCAACTTATTAAAAAACTGCCTGATTAAAAGTTTTTTTTTGCTAAGTACGGAAATATTATAAACTAATTATCCAGAGTAATTTACTTATTTTATATGAAAAGAGATGTAAAAAATGAGTGTAAAATTTTCTTATTCAGCGGTAATATACCGCCTTTTGTTAAAAATGCAAAAATCACTGTATTAAAATTTATATATATATATATATATATAGTAACTTAGAAAAATAAAATATTTAATTTAAATGCGTAAGTACACGACCGGAAGTTCGATAATTACTAACAATCTCTGATAGTAATGGAAATAATCTAAAGTCGTTACAATAGACATATTAATAGTAATAACAAATTTTATTTTTTCTTTAGAATTTTCCGACTGAAATAAAGACAATGAATTAAAAGGTTTAGTTTTTTCAAACGCGCGAATCTGCGACAGGTGTCATAATACTTTACTCGGAAAATCGCGCCGGGTTCAACCCCAATTTGTGGTATAAGGGATGATGCATTTTAAGGGTAGTTTTAGTCTAGATTTGTAGCGACAATTTGGACGAACCTTTTTTATTAAGAACTTCCTTGGATCCGACGTATATTCTGAATGTTATTAAGCTTGTTAGAGATCGTTCAATAATTACGTGCTTATCGTATAACACGAGCGATAATTATTTAAGAAAACGCGAACTTGTTTTCCCACGAATAAATAACTTTTGATTCGTAAACATATTATACATCGATAATTTACGAAAAAAACCACATAAATAAATAACCGTACGAGTCGTAATAACTTTACCCTGTCGACGTACAAAAGTTTTTTCTCCTTTCTAAAGATAGTTTTTGACTGTCTGAACTTTCTTAACCGACTGTCAATAGTTCCTTCTCGAAATAATCTTTGGATATTTTTCCTATTTCGGGATTTCGATCCGCTACAAATCGAAAAATTAAAAAATAATTAGCAATTAGTATTACATAATTTTAAGAAAAGAAAGTGTTTACATAAATGCTCGAAATTATTGACGTGGTTATTCCTTTTCGCAGTAACAAACCGACTGATTAATTATTAAAAATTCTCATCGGTATACGTTAAAATAATAACCTCCACACAGATATAAATAAATTTTTTAAAACGACGAAATAAATCGCTTCGAAAAAATACTTTTTTTTTCTATTTAATGCATAAATTTTATAATGCCCGCGAGCGTCGCTGTCACTTTGAGCGTACTATTCTCACGAAATTACGAGAAATTTAATTAAAAACATTAATAAGATATAATTTATTAGTAAAACGAGGAAACAAATAAATATGTATACATTAACTTTTATTTTCCCCTTTACATTACTGAAAGATTTCTGTAAACATTTGAATACCGCAAATTCGTGTCACATAATTATATAATAATAATTTTTTTGTGATAATGGCTTAATAGTCGAAACGTTTAGTGGTATTTTTAGATAAAAATGTAGGTGATTTTTCACTATTTCTTTTTCGTTTATAATTATTTTACCGTTATTACAATTCTGTTACAACTTTATTTTTCTCGCTTCCATTAAGTCTTTCGAATAATTGTATTTCGATATCATAAAAATCATTAAAATTGTGCAACATTTATTAGGAATACTTAAAAACCTTATGTATCACAGTTGAAGAGAATTCATTTTCAAATAAAAAAAATAGATAACAATAATGTAAAACTAGAGTAGTTGTAAACCAATTTATTATACATATTAGCAATCGCAATTTTAAGAATTACAATAAACACGGAGATCCCGATTATTTTATAAATCACAAGAAACGAATGTTAACACATCAGGTGGGATCTACTTTTCATGTAAACATATTTAAATATACACACGATATGTATAAAACGCGTGTTTATACGCGCGCACACAAACATATATATATATATAATGTAACTTTATTTTCGGCGGCTATTTTAGACGATCACAAAGTTTATAATCAGATTTTTGTTAAAAATTAATTATTAATCACATCACAATCATACACGTTCAATGATTGCGGACGTTACAGCGCTGTCTAGAGATAAAGACACAATATGTATCATTCAACGGTACAAGAATTGTGGCAAAGTGTATTTATATTGTATCAGATATTGATTTTAGAACTGAATAATCGATAATTAGGCGATTTTAAAAAAGAATGATAATTAAACAGTATTGATGATTTTTATAATTTAAAATTTACATCCGGAATAATATATATGCGTCGGTGGTAGTAATGCGACTGTGTGAGAAATTAATGTAACGTATTTGTTAACATTAGAATTTGTTTTTATTTGTATTTTCCTCTAACCCAATATTTATAAAAATTCTGATTTATTATTTGTTCTAATACAGTACTATTTCAAGTTAGCCGTGTATTCAACGTTAAGAATTCGTTATACATGTATTATTGAATCGTACTATTTTAATAGTTATTTCTTTTGAATGTACTAAGAAATTTCAGAGTTGGAAAGCGTTATTCAATTATTTACAAATTTATTAATATTAGTTAAAGAGTTTAGACATATTTTTGAGTCACCATCACTAATTTATACACTTATATATATATATATATATATATATATATATATATATAAAATTATTTAAGTCAAAATTGCTGAGTTTAAATATATTACGTTACATCGATGTAGTATATAAATATTAGAGAGCTTCAACTGTATCGGTAACACTTACCCAACTGAACGGCTAAGTTATCGACAAATTTTTCAACGAAATCTACTATTATTGGCATTATAATATTATCATCGCAAATAAAAAAAAAAAACAACTAACTAAACCTTTTATAATTCATTGTCTTTATTTCAGTCGGAAAATTCTAAATTTAAAATAAAATTTGTTATTAGTTAAATAGAACAATTAATATGTCCATTGTAACGACTTTAGATTATTTCCATTATCATCAGAGAGAATATAGATTATCAAGCTTCCGGTCGAGTATTTATGCATTTAAATTAAATATGTCATTTTTCTAATTTACTATATATATATATATAAATTTTTGATACAGTAATTTTTGCATTTTTAACAAAAGGCGGTATATCACATATTACCGCTGAATAAGGTGCTCGTTCAATAATTACGTTGTTATCGTATAACACGGGCGATAATTATTTAAAAAAACGTGAACTTGTTTTCCCACGAATAAATAACTTTTAATTCGTAAACATATTATACATCGATAATTTACGAAAAAACCACATAAATAAATAACCGTACGAGTCGTAATAACTTTACCCTGTCGATGTATAAAAGTTTTTAATAAATGCCTTACATGGCCAAATATCGAAAGAAATAATTATCGTAAGTACAAAATGCACGATATTATCGTATTTCTTATATAAAATATATAGTTATAATTTTCAAAACGTTCCCTGAAACCCTATCCCCATTGTTTTGTTTTTTTAAACAAAAATTAGGAAGACATTTTGGACAATATTTCAATTAAAACAAAAAATATATATATCATATGTGGAAATGTAAACAACTAATAGTAGTTTGTTTACATCTAGGGAGCGTATACGTCAGTCTTATAATAAGAGCGTATTAGAAAATAATTTTTAAGAAAAACGCGCGAGTAATTGCTAAAATGTTAAATAACGAAAAGAGAAATATCGTACTACCAGTTAATAGAAAAGCGTATTAATAATCGATTAATCGTTTCCGATAATCGATTTCTATAAAATCAACACGAAATTTTGCGATATCATGAACTTATTTAATTCGGTAAACGAATAATTAAACATACACTACCGATTATCGTAATACTACGATCTATTTACAGTTTAATTAGGGAAATGATTTCATCACATAATTCGTCGTTGTTGCGAACGAATATCAAAAAACTTCACACAGTACGAATTCAAATTAATAAATTTCGCGTTAAAATAATATTTTCAAATTTTTTCTCCACGCGTACAAAAAATAATCTGAAACGAATTGAACTTTGACAATAATTATATTAGATCATCAATCGAGTCGATCAAATTAGACCCGTGTTCATCAAAATGGCGGCGATTTTCAGACTTAACATATTAAATAACGAGTTTCAGTCTTCGCTGATTAATATATATATATATATATATATATATATATGTGTGTGTGTGTGTGTGAAAAATAGCACAGAACAAAAGATTCCTATTGCCAGATTTCAGAAAATACATTGCGCCGAAATACATATATCTTTTAACATCCATTAATAAATCGCTTTAAAACAAAAAAATACATCCGTAAAAATAATTAAAATAAGTTATATAATTATGGCACATTTACATTTACAGAATGCGAATTATAAGCACCGCCTGCTTACGACGGCATTTTACGATACGTTCGGCCATTTTCTATATTAATTGGCAGTTTCATTTCCACGACTTTCCTGTAAAATATAAATGCGTTTAATTTTAAATTAAGACGCGATGCGCAACCATTAAGTAGTAAAACCTAGTGATGGGGTGAAAAATATCGGCGAACGCAATATATTACGGATAATATTACCTAGATACGAGAAATGAAGATATAAAAACCTTTTAAATTAGATGTAGCGCGATCTCGCGGAAACTAAAAAACCCGTTCCACTTTCAGAATAAAATCGGATCGTCGATATTACTTTATAACACAACCTTTTCTTTACACGTCGATTATAAGCATTCGAATAATATAATTAATATATATCTGACCTGCGCGGCGATTAGATCCGTTTAGTTTTCTTAAAGTATCACGTGGAACCGAATTCTTTCATCCATTTTTCGTATTTATCTAAATCTTCTTTAGAGACGCTTTTATTGCATTTGGCAAGAGCTTCTTTAAAGTCGGGAGCCGATACAGGTAGGTCTAGTTCTTCGCGAGACAGCTGCTTGATTTGTTCTGGTCGTAGACCAGCAATTTTCCTTCTCATCGACATCATAGACGCATCCCTAGAAAAATGAACAATAAGATGTTCCATAAATCGTTCAGTTGTTTCGGCTAATACTGTATTAAAAACAGTTAATGAAATCGCCATTTCTATCATGTTTCCGGTGTAGGTTAGGTATAAATTAGTTCAATTTAAAAAGATGTTGACAATAATAAAAATAAAATTGTTTATTAATTATTTATTCATATATAGAACAGATTACAGTATTTTTAACGATTGGGACAATAAAGAAACGAAGATTTACAGATAAATAAAACTCGACGCGCTTGCACGTAATTATGAAACATAAAATAGTTTTTTATTTAAGAAAATAACACTAATAGTCGTTATTGAAAAATTAATTCCTATTAGCAGATAAAATGTTTTGCTAACATTATTGAAATATTTATTTAAACAATATAAAAAGCAAATATATCATCAATGGAGATTATCGCCGCTAAATAAGAAAAATGGAAAGTTGATTTTTAATTATCGCCCGCACACAAATATAAGTATATGTTAATTTACCGTTTTCATGCTCAAATATTACTGTCGAAACAATAAATAAAAAACGAACGTGAATTTTTAGACATAATTAAAACTTGCGAAATATATACACACGTAATATTAACCTGCAAACATTAGTAATATCAGCTCCCGAATAACCGTTCAATTTAGCAGCTATATCTTTCAAATTGACTGATGGATCAATTTTCACCTCGCGTAGATTTATTTTTAATAAGGCTTCCCTACCAGCACCTAAAAATAAACAAAGAATTTACTTAATAAAACAAATAATAGCGTGTTGTCAGTTTACTGAAATGATATATAGCTAACGTTAAAATATATTAGTATTCGAAATTTTGGGCAAAATAAACGTTATATAATAATAATAACACAATATTTTCCATGTGTAAAGTTCAGGATTAAATACGTAGATAATTAACAACAAAAAAATAATAAATAACGAATCGAATAAAGTTCATCCACAATAAATGAAATTAACTCTAATAAATAATAATAATAATAATACCATTTGGTAGCGGTATATAAATACGTTTCTCCAATCTTCTTCTCAAAGCTTCATCTATGTCCCATGGAAAATTCGTAGCTGCCAACACCATGACTATTTTACTAGAATCTTCGTCAGAACCAAGTCCATCCATTTGAACAAGTAGTTCGGATTTGACTCTTCGAGATGCTTCATGCTCTGATTCGGAGCCGCGTCTCGAACATAATGAATCAATTTCATCAATAAATATAGTCGACGGAGCGTAAAACCTGGCCTGTGAAATTTGAGAATTATTTCATTTTTTAGATAATAACACAAACTTGATAATACGAACGAAGAATTACAATTTTCACGTATTCGAATTACATTATCAAACAATTATTATCGTTTAAATATATATATATTTATTAACCATTTCGAACAGTAGTCGAACTAGTTTCTCGGATTCGCCCCGGTATTTAGATGTAAGCGTTGACGACGAGACATTAAAGAAGGTAGTACCACATTCAGTAGCTACAGCTTTTGCCAACATCGTTTTTCCAGTACCCGGAGGACCTACCATCAAAACACCTTTCCACGGTCTTCTAATACCCTACAAACATTTTTAATTCTTTGTTACAATCGATAATGACCTCAAGATGAACTAAACCACCTTACGAGAAATATAAAATTACGAATTATACAAACATTACATTAAAATTAACTAACCCTAAAAAAGTCAGGCATCCACATTGGTAAAACAACGGCTTCTTCCAGTAGTCTTTTAGCTTCGTGCAAATCGGCGATATCGTCCCAACGTACATTCGGATTCTTCTGAACAATATCTCTCTCTAGAAATACAGATAAAATCAATAGCCGCGAATTATGATGTTTAATATTTCATAAAACATGTTCAAATCCATTATCAAATCAATTTATTAATAAATTACCTAATATATCGACCAATTCGTGATCGTATCCAGATGATTCAAATCGTTTCTCTTCAACGGCAGGTTCTTTTTCTTTGTCATCCTTTTCTTTATCGCCTTTCTCTTGCTAAAAAGAAAAATCAATAATTCTGCAAATAATTTTCAACATATAAGTAAAAAATTGATTAAAACCTCGAACGAATCATAAGTATAGGTCGACCATAATCGTTTCAATTTAAAGTACACGATATTTGTAGCAAAAGCCGTATTAATAATTCGAGCTTGACGAGAAGAAAATGCGAAAAAGTTTTGAATCGACGAAACAATATTGCAGACATATTTCTTCACTTTGTTCGTAGAACAATTTTCAGAAATGATATAGGACTGAAATTCTAAATAAAAAAAATAAAAAATATGTTGCTTAATGGTGTATTTTTAGTACATATTACCATGTTGTATTAGATTACAATAATAAATTTTGGGTCGCTCAACATCAAAGATGCGATTTAAAATAATCGCTTGTTTAGCGTTCTGTTATAAATGTCAAATCATGTTAGAGCGGATGTCACGATACATATTCTGCATGAACTTTTTAAAGGTAGGGTTACCTTTCGCAGAGTAAACGTGAATTGACTATCAAGATCGTGAGATTTTACCCCGTTAGACTTTTCTTATGAGGTTTCCTGAAATCGCAGGTCTATGCTTATAAACCGCAATCGACTAATGCCCTTAAAGTCAACATTACCAATGCTATCGCTCAAATTCGGTCAGATCCATGCCACAAAATAATTGAAAATTATATAATAATAATGCTTTTCCTTAAATAACAAAACAAAATTATATATCAATAACGCATAATCCACAAATAATATTCTATAAACATCAGAACATCTTAGTTTAATACTTTTTATTTACGTGCTCTAATTTTAAAAGAATAATATACTAAATTTATTTACTAAAGTAACGTTAGTTCCTAATTTATCATTGAATACCACATATAATTATAACATATACTTACATAAAAGTTGAATATATTGGAGAGTAGTGATTTTATTAATTAATTATAAACGAGCAAAATAAAACACAATCACTAAAAGTTTTTTAATCGCGAAGCTTTTCGACCGTTACGTCATTTTCAAGCGCGAACTAAAATTATTACATCTTTTTTAATATATATGAAAAATCAAAATGTTTATATAACAACAACTTAAAATTTGATATACATATTTCACTAGCCAAACATAATTTCAATTTTAGATTAATTTACAATAAATTTCATTGATTTTTGAAAAATTCTTCATCAAAATTGGTGAATATGTTTTATAAATGAAATTTATTGTAAATTAATCTAAAATTGAAATTATGTTTGGCTAGTGAAATATGTATATCAAATTTTAAGTTGTTGTTATATAAACATTTTGATTTTTCATATATATTAAAAAAGATGTAATAATTTTAGTTCGCGCTTGAAAATGACGTAACGGTTGAAAAGCTTCGCGATTAAAAAACTTTTAGTGATTGTGTTTTATTTTGCTCGTTTATAATTAATATACTTACATTATTCGTTTTATTTTGATGATTACCATTTCCATAATTATTATTTTTAGTTTTCTCGTCTGTTTTCTTCGAAACAGACTTGCCATCTAGTCGTCTATTTAAAGTACCGTTTTTTTGATTTTTGACAACATTTTTGTTATTATTATCTTGTTTCCTACTTTTTAATTGCCTAATCTGAGGTCCTGGTCTGAAAAAACAAAAAAAAAAAAAACCCAAATCGTAACCTTATATAAAATACAAAATTCATTAAATTGTCTTCCAATTGTAGCAAACGTTCATAATAAACTGTTTCCACATTATCGAAATTTAATACAAAAAAAATGTGACATAAAAGTTTATTAAATGATCAACTTTGCAAATATAGCAAACGTGCACAATAAATTTCTCGTGAAAATTTGATAACACAACAAAGTTCAAATATAAAACATTATTAAATGGTCGTTTGCAAATAATGTGTCGTCAAACAATTTTTTTAAATGATTCCAACATATTTATTACATAATTAATAATTAAAAATAAATATCGAACGTAATATTGAGTACAACAAATTGTCTCCATATTTTAATAGAAGTGTATCACAATGAAACTTGAAAATACTAGAAGATTTATGTAACTTTTCCGAAATGCACATAGTCTTTGAATTCGAAGAACTAAGCTATGTCTTCCACAGATGGCATAATACCTCCTACACAGGCAAATTAGTTGATCCGTCAAATAAATGTGCAATGTTCGAATATTTTCCTATTTTTTATTGATTTTTTAAATTATAATGGTATCGGAAGTTATTGGTGTTTAGTTAATTCATTTTGTATTCTTATTTTGTCTACATAAAATCGCTATATTACGCATAATATTGATAAAAAATAAAAAAATAAAATTAATACGAGATATTTATTACTTACCTGTGCCCTGCATTAATAGGAGGCGACCACATATCAGGATCACGATCTTGTACAGAAGGCCATACATCTGGGTCACTAGTCGGCGATGCTGGCTCGTATAAATTTAACGAATTTAACTGTTGTTCCAGCGTTAAATTACGTTTTAAATGCTGGGCATCTAAACATTAATATGAAAAATATATTAATGAGTGTCACGATAAAAGTGGAAAATTATCAGTTGCTCACCTGTAACATTTGTTTCTAAATAATTGCACACGAAATATTGAAACAGTTAATGTAAACGATAAATTAACACACTATTTTTTTGATACGAAATTATTTTCACAATTAGGATATTTTTCTAATTATACAAGTAAGTCATCTTCACAGGATATTTTAAATTGACTAATTTACTGTTTAATAAAACAATTCAATAATGTAGTCTTCAAACATACTTAATACAACGAGATCAAACAGGTAATCAAAACGCATTTTTAGAATTAGTTACGAGACATTTAAAATACCGATCTGAATACGTTTATCAGTATAACTTCGCGTACAAAGAAAGATAAATATTTAATTTTAAATAGCATTAGTGTATAAACGAATATTGTTTTTAAATATATTAAATAACAACTATCCTTTATATATTTCCCAGAAAGCGCGAAATTTATCGTTCTACAGATAACTCATTAACAAACTTTTATTTAATTTTACATCCGAATTGATGTAATGATCAAAGCACACACATATCTAAATACGTAGTCACTAGTAATTTGAAATATAAGAACATCCGTTATTTACACGTATTATTTGATGAAATAATACGATAAATAATTTTTTTTTAACAATTTATATTCAATATAATTTCAAATAAAAATGTCCAATAGAACGTAGGATTTATAAAAAAAATAAACTTACTTAAATAATTTTTCTATAAATTTGCAACTTACTAATTATTCTATCACCGTGGGCATCGGCTCGAAACAACTGTAGGGTACCCTGAGTAGATTTTAAATACTCGTATTCCACGACAATTTGCTGCTGCACCTAAAACGTCGAAAATATTAAAATGAAAGATATTCTGAATTTTTATTACAAATGCCAAAAAATTATTTCGTAGAATAATAATTTTAAAGCTAATCTGGTTCAAAACAGTACTTGAATAAAACGTACTCAGTTTTTTAAACAAATAAAAAATGTTATACATTCACAATGCATGAAAATATTTCTGAATTGAAAAAACATATCGTAATCATTAACTCTTAATACATTTCTTTGAAACTAAATTTATTTTATCACAATGTAATTATATAAAACTGAAAAATAATCACGTTAATACACGTAAAAAAGGATGTATACTTAAAACCAGTATCGAAATCTAGTAATTTGAACGTAGAATGTACAGAAAACATAAAAATAGGTAAAGTGAAATAGAACACCGAAATAATGTTCAATTTTGTAGAAATAAAAAATTACATACCTTAGTTAAAATAAAATACACTTCAAAAACAGAAATTTATATATATATATATATATATATATATATATATATATATATATATATATATATATATGCAAATATTTTATAAAATAAAATTTTTGATTTTTTTACACATAATGACACAATATGCCAAACATTTAAAGATAAACATTTATATAGGAAAATAAATGTTAATATGATGAATTATGTATAAATACCTATAAAGCTTACCGATTGCCATTTCTTTTTTCTTGCAGGATCTACGATAGACAAAAGCAGCCTCTGTATATCCTGTATAACACCTTGATAATATACTTCAGACGCTTCATAATTACCTAAAAGTGCCATTTCTCGTGCAACTTGTGTATTAACACATATTTCATTAATCGAAGCAGCCATCACGGTCATCACCACTGTAACAAATAAAACAAAGTCAGTATTAGGTACTTATATATTGAGTGGATAGTAAATTAATTTAGGTCTTGGTGAACATTAAAAATTGTAACAAACTATTATGTGTACACGAACTATATCGTAAACATTTTTCATATATCAACAGTTCTTGAAATATCTCACCATAGTTGGACAATTCCATTGATACCATCTAAAGATATTAATTCTTGCATTACGATTAGTTCATAGTAAACAATTTACAATTTAAGTAATTTGAAATGTTTATTTTAACAAATCGAACATTTCTTAGTGGAACTAAATACTAAATTACACTTAGCATACACGAAACAACAGCCCTAATACAACTTGTATAACTATTAACTAAATTACTAGGAAAAAAAATATAAAAACAATAATAACGGTTCCCTGGGACGTTTTTTTTTTGTTTGTTATTTTTCAATAATCTAGGTCCGAGGGAAAAGTGTAACGCGTTCTGTAGATATACATTTAATATTTTTAGTCTTTAGAAGCGAAATTTAACACTTTTGAATTTTAAATGTTTTAATTATGAAATATAATTAGAAAAAGTCCTTATAAAACTTATTTGAAATAATTTTTAAAATATAACTAATTAAATTTATAAAAGTGTATTGTAATGACATTTAGAACAAAATGAAAAAATAAGACGTTGTTAACAATTTGCAAAAACATTTAAAGCAATTCCTCTTTCTGTCATTAACGTTTTAGGGATGGCTTTCAGGCAGAAGAAAAATTTGTTAAGAACTTCAAGTGTGGTACATGGTTTTTAAAGGCTTGACTTATGCAGTAATGAAAAATTTTACATCATATTCCTGGTACCTAAATGACCCAAAGGGACAGATAAACTGAATAATTGCATATTATGTACGAATAAATGTGTAGGGTAATATAAAATGTGTGTATAAATCTTTGCAAGATGCAAAACGGTAAACGGTTTTTGCTCAATAATTATATAAATGCAATAAGTTTTTATTATGAAATATTTTATCCTCATTGCTTCACTATTAGAATTATTTTTGTACGTTCGCATACCGTTTTAAATACCTTACAAAACTAAGTAAAAATTTTATTTAGAAAAAATTGCAGCGTGGTAGCCAGGGTATTTATAATTTATTTAAGCGTAGCTAACTGAAAATTACTGAAACCCAAAAAATACAACTCATTGTTCTACCTTTTTACAAATTCTGTAAATAAATATTTTCTCGATAATTTTTAGTCATTAAAATATATGTAAAAAATTACTTATCCTGTCAACCTTTTTTTATAGAAGAAAAAAGATAATAGATTAATTAGAATGATTAATTGTTATAAGTATAATTTGTTCAAAATCAGTTTGTATAATTTTTAAAGTTACAAAAAAACTTTACTATCATTAAATGAACGATGATTTAAAAATCTGTTACTTATGCACTTTGCTTATATTCGAATAATTTTTAAACCTAATATAAATAAACGTAATTAACCATCAGCATATTATGTACAATTTTATATAAATTGCACCGTTCCAAAACGCGTATCTATAAATTTTGTGCCAGTATCCAAATGCAAATAGAGGGACGTTTACTGCGAACACAATTATGTATTCTTTCTCTAATGAGTTTGTAAATTATTATTTTTTAAAAAATAGTACAACCAATTTAAAATATAACAATCAAACTTTTTTTTCGGGCTACAACAGATGTTTTTTTCCGTTTTGTATATACAGAGTAGCTTCTCACTTATTCGAGTACGTAAAACAAACCTATTTATTTTAACGAATATAACCTTAATTTTCATATCGTGGAGTTGCCAAAGGAGCTTCCTCATTTTAGAACAACAAGGAACATGTTTTAACTGTATGAGGCGGATATTATTATTTACACGGCTATCGTACTAAGCGCTTAGTTCGTGTGATGTGAAACCTTGAGAATACTAGAATCTAAGAAAAACATTATCACATTTAATAACGTTATTGAGCATATACGGCCGTATTTGGACGTACATTAACTGTAGGTAATGATTTAAAATCGTAAATATTGTTACCTTTACTCCTATATTTAATTTTGATTTAAAAAAAATAACAAAAAAACTACATAAGTATTCGGTAATGGCACGAATATTTCATGTTAGTTTGTTTAAGTACATAAGTAACTAAAAACACACACACACACACATATATATATATACACCTCTAATAAATTCAAATTCACAAAGTAAATGAAAACATTAATGTAAATTAATTTTATTTAAAATAAAAAATAAAAAGACAGGTAAGAAATTTTAACACTTAGCGGTCGTAATTTATATACACATCTTCTTCATCGTTTGAGAATATGAAACCATTCTACATATGTCGTCCGCCATATGTTTCGGTCCTCTGCCGTATATCGTGTAGGCACTCTTCCTTGTTTTCACCGACCTTCAACCATACCCTCCAAAATTAGATTTCCCAGACTGTTTTGACGTATGATATGACCGAAGTAAGTTACTATTCGCTGCCTTATTATATCTCGCAGCCGTATTTTTGGACAGATTTCATTTAACACCGACAGGTTTGTTCTCTTTTCGGTCCAGGGAATCCGCAGCATTCTTCTCCAACAGAACATTTCAAAAGCATCTATTCGTCGAACATCCATTTTTTTTTAAAGTCCAGCATGCATACAGAAACATCGAGAAGACTAAGGTGCTCATGAGGCGAATTTTTGTATTCTTCCTTATGTCATAGCTCTTCCATATTTTTGTTAGTTAAGCCAATGTATTTTTTGCAGTTCCTATTTTTTTTTTAATTTCATCGGTCGATCTTCCATCTTTGGTAATTATTGAATCTAAGTATACGAATTTATCAACTACCTGAAAGTAATGCTATTGCTGGATGTTATCAGAGTTGTTCCGATCAATAATCATTATCTTAGTTTTGTCATTATTTTTTGTTAAGACTGCAGCTTTGCTTATGGTTTCCAACTTTCTGAGTAAAGTCTGTAGCTTCTCTTTAGATGAGACAAATATGGCAGTATCATCATGCATGTTCCTCCTATTTTAACTCCATCTTTCCATCCATCCGTGGTCTCTTTGATTATCCATTCATTGTATATGTTAAATAAAATAGGGCTTAGTATGCATCCCTGCCGTACTCCTTTTCCGGGCTGAAATTTCTCAGATTTATTTTCACTTTTCCACTTGTGTTTTTATATAATGATTTAATTAATTCCATCAGATGTTACGGTATACCAGCTTCCTCTAAAACTTGCCATAATTTTACCCATCTTACACATTCGAACGCCTTTGCGTAATCTATAAAGCATACGTAAATTGTAATATTGAATTCGCGCCATTTTTCAATTATCTATCGCATATTTAGTATTTGATCCCTCGTGCCTTTTCCTAGCATAAACCCTGTTTGTTGCCATGATATTTGTGGTAGTACGTAAGGTTTCAATCAAGGATAATATGCAATATTACTTTACTATCATGTGACATCAGTGCTACAGTTCTGTAATTTTGACATATGTCTGGAGGACCTTTTTTATGGATCGGGACATAAATTGACGTTGTCCAGTCTTTTGACCATATGCCTGCAATCTATATTTTTTTGCACATTACATGTAAAATTTCTGCCATTAAATCCCCTTAGTATTTTAACATTTCTGTTAAAATTCGATCCTCTCCTCCTGCCTTATATGCCTTGAGTTTCTGTAATGCATTTCGTATCTCATCCTTAAGTATCATGGGTTCAGTTTCCGTTATATTACTGAAGATTTTCTTTGCTTATTTTTCTTCTCCGTGTAATTTCATCAGTTCTTCGCAATATTATTGTCGCATCTTATTTTGTCTTCTTCACTTAGGCTTTCACTTTTTATTTCTAAGTATTGTGTGGTGAAACGTCTCGTTATTATTTTAATTTTTTAATACATATTTTTCACTTCATTTGTGTTTTTATTTTGCTCAATATGCTCACATATGTTATTCAGGAATTTATTTTTATCATTTTTGCATTGTTGCTTTACTTGTTTATTAATATCGCGGTATCTCTGAACCATTTCTTCACAATTAATTCTTTTATTTTTAATATGTTTTCGCATCTTTATCGTTGTCCATGTTTCCTCTGTGATCCATGGTTTCCTTCTACTGTGAGATACCATGTTAACATTTCCGGTAGCTTCGCTTGCTCTTTCTAACGCACACTTTGTGTGTTCCCAAATGCTATTGGCATCATCATACTGGCGTGTTAACCATATTATACGTTATAGGTCTCGCATAACTAGGTTTTGATAACAATTATTATTTCGTAAATGCCATCTGTTAGGTACATTTTTTTTTTTTGGGCTTTACAATTTTGTAGCTTGATTTTTAATTTTATTGCGAGCAGCTGGTGATCACTATCGCATTCTTTCCCCGAGAAAGTTTTTCCATTTCCAATTGACGATCTCCATCTCGAATTGATTAAGATGTAGTCAATCTGATTCCGAAATCGATCACCTGAGGAACGCCACGTATATAGACGTCTTGGGCGATGCTTAAAACCGGAGTTACATATGAACATTCTTGTACTAGCGCAGAAGTTTTAGTTGAAGCACAAACTTGAATAATGTTTACGTTCGGAAGTTTTATATTCAACTATAACCAGTTTTCCAGCTTAATTTAAACCACGAACATTCCATATATTCATTCCAGTCGCATAATTTCCACGCGATGCCTGGTTTCCTACATCATCGTGGCCAGTCGTTAATTTAACACTATCAAACCCGGACCCTAGATAGCGCCGATTGCTCTTTCATTGTATAATTTTAGTTTCATAATTGTTCATAGAAAAGGTACGCCGGTGGTTTTCAGTTGCCTTCCAGCAGATTTTCTGTTAGAGTTTACTCTCTTAGCCTTTAGATAAAATAATTATTGCGTATGCTTGAAAATGACGTAACTATCTAAAAACTTTGCAATAAATAACTTTTAGTGATTAATTATGATTTTGTTTGGTTTATAATTTATAAAATCACTACTCTCCGATATATTCAATATATATAATTAGTTTCTGACGCCTATTAATGATAAATATTTTACATTAAGTTCGTTACAAAACAGAAAAAAAAATCACGAATTATCGAAGATGAAGTTGTCACATCAAATGAATCACTAGGATATGTAGATTAAAAATACAAAAAAGAAATGCGTTGCATAGTTTTACATATATTTGTAGAGTGAGAATCGCGAAAATTCTATAACGCCAAAATTTGTCAATTTGAAAACAGTAAGCAGGTTAAAGCGTACTCATAGGGTCATCAAACAACCGTAATTGTATGATTATATGTATATATAATGTGAGTTGTTGATAAGTGTGAATCTTTAATTATTGTTTTTGCGTTGTTTTTTTCATATTTACATTTTTTTCTCGTGAGTAATGTAAAGTCGAATTATTCGGCAACATCTATTTTTGGTGGTTAACTCTAATTCGTGATTATTTAGTTCTGCTAGGGTCGAACGTGATCGCTGTCAATAATTGCATGAGACTACACTATGAATTAAGACCGTCTTGTTTCGCGTTATCTTCATCAAGTTTGGCAATTATTTATCTTTAAACAATGAAGCCATTGTTTTCTACTCTACGTTTAAAAATAAATGTTTTCTCTTCGTCTCATTCCCCCTTTCTCTCTACACACACATATACATATATACGCGCACACACACACACACACACACACACACTATATATATATATATATATATAGGCAAATATGTTTATACTAATTCTAAAATTTCGGAACGTTCTTTATAAACTCAATTTATGAGTGCAACAGAAAACTTTTATTTTTTATAACTTATTATTTTTAAAAATTAAATGAAATAATAACTATAATAATACTAATAATTACATTGTTAATGATAGCAGTAACAGTATTAGTAGATATAGTATTAATATTTATTTTATCGCATGACCAGCGAATAAACGAAAGTATACTATAAAAAACCGGTTAAATTAAATTATTTTTATCACGTTTTAATATAAAAATAAATATATAGAAACTAAAAATCAGGAAATAAGTAATAGGGCTCTAAATAAAATATTTTGAAAGTAACAACCGAAAGAAGATGAAAACTTTAAATTATACAAAGAGAAACAAGTAAACTTAATTGTGACCAAATTATTTGAAGTTTCTCACAATTTTTAACGCCGACTATATTATATTCTATGCCAACATTTTAAACATCAAAGCTAACAGAAAATGGTAGACGTGGACCGTATTTTAAAATAACTAAAATTCTAAAATAAATCAACTTGTGATTGTTAAAAAATACGCTGTTTGTATTTAATATACAAGTTATTAATAATGTGATAACAGATTGAAACAATATCTAAAGTAACAAATTACAAAGAACGAACTGGATTTATTAGTGTCAGAAGAACCGGAAATAAACTTGTGTATATCCGACAATTAACTGAGAAAAACCCAGTATCGAATATCGTAAAGTATTCCATTGTGTGAGACGCGACCAGCTATTGGAAATATTAACCTTCATGGGTGCACCAAGTATGCAATCTAATAAACAATTTCTATGTCCGACTAAAAGCTGGGATAAAGCTTGACGGCACTCTTTCAGAAAAATTTCATCCACAGTATCGTAATTCATACTATCAGATACCCATTGAAGGCTATAAAAAAGTAGTTTATAATACGATTTACTGAACAAGACAAAGTACAAGACTTAGACTCGTAATCAACAAGGATAAGACAAAAATTATAATAGACAAAAAACAACAATTCCCAGAAACAGAATATTATATAGGATATAGAAAATAGTAAGTTTATGCACATAATTTTTATTATTAATAAACATCCATTGCAGAAGCGTAAATGATATTGAATATGTTAGCAAAGTCAGCAATGACGAGACTAAATAAATTCAATTACTCTCTCAATAAAAATAAAGCTAGTAAATAATATTTGCAATATTTTCATGTAGAACAAAAACCTGGGCTCTACACAAATAAGATAATCAAAAATTCGACGCCTTTGATATGTAAACATGTCGCAGAATTATGAAAATCCTGACACACACACACAAAACTTATCAATTCTCGAAGTTCTAAACATGAAATGGTGCCATTGTACATCGTACTAATAGGAAATCTTAAAATAATATGGATGTGTCATTAAGAACAGTCTGGTAAAAAGTATAGTAATCAGACAGGAAGGAGGGGAAAGTAACCGACTCGTGGATAGATACTATTGCGAATCTCACTGGATTAACAAGAACTCAAACTATAATGCAAAGCCGAAACAGAGACGGTGCAAAAGGATTTTTATTTATTAACCATGGAATAGTAAACATTTTTGTTTGAATATATTTAAAAAAACAAAAAAAAAAAACACTAAAGGGATTAACCCCAAAAAAGTAATATGATTACCTAAACTACCAGAATGTCTACGAAATCGGGAAAATCGAATATTAATACCAAAGTCAGGAAGTAAAGTGAGAGCTGACTCACATTATGGAAGACTTCGGTATAAACATCAGAATTGATCAGCAAGTTCTAAAATCAGTATGATTTTTAATTTGAGCAGGACGATTCTAGATTATAAATTTAAGTTCTTAATTAATATTAAGATAAATTTAAATAAATTTTAACTACATACGGGGAAACCGTTAATCAAAAAAAGAGTATATATACTTTCATATATATATATATATAATCAATTCATTATTTCGTAACACGTATACAAATGTACGTTCTTACGGGGAATAAATAATCTAATAATTCAAATTCAAAATTCAAATTTATTTCAAGTTTCTGTTTTATTAATAATAATAATAAATTAAACTTTATTTAATTTATTTTATTTACAAATGTATATAACAGAACGCGATAGAAGCTAATTCCATAAATGCGAGGAGGTACTCAATCAGGTTAAAGCTAAATTTAAATAAAATATTTCAAAATAAACAAAGAAAAAAAAATGAAAAAATACAAATAAAAATGCGAACCAAAACAACAAAGTGATATCTATAATAAATATAATAAATTGATTTCATTTATTAACTACATCAAAATAAATCAAAAGAAACGATAGCTATTATAAATTTTTACATAGGAAAAATGGACTTGTATAATAACACATAATGAACGTATTTGTCATTATTTATAACTGAAACGAAATTTCTACGAAATCGATTTCAATACGTTATTTATTGTGCAATAGTTTTGTCAATCACTGATCATTATAAATGATTTCGCTATTTAATTGACGCGTATTTAATTAAAAAAATAAGATACATACACACACGCATATATATATATACATAGTATACTAGTGTATTGTGTATTAATCATCCATGTAGCTTTGATATGAATCATCGTAGTATAGGAAACATATCTCACGGGAAAAAATAATTTCGATCTCACGTTTTGTCCGTAAATAGTTAATTTATGTCTTTTTTTTTAAACAAGTTATTAACTTATTGATCGGTACTTGACATTTTTAATTGTATTTATTGTATAAACTTCTCTCAAGATTTTATGCAGAATTCTACGATACAAAAGTTAGATCTGCCGCAAAAGAGCAGGATCAAAATAAACGGAGCTAAAGGAAACTCACCGGTAATATTAATAACAGAAATCTTACCGAACAAAATAAACAATAACAAAGTCGATGGATCGGATGATGTAACCTCGAACATTATTAAAGAAAGAGAGCGGTTTTTATGTTTGCTAAGAGATGTTTTTAAAAAGTTTTAGAAGAAACCAGATCGTGAAATGAAGCAGTTGTAATTACGTAAAAAGTCGATACGACTAAACTCGAAACCCGTAGACCAATTAGCTTACTATCGCACATATTTACAAGCTCCATACGAGTATTATCGTAAACCGACCGATGGACATAAATAAATCATCATCAATCACGCGAGCTAGCGAGTTATAAATTCGATTTTAGAACGCATGATCACGTGTATACAGTGAGGATCTTATGTTCTAAGAGTAAAGAATATAATATTATGGGATTTATAGACGATTAAGAAGGATTTGATACTTTGGAAACACGGACACCACGGTATAGAAGATGAATGTATCAATATAGTAAGAAATGTTTACAACTAGTCAAATAAGGAAATACCACTTACAGAAAGCACTGATAAAATCTCACGAGAAAAACGAGTTAGACGAAATATCTCTGAAGCTTTTTGTACATCCTCGGAGTTCACGTTAAAAAGTTTAAATCGGAATTCGAAATGCATTGATGTTTGCCAATAACTATATCGTGTTTATTAGTAATAATGATAACTGATCTTCGTAACTGCTCTAAAACAGTAGGATTAACGATAAATAAAGACGAAACGAAGGTCGTGACAAATACCGTCAATTAGAAATAAAAATATACGGACGAAAATTAGAATAGAGTAGTAAATACGTATATTCAGGTTAGGTAATTACAACGGACAAAGAAGCGATGCGGAAACAAAAGACGAACACATTTCTTACGGATAGGTTTGGTCAATACACATCCACATATGGAACGGAAACTCGAAGTCTTACGAAGTATGGCATTAAGAAATTTGCAGTGACACAGAGGGTCCAAGGAAGAACAATGCTTGGGATTAAGTTGTTGGATCGAAAGTGCAATACGCGGATGAAACGACAAACTAAACTGACGGATATAGAGGAACGTGTAACAAAACGGATGAACGATGGACCAAAATAATAACGCAGCGGATACCGACAGAAAACTTTTGGATTCATGGACGGCGTTGTGGCAGGATGATATATAAAAGTTCGCAGGAGTGAAATGGATGAGAAGCCCGCGATAGATATAAATGAAAAAATATGACAGCTTACATTCAGCAATGGATAGATATAAACGGATCGTGTCGATTTTTTTTTTTAATTCCGTTTATCGTCGGTAAGAATTTTGAGCCAAATTTGATAAAAATTTCCGCGTAGCTAATTTTACGGTTTAACGTAAGCATATGTATTAGTTTCAGCAGTTTTCACAAATTTTCAGAGGCTCCTTTGTATATATATATATATATGTAACAGATTCTGAAAGAGATAATCGGTTAGGTTTAAATTTACGTATAATTCGTATTAAAATTTGTTATCTTGTACAAATGTTCGTTTCTCAATTTTTGATATTTAGGATATTCTTTTAAAAAAAAAAAATATTGAACGATACCCAGTAATGTATATAAATTTTTCTTTTGTTAGGTCACTTCGTTCAAGGTGCGTTAATTTTGTTTCTACTAAAAAATTGGAAATTATTTCCGTGTTCTCATATTAATTTCATTTCGCACATTCGTATATATATATATATATATATATATATATAAATAAATGATTTATTAAATTATTTTGCGTTTGTCATTAATTTGTAAATGCCTACAGAGTCCTACAATCCATTAATCTGCGAAAGTAATAATTTCAAACCAACTCCGAAAACTACCTAATATTATCAACGACCTACGATAACGCTAAAATCAGAACGCGGTGTTGCGCACTTTCTTTTATTATCCAGTATAGGAGGAGAATAAAACTTTTAAATAGCGACACAACTCGAACAAAAAAGATAACGATAAGAAAAGGACTGCCGTAGAGATTGTTCGCAACCTATATTCGTATATTCGATAGACAGCGTGTCGTAAGATTGTATTCGTTCATTAACGACGAAATTACCAAAGAGAGGCGAGTAGCAATTACATTCGTTCGTATTTATAACGCGTCATTTCTCATGAGAGATCTGTATCGTTACTTTAACGACTATTGTTGTCGAGAAATTACAACTGTTAGATGTAGAAGCGAAATTATAGAGTAACCGAATCTAGCTCATCAATAGGAATAATTTTATCGATACTACGCTATCAAATTAATCGTAAACCGGTTTTATATCTTTAAAGAAAATCGTTCTGTCGATAATTTTAATCGTAATTCTTATATATTTCTAATAGTTCGCTAATTCAACTAACGTTCTTACTTTTAGACAGGATTGAAACGGAAACTGTCTCTTAATCGACATCGAGAAGAATGACGTTGGACGTCATTTTCAATATAACTCGAAAACTACAAAAGGAAACTGTAACATTTTTTATAATTATAAAGACCGTAAATATTTTTGGCTTACTTACAAATTCATACCGGGGTCTGCCTTTTTTTTTTGTAAAATCGTATATTTCAATAAATTTTTACAATTACACAGTCATATTAGTGCACATACATGCAAATAAATAACATATATGTAACACTATTTACCACACACACCCACAGCATATATGAACTGACACACACTATAAAATCATCTACATATATTCAGATTAAAAATTACACGTGTGTAATTATATTTTACCTCATCTCGCCAAGCTTTCGCTTTGTCGACAGGTATCGAACTAATTAATTAATATTTATACACCGATGTACATGTACGTACACACATATATATATATATATACATACACATACAACTGTATAAATATTTTTAACAGTTTATTTACCGAATATAGTATTCCACTCATTATAAAAAGTCATTTATACGCCTCACTCATTTTCTACACATTTACACCATCATTTTTACTTATAGTAGCCCCCTGATATCCGACTATCCCTCTTTCTCGTCATTTTCCATTGTACATATCTTTTTTTAATAGTTTATTTATAATTTCATTATCTTGTAACCATTCTTTGAGTTTTTCTTTTAAAATCGCTGTATTTTTGTCGTTTATTACATCATCAAGCATTTGTGTAATTACGAATTTATCAGTCTGATTACCGTACTTTGTCTTATATTTTAGTGTTTTTCTTAAATTATATTTCGCAATTTCCCTTTAGTCCGCATCAACAATTTAAAATTGATTTAAATAATTCGATGTTTTTATCATTAAACACAATCCCCTTACATCTAAAACACTTTCCGCGTTAATTCGTAAAGTGCGGCTTGACTTTCTTGTACCGCTATTAAGCTCAAACATTTTTTTTGTAATCGATTTATATTTATTATATAAGATTTACTTGCCAGACATATCTCAGCCGGGAATCTACGAATGCATAGTAAATTATCTTAAGGGTCTACTTACATAATTCCGGACAGTATATAGGTCATACGTAATTTGTTTTCTACGAAGGCAGTATGTTTGTTCCATCTCATATTCTCTTACCATTTCTATTTTATTTCTTCGTACATATATTTTCTTCCGTCATATAGTGAGCACGATCGTTTGAATGCATCCACAAAATGGTTTTATATCTTATTCGGCCCTTAACAGGCTTTAGGAACATACAATTTTAGTTTTCGTTGTATTTATTACCGAATTGTTATCGTGAGCCCATTTAGTAATTGTAATCAAGTCTTCCTGCATGTTTGCTTATGCATTTGATAAATTTATATTTGCCGTCATTACAGTAGTATCGTATGTGTAATACCTTACTGTATTTCATTAGTTTTTGTAACCCGTTTATGTATATGATAATTTAATACGGTCTCCTACATATCGCACAACCAACGTCAATAAAGAGACTACTCCGGTATAAGTCTAAACCGGAATAGAGGTTCTTCTCAACGAACCCTTTTTTTAGTTCCATAAAATCCAAATACACCTCGGCGCAATTTTAATTAATTGTTTGAGAATTTGGGAATGTTTGTTTCATTATTCCGTTTTTTATACAGTACTTTACTTGCTCTTTTTGTTTTCGTCGTATTGTACCAAGTTTACAACGTTCCTCTCGCTCCCAACATAAATGTTCTTTAATAGGCGGACGTTTTTTGAATAGCTTAGTTGGTAACACTGCTACAACACAAACCACATGGTTCACGTTTAGAGATTCGCTTTTGTTCAGTTATCACGGCATTCTATGACGATAATGAGCGTATTGCGTGGAACGTTATTTTCGGCGTGAATCGATCACGATAGTGTAAAGAGAGTATTATCGAAGATTCGAAGTTACGCGGTTTCTTTTTTGTGGGGATACCTTAAGAGCCGCGTGTACGAAACACGTCCACGAGATCTGGAACACCTGAAAACTCGTATTTCTGAAGAAATTTTAAAAATTCAGCGACATATGCTCTAAAAAGTATTGGAAAATTTTGTAGTATCGTTGCAAATTGCGGCCAACCGAACGATATCGTCTTCCATAAATGATTATAAGCTAATCTCCCATTTTCCTATTTTTAAATAAAATTTCATTCAGAAATGTTGGTCGAGTAGTTTTCGAGTTATCCAAAAAACCAACAAAATCGTCCGTCTTCTCTGGGTTACCCTATACGAAAAATCCTCATCAATACCTCTTCAACAGTCGTCAATACACTGGCCTACATTAAATCAAACGAAATCATCACACCGGTTATTTAACTATTCGTAATTACACTGTTTGCGCTGTAATGACTTAAGCCTAGTAATTAAAAAATACGAAAATGGGAACGCGGAAATGTTGCGTTAATTGTTGATATTTGATTCCCGTCGTGAAATTGAAAATATCGTATTTTAGATTTTTCAGATTCACTTACAAATACGACAGCGAAGAAATAAATTAATAGAATATATATAACGGGATGTAGCGATTTAGTTTTAAGAAATGACGAACCTACAAAGATCGATCACTAATTATGTGATCGGATGGTTATGATTGATCGAATAATATGCGGATGTTTGGATTAGTTGGCTGTATTATTTATCACATTCATGATCAAAGTTCAATCGGCGATTAAAAGGCTGGAGAGAAAACGTATTACCGACTACAGATAATGCTTTCGGGCTGCTATCATTCGTAACTTTTCTGTCGCTGGACCGACTCCTAAATTTGTTGTCTTTTACTATTTTTTCGTTTCACATTCATTGCATCTGATAGATGACGGGTTAGACACGTCAGTTCTAGATTAGGAAGAGATAGAATATATATATATATATATATGATCGGTTGACAAGTATCCCAATTAAGAAGTGGATGTATTACGGCTAGGTTATTTATAGTAAATTGCTGATTTCCTCGTATATTATTTGTATTATTGTTGTCATTTATTGTTCAATCTACAACATGAAGTTATTGTTTTGAAAAGCTTTGTTAATATTTTTCCAAATATAATTAACGATTTATACTCGTAACTATTTTGTTGTTATTATTTTTTTAAATTACAGAATACATATACAAAAAAAAAAAGCAATTTAACGAAGAGAAAAAAGTATAAAATAAACAAAATTCGTTCAAGTCACTGAAGATACAAAAACGCAAAAAGATAGATAAAAACATATACCGAAAAGAGTACAGAAGTTTATAATCCATACTAGGCTATCGTTCGGGGCGCACACCCCCGCTTATAAAAAACACCACACTCGTACACATATTTACGTACGTAAATATATATAGACACATGTTCTACACCTGTACTAAAAACACGTTTTCGAATTTCGAAAATGTCGAATTTTGTAAATGAAATTTCGGGAATTTATAATAGAAACAAAACGCTGTTATTTCAAGATAAATTAAAAGAGCAATAAAAGAATAAATTAATTATTTGAAAGGATTTCAGTTGCTAAAGACAATAAGATCGAGTAAATTTAAAGAAAATAAATAAAATACATCGACTCACATGCATGTGGTTTTGCTTGAAATATTGTAAAAAAAAAAACCAAAAAACATCTGCGCCTCGGAGCGCAGGGAAAAAGTAAAAGACATTTTAACAACAACAAAATAGTACGCTACAAAAACACGCTGGGCTTCATTGGGTCCTGACAACAAAATGGATCAGTTTTCCCGACGTATAACGATATATTATGATCGTCTTGTACACTATTTACACTGTACAACAAAATATGTACAGGTGGGTAGTCGCCTAACATTTAATGATGATGATATATACGTATATATATATATATATAATTCAGGTTAATTGACTAATCGATGTTTCGTAAAGCTAAGTAAGTGAAATTTTATAATTTTTCGATAAACTGCATTATTGGATTTTAATTTTTTTAATACAATACATAATATATAAATTACTCGATCTAATTTGTTTAAAAATAAAATAATAATAATCCTAACTGTAATAATGAAAATAACGCTTGTAATAAATTAATTGAATTTGTTTCTTCTCGTTATTCGTGTAATATTACAACAAGTATATAAAACTAAAAATGATAAACTATAATATAATAAACCATTAAAATCGTACGAATAATAATATTCCAAAACAATATTATATTTTATATAGCGCGTCATCGGTGTCAAATAACAAAGTTTAGTCTATCGCATATAGATAATTGGCAAGTTTCTCTTCAATAATTGAAAATAGGATTCCGTTTGATTCGTCCGTAAAGTGATAATTAAATGACGCGGTTATAAATATAATTAACGATTGCAAGTACTTTATTATAGTAATGAAGTATAAAAAAGACGCGAAAGATTTCGTTGTACAGCGACATAAATAAACAAACAAAGAAACAAGATATAGAGAAGCAGCCATTATAGTAAATCCGAATTCCCGCCAACTTTATTTATTGTTACCGTACAAGCAGGTTCTCCCACGTTCTAGTTTGAAAATTGAACTTTTCCCATTACGTAGAAAAATATGATGTCGTTTGACGAAATATCTCTTCTTCTATTAACGATGAGTCGTTCAGAGTGCGAAATATTAAGTAAAAAGTGCTCTAAGACGATACCTGTCCGGTAACTCTTTAGGTGTATACTTATCGAAGGGGAAATATTACTATCATCATCATTACACTATTATTATAATTATAAAAATGAATAAAATTATTCGAGTTTCCCGGTAAACAGTAGGCGGTTATTAAGATAAAATCAATATTTCTAACATTTATCATAAAAAGTACGCGGATTATATTCGGAGGTATTTTATCGACGTTCCGTATTTATCGAAGTTGAAAGAACATATCACCACACCTGTAAAATATTCCATGTACGCAGATGACTTAGTTAATATAGCAAGATTAGCACTTGAAAACAAAACATCGCTCAAATCGAAAATTGGGCAACTGCAAAAAACATTCGTTTCTCTTCGCAAAAAAAAACAGTCGCAGTACGCTTCTCCAGAAGCAAATCAAATTCTCGTCCTATCCTACTGAAACTGAATCAGAACTACATACAGAATAAGGAGCGAACAAAATTGGCTAATATTCTGTAAACATTTCAGCCGGAAATTCCACATAGAACGTATATGATCAAGATGCACGCACTCAAATTGTTAAAGAACAAATCCCGGGGCTCAGACAAGCGAAATAATAAACTACAGTGCATATGTATCGGAGCCTTTTGTACAAGTCCGGTTACGAACGTACCGCCCACAGATAAATGGAGAAACGCTGGCGTGGTGCACTTAATGTCAACTCTCTGTGCACTAACGGTAGGACACATAATAATTGAATGCCAAAAAATCGAGAAACCAACGAAGGGAGGAGTCCGGACTCGGTATAAACGAAGTGCTACAAGACAAAGAAAACATCTAACAGAAGCTACTAAATTTTTGAAATCTATCAAACCTACTCAAATTAATATAATTAAGTACGTTACTATGTAATAATATTTACCTTTTCACTATTTTCACAAATATAAGACTTCAATTTCATACTGTATCAAAAGTAGTCGAGCGTCGTTAAATAAAATGTATAAATAAATAAATAAATATTTTGAATTAGCAACTATAGCATTTTTGTTCTGAAAAAAGAAATATATATATATTTACAGTAAAATCTCCATCGTCCGCCCTCGGCTGGCCAGAACACTGCGGTTAATCCGATCGTGCTCGAACCAAACTTAGTGATTTGAAGCTATAAAATCCTAAACGGGCAAAACAACGACACACATGGAATCATTAAAGATCTACGAAATATCCCCGCCAGTGAAGTTGAGGAGTGGATTGCCCAATGTGAAAAGGACTATCCGGCGAACATATTAATGATAATCAGATTTTTGTCCCCGTTTTGGAAATTAATAATGACGAAACTGTGAATGAGGACTCGGGTGGTGATGACGACGAACTGCTTACCCCGATTTCGTCGCCAAGAACGCTTTTGACATTACCCTTCAGCGCATTGAGCAAAACTTAACCTCAACACCTATTGACATTTAGTGAATCACGGAATTGAGGAAGAATGCAGCTAAGTCTAGAATTTCAAAAAAATCTATAACTGATTTTTTCTATGCAAGTTTTTATATATATATATATATATATATATATATATATATATATATATATATACATGCGGTATTTCTATTTTTTAAAGAAATAACAGGAGTTGTAGAAGAGAACAATACAATAATTTTTCGAGATTGTTTATTTTACTGTAAATCTGTACTTTTCTGTATTTTCTAATAATCTGACCTCATCTTGCTTTCCGACCATGCTCCTAGTGCCAACGGTGAAGAATTGGACAAGTTCTATAATGTATATGTATCATCATCATCGTCATTAAGTGCAGTCTCCGTATCGGAGATAGGCGACTACTTACCTATACATATTTTGTTGTACAGTGTAAGTAGCGTACAAGGCAAATAATATGGTGTCAGCCTAGATAAACACACACCCGGTAGAACTGATTGAAGCGTGGTCGTTTGCCATTGCATTCCACGCGATAATATTAAAATTATTTATATTTTTATTTTCTGATGATAATTTTTGCGTTGCCTATTGTATTGGAACTCGGCACCTTCCGTATGAAAGTCCGTGAACAAGCCAGTTTAATTTTAGGTATTTAGAAGATTAAATTTGAAAAGTGTTCCAAAAAAATAAAAATAAAATTATCCGATTATGAATTAACGGTGCGACAATATTGTAATTAATTCAAATACACGTTTTACGTGTGAAAATTATGCGATTCGTGCGTTTTCAATAATATTGTCATTGCAGTAAGGGCAAACATCGGAATCAATTATTTTTAGCTTACGCTAGTAGTACCCAAATGACCCATGAACGACATTATAATTAACATTAAAAGCTGAATTATTAGCAGTATAACACTTTTTTATACATATACACACAGGCAAGCGCACGAATATATAATGTATGTATGTATGTGCGCGTGTATATATGTGTATTTTTAAAAATAGATTTTTTTCGGAAGAATCCGTTGTTATAAAGAAATTGCAGTCGTTAAACTATATAACATTTTTCACAATTCGGAAAAAATTATTAATTATAATATTGTCTATTACCTTTCGGACGTAGAAAATTATATACTAATTTGTCACAGTTCGACGTAAATTAAAATAATAAGTAATTTAATTATTTTATAAATAAAACTGTAAATAAACTATTATTTGCGTTTAATTTCAAAAATGTATTCATCGAAAAAGATCGCTCTGTTTTATTCGAGGGAAAATTATTAAATTACTAAAATAACGTAACGATTACTTTTTAATTGTCGATTAAGTAATCTAACAATTTAAATCAAATTAATCGTAATTGTTAAAATTTTATTGTCGAATTAAAATAATATCGCACAAATCAATTTTTAAAGGAATTATGTTGAATGTTTGTCATTTCTAAGCTATACAAAATAAAAATGTTGCTGGTTTAAAAATTTTTTATACTCACAATTTAAAATTAAAATTCTGAGTTTCATATCATTATTAATTTATAAGTACATGTTTTTATATATATATATATATATATATATATATATATATATATATATATATATATATATATATATATATATATATATATATATATATATAATCATCACAATCATCCAATTGTGTGCTCGATTTCGAGCGTCGTGACTCAATTTATGACTTTGGAGTAAGTTTTCTCCATGTATCTCTGTTCTCGGTCTGGCGCATAGTTTCTAGGACCCTCTGAACACCAGTTATCTTGTTGATTTGGTCGATAAAGTGTATTGGCGGTCGACCTATCTGCCATTTACCTTGTACTTTTCTCTGAATGACCTTCTCGATACTATTAGTCAACTTAAACATTCTTTTATAAATGATAGGCATTATTCTCTGGTGTGGCTGGATGTCTAACTGTTGCAGAATTGATGCATTCGTTCTACGGATAGTCCATGGAATTCTTAACATTCTTCTGTAGGCTATCATTTCCATTGTCTCGAGTCTCCCTTGAGATGATCTATTTAATGTCCATGATTCGCAGCCATACAACAGTGAAATGGAAATACTATTGTTCTCATTAGGTATAACTTTCGCTTGATTTCGTGTACCCCTATCTTTCCATAATTTTATTAGTTTATTTATTGCTACTTTGTCTAGTCCTATCGTTTTACTTCTCCTTCGCATCCTTTCTTATTGGACAAATGTGTTCCAAGGTATATAACATGGTATTTCCATATCCGGTATTAAATTTAAATTTGGAGGTAACTGTTTGGCTCTAGTACCATGATAGAGCACTTTTTTCTATTTAATTTCAAACTAGCCACTTCACTGACAGTTTCGATTAACTGCAGAAGATTCGCTAGTCCCAGCCAGTCAAACTGTGTCATCTGCGTATCTTAAGTTTGTAATTTTATATCCGCCCACTGATATACCGCCATCCCATTTCTCCATAACCTTCTGTATTATCCATTCACCACATATGTTAAATAGTAGTGGCGAAAGCACGCACCCTGGTCTTACACGTTTTCGAGTTTGAAAGCTTTCCGATATTTCATTTTCAATGCGATGCTTCATTATTATCATATATCTGTTTAATCATTTTAATAATTTGTTCAGGTACTCCTGTGTCTTTCAGTATTCACCACATAACATTCCATGTAACAGTGTGGAATGCTTTCGCATAATCCGGGAAACATAATATAGCCGGCATATTAAATTCGTAACATTTTTCTATTAGCTGTCTGATGATTATGAGTTGATTTCTCGTCCCCCTTTCGGGCATAAAACCGTACAAACTGATACATTAAACGAAAAAAATAATACAGGTACACAGTGCCGATTACTCGGGTTACTCACTGGAATGGGTCGCACAGATGATAAGAAAACAAACTGCATTTTATTTAAAAAAAATTAACAATTAACATCAGTACAAAAATTTAAAAATGATTCACATTTGCCCGTGATCTGTTTATAACATCGAACTAGAATTTTCATTTTAACATTAACCGCTTAAAAATTCCATAATTCGCCTTTCCTTTTGTTCGTTCTTTTTTTTCGTATATTGGCACATATTTTATGAACCGCAGCGATGTCCCCTTTGTCCCAAATAATCTAACAATGTTTCCAAAGATTATTGAACAATAGATTCGTATGCAACAGTACTATCATCATTATTAAATGTTAGAACGCAGTTAGTAACGTTGTCTTCATCGATCGAATACTAAAAGTCAGGCTTGAAATCAATCTCAAAAATTTTTTTCATAAATATTTTTGAAACCCTCCAATTCTTTTGCTTGTTCCCGAATGGTGTTAGTACTATATTCTTGAATATCCTAAAAAGATTGTTGTCTTATCGAGTAATACAATTTTTCTCCATCGTGATAGCGTAGTCAACTTCACTCGAGACTATGCTGCTGATATTCCAGACACCGTATCCAATAACGAATTTTGGTTCCGAAATTGCTGCAGTGTTATATGAATCAAATTTTCGAAAAGATATCTTTCCGCCGGTTTAATTTCAATAGCTGATGCGTCCAAATAAATAAATGTAATATAACATAAAATACTAATTTTTGTCCGTTGTCAAGATTATCAGCTTGGTGAAACCATGCTTCAAGAAGCTACACACAAGCTTACTCAATGGTCCACAAGCAGCGGTACTTCTGTAGAATTCGTCACTTCCAGCACCAGGTGGCCATCACCCTGGGATCTGAGGCTATAGAAACTGTTTCCCGAATTAGATATCTTGGTCTGGTATTTGACAGAAGGTTAACATGGTTGGATCACATAAATTACCTCCAAGCGGCTTGTATGTAAAGACTAAATCTGATAAAAAAGTTGTCACATACCACCTATGGTGCAGACAAAATTTCTCTTCTCCGAATATACAAAGCCCTAATAAAAGCAAAATGTGACTATGGTTTTCCTGCCTACGCGTCCGCCACACCAACAGTCCTCAAACGGGTAAACTCAGTACACCACTCTGCACTACGCCTAACACTTGGTGCAATGAGATCAACACCAATAAACTATTTGCTATATGATTCTGGAGAACTTCCCACCGATCTTCATCATTCTTACATCCTACTCAAATTCCACCTTCATTCACTCTCAACTCCTAATCTTCCTGATAATGCAGCGTATCACCACAATCATCAAACCACTCCTTATTCAAACTTACTTGTTCACAATAAAATTACAAACATCCTCCATAATCTTGACATCAACCTACCTCCACTCTGCAAAGCCAACCATCTGTCTATTCCTCCTTCGATTTCCATTCCCATAATCTTTGACACGTCTCTCCACAACTGCCTCTCATTGCCACAATTCCGAGGCCTCGTTCCAAAATCTACTAAAAATGTATGGTGGCCATGAAGTACTTATACACGGACGGAGCAAAAAAAGGAAACTCCACTGGTTGCGCCGTCATATACAAACATGGGACAATCCGATATCACTACCATCTACATTCTCTGTATTGTCGTCAGAGTTATATACAATCTCCTGCGCAATTGTTATTGCAGAATCGGAGCTAAAGCATAATATATTAATTTGCACAGATTCTCTCAGTTCAGTTAGAAACATACAGAATAGACACGAACATCAGCATCCGTTCGCAAAAACTATACTAGAAAAATCGTTTATCTATAAGCGACAAATTGTACTTGCGTGGATACCCGGATATCGCAATATTTGTGCAAACAATGAAGCTGACACAGCGGCAGCAGATTCATGTAATATAACGCCGGTTCCGGTCATACCAACGACATGTAAAGATATAACGATTCATATCTGGAACGAGATGAAGTCGATAGCAATGGAATGATTCTCCATCCTTCCTTATTACGATCGTAGCATCGCAAACCCGATAATGTCAACATCAAGACGGAAAGATGTGGTCGTCTTTCGCGTTCGGTCCGGACACACACGTCTTACGCACCAGTTCCTGTTCACCAGGGAAAATCGGCCTACCTGTCCTGCATGCAATACTCCCCTTACCATCACTCACATCCTGTCCAGCATATACCTTTCAACGTCAGCTTGGCCTTCCTCTAAACCTACCCAACATATTGCAAAGCACTTTCCGAGACTAAACTTCTCCTCTTCCTCAAAATCACAAACATCCTTCCTCTAATCTAGTTCTTAACACCTTTCCTTCCGTGCCTCTGGCCTAAGTAGCAGGATACGGTACGATCACAAATCAAAAAAGAAGAAGAAGAAATACTAATTTTACAATTATATCAGGTAAACCGGACAAAATTATATGCACATTAATAATTCGCACACGGATAATCGGGAAATTATATATATTATAATATATATATATATGTATGTATGTATCTCGTTCTTTCTTTTTCTTTAAAATCTTGTATTACATAGCTGATTTGATATAAGCCTTCCTAACATTTTCCACCTATATCTATATTGCACTTGACATACCGCTGCTTCCTCGCGACTACAATAATATACTGTCCATCGTCTAAATGGTCTCCTTCGTGTCAGTTTTCCTATATGTCATCTTCAATATCTCTTGTACCAATTTCATATGTTTGTAAAACAACATGACCAGCTCTAATAATTTATTCATTGCTTTTCTTATCTGCACACCCTGGAATTTATTTTTATTTTATCATACCTCGTGGCTCTTATAAAAACACGTTCCGACTGTCTTTCCGTTTTTCCGAATTTTTCTGTGACTTTCTTCCGTTAATGGTCATGTTTCTCCGAAACATGCGTTATCGCTAGGAATCAGGCATTGGTTAAATATTTTTGTTTATGGTGATAAGTATATTTCATTCTATAGGGTGCGATCCAAATAAATTTTCTTCCCAGGTTTAATTTTATCCGTATGTTGTTGTGAAAAATGTAAACTGGTCTGTTCTTCTATATTTCCCGCTTGTAACTCCGTAACTCGTCTATATATATATATAAAAGTGTACAGATTGAAATTTATATTATAAAGGTTAAGATAATAATTTTACGGATTGTTACTGAGTTTATCGAAATTTGAACGCAAAACTTTAAGCCGCATGTTTGAAAGAAAGAAATTTTATTTCAAGAAACTGTAGGATAGGAAAACAAGTCAAATTTCCGTTCATTATTTTCTGGATCTATCTACACATACCAAACAAGACCGAAATTTAAATTTCAATTCACGGTAACGTGCAAAAAAGTATTCGTATTTTTTGACACATTTGTTATGATTTTTAAATTGCTACAGAATTTTATTTCAAAATTTGAAATGCAGTGTGTTCGAAACCTTAAAACCATCGTTCGTATCATCTTAAATCACATTCATAGATTGACTCAAATGTTCGTCGTTCATATTTTAAGTGAATTTTTTTAATCTTCGATTTTAATATGTATTTGAATTTGGAGATAGATAATCTCGCGTTTATTGATTTATTTGTTTATTAACATCAGACTAAGTATAATATAATAATAACTATTAATAATAAGGACGATAATAAAAATAATAATGAACATCATAAAATGAAAAACACGTTTAAAAATATACGCATTCGACACCATTCCTCAAGGTCTTCACATATTTTTTTTTTGCAATATCGTTGTAAATAAACTTCACCGCTTCTTCTTCAAGCTAAACAACCACTAATGTTACCAGAAAAATAGGCAATATGTAATAACGTTAATAATAGATCCGGTCCGACTGATAGTGGTTCTCGCATCAAAATATTCTTATAGATATCTCTATCTTATTTCTATTAATCCCATACAAACCGCATCATTTTCCACTAATACAAGTTACATCTCGAAATTATTGGTTACATTAAATACGTCTTTAACGTCAACCTAGCTTATAAATGACAAAAGGATAACCGGCTCCGTGAAATAAAAATTGCAAAGTAACAATCATTATTAAAAGTAAAAAAAAAATATATAATTTTAGTATTTAAAAAAAAAAATATTATTCGAATTGAACCGAACATCATACACACGTCATTTGACGCATAAGAAAAAGACGAACAGAAAAGATTGCCTGGGTGAACTTTGTTTTATAGTTTCGTTTCTTTTATAACAAAAAATTATATAGAAAATGAAAGAATCACTTACCTAAACCTACCTAAATACGATTATGACATTAATATTTATTTCTATATAACGTGGAGAGGCTGTAAGTTTTATTAATTTTTTCTTCCAACTAAAATATTTTACCGAGACTGACGACGCTTTTTAGCTTTATAATTAAATTTGTCGTTCGTACATACCAAACATTTCAACTTAGTTTGGACAATGTTTTATGTAGCGATTTTTAAAAAATAGATAAATCACAAAAAATCATTAAATTTTTATATATAAAAAAATCACAAAAAAACTTTTCGACCATTAATAAGCTATTATGAAGCATGAAAAATATAATGCACCTAAAAATATATACAATTTATAAAAATATAAAAGAAAAAAAAACGAAAAATAAAATTTCAGAAAAGACTTCTTCTTCGTTGTCTGTTTTCAGACGTCGTGACCAATCGTGTAAGTTTTCCAATTAAATTCCGTCATTTACCTCTATCCTGCGCGGTTTCCATTAGCTCTCACATTGACAGTCCTATCGTGCCAGACGTAAACCATAAAACGGTCTGCGGTCGACCACTGCATATTTTTTCTGCTATTAGTCTGCATTATTATCTTTCCCGACACATCGTTTCGTACAACATGACTAAAGAACTTAAGACATATTTTTATTACCGGAACTAATCTATTTTTTTTCTCTATTCCGAGTTGTTTTAGGATAGCAGCATTAGTCCGACGTTCCATCCATGAAATCCTGAACATACGCCCACGGCAGCACATTTCAAAAGCTTCTAGTTTTCGGAATAATATTTTATTTAATGTACACAACTCTGAGCTGACAAGACGCTATCGAGAATACAAGTGATTTTATTAATCGTTTTTTCGTTGTTATTTTCATAGAATGATTTTTCCATATTTTTGTTAATCTTACTTGAGCGCTTTGGCCATTCCGGATTTCACTTTCATTTCCGTCATTAGTGATGTATGCTCCTAAATACGTCGTTTCCGTCACTTTCTCTATGTCACGTATCAATGTAAATGTCGCAGGCAATTCCCCAGCCTTGTCGGTAGTAGCTACGGTGCACTTGGCACGATTTAGTATCAAATTAGCTTTCTTGCTGAAATATTCTATTTGCTTCAAAAATGTTGCCAGTTCTAGTTCGTTTGTCGGTAAATAAACAGAAACATATTGGAAACTTGACCAAAACGTAGTATTAATGCAAGCTAAGATGAACCGCCAACAAAAAAGGAAGTTTGTAGAGCGATAAAGCTCATGAAGAACAATAAATCACCTGGTCTTGACGGCATTCCATCTGAGACATATAAAATGGGCGAGGACATTGTAAATTGTTTGGTTATACTGTTCAATAGCATGTGGAAAGAGAAAACTGTATCTGATGATTTTAAAGAAGCTTCCATAGTGTCTATGTATAAAAACGAAGGAGACAGAGCTGACTGCGTCAATTATGGAGGTGTAGCGCTATTAATCACAGCAAACAAGATATTCAGCAAAACACTACCGGAAAGATTGAAAGCGATACTGCAGCCATACTTACCGGAGAAGTAATGCGGGTTCCGCAAAAACCGAAGTGTTACAATGATTTTCTGTCTGAGACAACTAATGGAAAAAAGTAGAGAATAGACTACCGCGCTATATCTTGTCTTTATCGACATTGTTCGACTCTGTTAACAGAGACTCTATGGGAATGATTATCAGGTGGACTTAAGTGGAAAATACTCGTGGAAAGTGTAAAAGAAGGATGGAAAAATTTCAAATGAAGAAGAAAACGACAATCAGCGGATAAGGGCGCTCGAATCATCTTCAGGTGCTAGCTGTGTAGTTTCCGAACCAGTCACAGGATAGGTTGATTTTACATCAAAGGCATAAACACAAACACAGTTAGAGGTAGCAGCAAAGCTCGGAAACGAGTAGCAGAGCTTATCGTGTCTTAGCCCATTGTATGATTTCAGGGTACAAAACAAAATAGAATTCAAGTCACTAATTGTATGAAAAGTAGATAACGCGCATATGATGTTATACGCAACGGGCTACCACTCTTCAGGATAATTAAATGTTACGTAATTATGGCAAACTCCATGTTGCAAACTGTGATCGAGTTTTTTACTCTCAGTTGGCCAACCAAGAGCTCTAGCAATTATATCATCATACTACACAATTGACACACACACACATACATACTACATATATATATATTTCATTCGTAGTTAAATCGCTGATTGTTTGTATCAGCGTGCTATTATTTTAATTTCTCATCAATCTCTGTAGCTACACATAATTACTGCACCTCAAATATTTCAAAATACGCGCCATGTACTTGTAACGCTTCTTTTACACTTTTATTTTCAAAAATATCACTCATTCTACTATGGTTTTTATCAATGTGTCGTATCGATGAATATTCCTAACTAATTGACTTTGTTCGTGATAATCATAATTAGTATGAGTTTACTCGTTTTAAATTCATACGCATTTATAGCCATCACTATGATATGATCAGCGAATCTAATCACATTTTATGTTTTTGTCGTGTATTTTATTATACGCTTTATCTTTCTTTAGACGATGTTTACTATTCCTTTAACGTAGGTATTATACCAAGGAGCGAAAATAGCGGGCAGCCTTGTAAAATCTTAATTTTTTGAATAACTGGTTCTTCTTCAGCAATTTAAACCTTCGTGTATAGTAGGTGTCACCAAATATTTTTTATAGGTGTTTTATATATATAAATATATATTAGTAATCATTCTTACAACGTAAATATAATTAATATTGTTTTGTTCTTCATAGGAAACCGATATATTTTTACGTTGTTCACGAGTACGTTATTAAACAAAACTCACAAAAGAGACGTTTCAAACCAATTTAAAATTTCCCCGACAATAATCAGCTTAAACTTCCACGATCGTATAATTTGAAGTAATTATTCAGTATTACTTAACCTAATATTTATTGTGATTTCGATTATATTCGAAATTGTGACCAGAAAGTAATAATACTGACAACAAAAATAATTACAAATAAATTAATACGAATCTACAACCTCGTATAGGATATATCTAGTATATATATATATATATATAAGTATATTTATATTTATTTCAATACAAAATTTTATATATCATGAAGAATTTATATGTATATACACATATGCCAGGTATCCTTAAAGTTACCTGAGCAGTTAAATACAACCAAATGACTTAAGAAATAATATAGCATTAAAATAACGATAGGAAAAATAAAAATAAAAATATTAGCTGGTATATTAAATTTAGTTTAACTTGTATATAAATAAATAAAAATAAAAAATCCTAACACAGATCTGATCGTATACATTAGAAATCGGTGCTTAATACGATGATACTTATATCTAGTGTAACGCATGCTGAGATCAAGCATATTATAATCCCCCGATTATTTGAATTAAGTTATTGTCATGATGCATTTAGCATAAAATTTCTTTGATAATTTATAATCATAAATATGAGCAATATTTAGCGTGGAATGCAAGTACCGTATTTTAGTCCATCGAGCAACATTTAATGATATTGGTTTTGCATTACCTGGAGCTTTTTGTAAGTACTAACGGACACTGAACAGCAGACTGGACAAGCATAAACTATGTCTTATAATGGTAGTGTAAATTAATTTCATATTGAAGAAAGATGAGAACGGTAAAATTGGTGAAAATATTCGAATGGCTTTTTTCGCGTCACCGATAGATTTATTAATGCGTGCGTTAACGAGAGTCTAGATATAACTCATATATAGTTAATCTGCTTCTGTCAACTGATGCATTTACCATTAATAGTAATATCAGGCAGAGAAAGAGGAAATGTTTTAGTAAACAGTATTGCGTGTGATTTCTCGGTATTTAATTTTAGCCTCCAGCGTTTACTTGTAAATAGCATTTGTCGCTTTTTGTAACCTATATCAGTTCTGAACGATGTGCAAAATAACGTCAGATCGTCAGAATAAAAACCAACGTGGACGAAGGGTATATTAGGAAAATCGTTTAATAATATTGAAAATAGATAACGAACTAAAATACTTCCTTGCGGAACAGCTACATAAAGAGTTTTCGATTGTAAATGTAGGTGATGAATGTAAAACGTTCTATCGCTTAAATAGAACCTAATTAATTTAACGAGATGCATAACCGAATTTAATTAATTTGTACAAAATCCCCCATTGTCCCGAGCTGTATCAAATGCTTTCTCAATATCAATTAACAATAAACCAGTGTGCTTATTAAGGTTAAAATTGTCGGTGATGAAATCAATTATTCTGGCAACTTGATGCACTGTTGGATGACCAGTCCTAAAACCGAATTGTTCATTGTTGAAAATGTTGCGAGTTAGAGAATAAGATTGTGGCCGGTTTAGTATAATTTTTTGTACGACTTTACTAAAAGTACATAATAAGCTAATGGGACGAATATTACGAATATCACTAATATCTTTACCCGGTTTTGGGTGAATATTTTCCACTTAGTCGGAAAGTAAACTTAAAAATGCTTTGATTAATTTAGTAAGATAAACTATCGCTTTACGACCAAGGTGCTTAACCATCAGCAATATCATCAGCACCACACGACATTTTATTTCTTATCGATTTAATACATTTATAAGTTTCAGACGGTGTGTAACAAAGGAAAACCTATCCGAAGACGATGTAATTAGTGAGTTTTTTACTGCATTATTTATTTAATAGTAATGAGCCCGCGGAACCAAATCATCACAAAGTTTAGTAGTGTCTGAGAGGTGAGTAGCGATTAATTCTAGTTTGTCACCTAGTTTATAAACGGGCTGATTGCTATAAGGATTGGTTAGTGGGGGAAGCGGTACATTTTGCTGTGACAATCGGTTACGTACTTCCCAAAGAGTATTGTTTTTAGGCGATAAGGCAGATAAATACGAATTTCAGGCATTATTTTTCCAAAAATTCAATAAACGCCAAGAAATTCGTGCTAGGATTAAATATTTAGACCTGGCGTTAACGTACGCAAGAGTGAAAGTTTGGCGCTTATAATAGTTTTTAATAGAGATAATTTTAACAATACTGGGAGGTATATTACTTCTGAGAAAATTAGTGGAAGCGTGATTTTTTTTATAGTTAATTTTGCAGAATTTAATGTAATTTTGGTTAGGTTAGCAACAGCAGCATCAATAGCACTAATACAATCGAAATTGTCCGTTGGACAAATGTTAGTATTTTTCTCAATCCGCATTTTTGAAATTTAAAATTTCAGGTTTAATATTAAATGAACTACATTGATCAATTTTCATTATATACGACATAATGTATGATTAGAAGACAAACATGAAATTGAAATAGGAATAGGAATACTATTCAAATTTTTAACTAAAACTAAATCTAATAAACTTGGATTTTGCTTCCGCTAGCTAGATTCATATACGTAGGATCGATTGAGGATAATATTTTAAACTTATATTTAGACGATGCTCGAAGTAATGTATTACCAGCAGCAATATTATTGTAACAATTCCATGGTCTATGCTTACTATCGAGATCGCCTATTACAATAACAGAAGCACACCTAAATCACAGTCTAAATTTTTTGAAACAGTGGGGGTGCCGATAAGCACCAAAAATATGAGCGATAGATTTACCTAATTGCAACTCAATACCCAAAGTATCTGGACATTTCAGCGGTAATAAAGGTAAAACGTCGTGACTAAGTGCATTTCTAACTATTAAGGCTATTCCATCACTACGTCTGTTATTGTCAGATCAGTAAACGTGATAACCGGGTATTTTAAAATTACATATATCGCCCAGTTTAAATATCGGCTATATCAACGTGATACACGGAGAACACGTTATAACCGCGTACGTCATCGCGTATGACGTAATAACACCATTATTCAAAATGTCAGTTTTTCTCTTTTATTTAAAAATTGTTTATTCAGTTGGCGCGTCGTCGGGTTATTTTAAGCACGCGATGATTCGCTTCGATTTAAATAATAAAATAAAACAATAATAATAATAAATTTTGATTATTTGTTTATTATAATAAAAGTTATGATAAAAAATATTAAATCCAATAAAATTAAAATTAACCCTACGAAAAAGACAATTTCCGTGTTAATTTGTATTAAGTCGTAAACGGTAGAATGGTATTTAGGTAGCGGTATAAAATAAAAAACAAAAAACAATAATAACGATGATAACAACAACATACTATAATAATAATAATAATAATAATAATAATAATTCAAATTTGTTTAATGTTTCTATTTTAGATAGATAGAATAAAACGCCTATGCGCAATACAATCTTTTGATCATTCACGTCACGAACACATCGCACGCATTCATACACATACACACTCGCAAATCCATCTACACGTGATAGAATATTATTATACATTGAATATACAGATAGAGTCAAACTAGTAGCAGTGCATTATTTAACAAAGACGTGTAGTAAGCTTCGAATAAGACTTATTATATAAAGACGAAGCAAATTCGATCAATTCGAATAAAAACTAATACAACAACATATAATAATAATAATAATTATAATAACAATAATGACAATAAAAAATAGCAAATAATTACTATCATTTTATTATTGTCATTATAGAGCAATTGAAACACATATACTGGTTGTAATGAAAATGATAACACACTAACAGTTTAAATATAAATATAATATTAATTACTATATCATCGTCATTATCTCTGTTTCAATGGTTTCATTATTCTACTTTTCCATTTGAGGGCGAAGATAATATATATATATATATATATATAGTTAGCAAGTTGTAAACAAGTTATTAAACTTTTTATTTTCGAAACATGACTTTAACCTTACATATAACGGTATTACTGTGTGCGTGAGTATAGGAGTGTCTATGTGTATCTGACAAAGAAATTGTAAATAATTATTGAATAAAAATTGTTGGATTTTATGTATAACGATATATTTTAATGAAAAATGATGATGTCAAAATAAAAGAAGTAATACCATCTGACGTATACAATAAAGAAGGTTTAATCTAATGGCCTCCGTTATGTTTAATGGAAAGTTCAGAAAATTATAGAAATGACTCGCGTTTGAAAACGATTCGATTAAGCAAACTTATATTTTGAATAATTTGTAATAACTTTTTTTTTTTGTAGGGTGGGGGCTAATTTAAAAATATAGACAGTTTCATACAGATGTGTTATATAAAAATCAGGTTTTTATAATATTTTCTATATTTCAAGTTGACATAATAGATATGTAAAATATTACGCTAATACATCGAATTAAATTTTAGGCGTAATTCGTTTTATTACGGGCTATCACGTAGATAATAAATTTCTGTCGGGAATACATTTTCGATAATATTTCAAATAATTTATATCTGAATTAATCCGCGTCTCAACACGCGAACTAATTACCAACCGTAAGAATATATCAATATGATTAAAATTAGCGATATCTGTTACCGATATGTGGCAACACTGATACTTCTAAGCATATATTAATTGGTTGTGACATAAGGAATATTGTTATTTATGTTAATAACTTTGATATTACTAAATATTAATTATTATAATAAAATTAATGAAATAGCTAGGTCAGAGATTGAATATAGGTTTACTTTGGTACAATATAATTAAATTAGTGTACATATAGGCGCATTTAACATTATAATATATATATATTAAAAATAAATTAGAAAAAATGTAAACAAATAAAATAATAAAATAAAATAAAATAAAATAAAGGGTACAGGGTGAATGTGTACTTATAATTTATTATTTACATTTACATTATTTATTTGTTTACTTTCTAACTATATTGTGGTTAATTGTAATGATTATTTGCTTTTATAAAAGCTATCTTATCAATGTAGTAATTAAAGTAATATTATTATTTTTTTCTATATATATATATAAAAATAAAAAATCCTCAAATATCCACAGCTAAATTTAATTTATATCATTATATAGTTTGGTTTTATCGTACAACCACCGAATACCACTGGTCTGGAGTTTGTCTTTTAAATACTTTTAGGAATTAATTATTCTTTATTAATTAACTAAAAATTTAAGAAAAATAACTGAACACGTATACTTAAAAAAAATCATTATTATTATTATATATAGCTAGTTGCTCAGTCAACAATCTATCTTCGAAAGGTTTTTTAATATGCTGACGAAATTACGTATCGCAGGAATTTATATATATATGTGTGTTTTCTCTGTAAATAAATTATTTCTTCATCCTGTAAATGTCTAAAAACCGATAGGTAAAAAGCTACGAAATATACTTTAAAAGAAACGTAGTCATTATAAATCTATTCGTAAATCGCAATTTTAAATATAACGAAAGAAATTAATTGAAACGTTTCGGTACATGTAAACGTCAAAAGTTACACCTCGTATATATACTGGTATCCAAGATAATGTCCAAGGTGAGTGACTATTTTCACAGTTAACCTTTTCAGTCAAGGTGTCAACAACATGGTACACGAAATGTTTAACGTTAACAAATTTTTTATTTTCTAGCCCATGCGAAATGTTTCAATTTTAAAAATATTTGTATAAAACCATCGAAAATTACCTACAGTTCACCTTTAAGAAGCGGTATTGCATAATAAACGTGTGTGTATGAAATTTATAATTTCGTATCAAAATTTTATAATGTACAACTGAAACGGTTAATTCTTTCACGGCTGTTAATAGATTTTTTTATATACTGAGCTTTTTAATCGCACATAATTTTACACCTTCAGCCTTTAGCCAACTCAGCAAACCAACAAATTGGTCAACAAATTACCACCAGATTGAGGCAATGACAAACAACCCCATAATAACTTGCCTAGGATACATCCTTGGTTGATCCTCTATCAATCTTCGACGATGATTAGGGCGACGTCTCCCCATCCACTTTAGAGAGTTATTGGACTTTATTCTTTTAAAAGGAATTTAATCATTTATTTTTTAATATATATATATGATACAGTTGATATGGCGATGCTTAAAAATAGCTGGTTGCTCGCCAAAATTTGTTTAAATTTTATAAAACAGCTGCATGATGGCGTGGAAAGTTCAGTAATTTGTGACACCGAACTGACAGAACCTTTTCTAGTAACAACCGGTGTAAAACGAAAGTGTGTGCTCGCACCGTCTTTGTTTAATCTTCATATGGGAATGATCTTCTTAACATACAAATGAAAAATTTAATAAATAGGTATCAAAAAAAGATATCGTTTTAATTGGGGGAATTATATAACCTACAAAAATTCAATACGAGCAGCAGGACGGAAATGTTTGTACTGTAAAACTTACAATATGCTGATGATTGTGTTATACTGAGTGAAACTTCAGCAGAACTAGAACGCGCACTAAACTACCTGCATGATACATATCGGGATTATGAATTAAGTGTAAATACAGATAAAACGGAAATAATGATATCGAATGGCACGGAAGAAAATTTTCACATAAACGGGTCGAAGTTAAAAATTGTCGAAAGCTTCAAATACATTGGTAGTGTAATTAGCGAGCTAGATGAGGAGATAAAATATAGAATTAAAAAAAAAATGCAATATAGCCTAGTTGAAGCAACGTGTATTTAGGAATTAAAATTTACATATTAATACGAAACTAAATCTTTACAGAGTAGTAGTATCACCAACTTGTATAGTTGTGAGACATGGCCAATTAGAAGCGGTCAAAAAATTTGAAACATGTCAGATGAGATTGCTCAGAAAAATCTTAAGAATAACATGTAAGATCTCAAATTAAAGAATTTGGAAATGACTAACTGTAATAAAATAGAACAATATTTAACCAACGCTCGATAAGATGGGTTGACCGTGTTATCAGAATGGATAACAGTCGCATATCGAAGCGATTATTTTATGGTATATTAGATACCGGTGAAAGATGTAATGTTAAAGATGTGTTATCAAATTCTATCAAAAAGGACGGTACCAATCTCAGGAGAAATAAAACTTGGGAGGAATGAATAGAACTGAATGGAGAGAAAATTCATCAATGGCACCGTAAAATTAGCAGGTGTTTATGCTACCTGAAATCGCACAAAAGGAAAAGGAGGAACATAGCAGATCGGTATGAATGTGCACATTGCAGCTATAATATATCTAATTATAAAATTCGATTAATATCGCATATAAGATTCAGACATTGCACTATTTAACAGAAAGGGATATCATTAGAAAAGGCACTCACACTCGGCAACGAGTGAGTTAGAATAATAAATAACGTAACAAAAAACGAAATAATAAAATTTATACTGGAAAAATAATTATACATCCACAAATACACATCCATGTACACACACATATATATACACATAATTTTATTAATATGACTCTCATGTATACTTTACTTACTCAAAATTTAAATACGTAGACCATCGATAGCTTACGCGCATCCATCAACCGTGCATGTATCGTACAATAACTTAAAACTTCCTATCGAGTATAAAATTGAAAGCTTTTAAAGTCTCATACAAAACTCCCCGATAAGACGTCCTATTTGCTCCCGTTTATTTTTCCTTATTATCTCTTCAACCTTTCATATCACATTAGTCTTCTATATATCATTATTATTATTATTATTATCATTATTACCTTCGTTCTCTCGCCTGCGATTCGACTACAATAAATCGAAAGCCACGTCGATAAAGACTGACACGTTGCAAACGAGGACGTGATGATAAACTCTGTAAATGATATTCAATCGTTTAACGTTAACTGAAAGACCTCGACAGGTTTAAAAAATAATTCGCTATAAAAATTCCCCGATTTCAATTTTTCTTTTAAGGTTACCATTTAATAAACACGCGATCGAAATTGGAGCGTTAATTGCGCAATTTAGTTTTTTTTGCAACCTCTTGTTTTTTTTTTGCATACCAGTTATCGTCCAAATAAGGAAGAAAACGTGAAAGTAACGCGAAGACAGAAGTCATTATCCTGTTCGTGATATGTCTCGAAAGAAAAGTTTTCGGAATAATGTAACGATCTGATAATCGCGATATTTTTTTAGTTATTACTAACACACACACATACACATACACATAGTCAAACGCATATTTCGTATAAACACGCCTACACATAGTTCTAGACTAGGATGTTTCAGGTCCGTAAATTTTATGATTAACACAGGTATGTGCATATCTTTTTACCTCTTTATCTGTGCCTGTATATATATATATATATATATATCTTCTTCTTCTTGTTACGTCATCTCTAATCGAAGGTCAGCGGTCATCGCAACTACTAAACTCTTATCTCTGGACGCTTCTTGCAGCTGGGGTGCTGATATTTGAGTTCAAGCTTGTCATTTAATCACATGACAAGCTTACCGGCTGAATTGTTACCGGATTATTTAAAGGCGGTAGATTTGGTCTGAATAAATTTTTACTGAATATATAAAACAATAGCACAGACTTAAAAATGCGTTTAATAAAAATAAGACCTTACTTACTTCCAAAAATATTTCATTACACACAAGAAAACTACTTATTAAAACTTACGTGGAGTGTGGTATTGCATGGCTGCGAAACTTGGATTATCTTGAAAAAGAGGGTCGAAATTGTAGGCTTTTGAATTATGGTGCTACAGAAAAATGCTGAAAATATCATGGACGGAGAAAATCAAAAAGAAAGACGTACTTCAAAGAGTGGAGAAGGGACGAGATTAATGCCAGTAATAAAAAAGCCGAAGAAACAGTATGATTGGTCAATTATTAAGACAGTCTTCCTGGATAACAAACTTAATTGAAGGTAAAATAAACGAAAAACAGCCGAAGGGAAGACCGATAACAAAATTTATAGAAAGCATACTAAAGAAAAGAAAATATGCTGAAATTAAAAAATTGGCCTATGACAGATGACAGCTATGTTGTCCACCAATGGTTGAGGTGGTAGAGAAGATATATATGTATAACAAATATGTGTCCTCTCACACATAGCGACTCGGTGTGATATAATTTTCAAATTTTTTTCTCTCCTTTTCGACAATAAATAATAACGCCTAAAATTGAATTAATTTTAGAAATTTTAACTGCCGAAATAACGCGATACCAACAGAAGAATTTATCTTTCCCGAGAACGAAATATAAAAATTAGGGTCATATTCAACAATCGGATTTTAAGTTTTGTCTTTGGTAAGGAACAGTTATATATAGACTAAATATTATGTCCGATATAATCCTCACGACTCAATATCGATAAAGGGTATAGATCGGTCGAAATGCTAGTATAAAACCCACCTTCCTCGATAATTATAGTCAGAACGAACTTTGAAACGCAATTATAATTTAAACTATATTACCGTTATAATAATTATTATCGACAATATATTATGGTTATTTATTAAACGTTTTCAACTTGGAATTCTAATTTTTTCTTTTTTAAGCACACACACGCGCACACACTTAGTTCGGTTCGTTAGTAAGACGAATGCTAATAATTGCACAGTCGGCCGTTAAGTAAATTATCATTATATCTAGACGACTATATCTGCCAGTCCCTCGCTGTATTCTTTTATACACCCGTATTTCTACGAACATTATAGCAGTAGGCGATGCCCCGGATATATGTGGGTGTATTTCGCATTAATACAACGAGTTTCGATACGCGTACCTGTTCTGGTACATTGATTAAACCGTAACAGTATAGGAAACAAACAAAAACTCGGATCCCGATATTTCGAATATACGTGATACTTAATAATGATTAAGTCACCTTGAGGAGTAACACATACATACATATGCAGATATGTTTATGTATATGTATATATGTATATATAAAATATATTCGTCAAGGCTTCCACCTTAGAACCCACTGTAAAAGAAAATACCAAAGATAATGAGAAAAAAATGGGCCATACGCTTTATTCTATACGATCGTTTTTTCCCCTAATAACGGCTAAGCAGTAAGATAACAAATTTTAGTAAATCAAATAAAACGTTTCAAACTTATACACACACATATAAACGTACTTGACTTGTGTGTATTGTTAATTGCTGTAATGTATACCGTGTATGGTACTATGCTTCCCTAGGGTTTTGGGGTAGCGACCGCGCAATCGAACAATTTTTTTAAAAATCCGGAAATACCTAGGTAATTTATATAACGGGCGTGGACATTCTACTAAGGGTACACTGACCTCCGTTGTTTCTTCTTTTTGTATATATTTAATGTTTAAATATTATCAATTTCTTTCTAATTCTTCTTCCGTTCATCAACTGTTCGCCGCGTCTCTTAGTATATATTTCAAAAGAAAATACTATTGAAATATATTTATTAGGGAATGTATATATATATATATATATGATTTTAATAATTATTACAACATTTGTAACCTAATATATTGGTCTATAAATATATATAGATAAATTTGTTGGTTCTCTGAATATAGCAAATATCTATTTAACTTGTTTCAGCAAAGAAATAATTCTAGTTATTTTTTAGAAACTTTTCCACACGGTCTCTGAATCATTTCAAACTGGTCTACCAGAGACTTTGGGTACCTGAAGAGTGAAAAATTGTGAAAAATTTTTAACGCTTAGTAAAGTACCTGGTACAATAGAAAGATGCAGAGTATCTACTCGCTGGACTGATGGTTTGCGTGAACAATTTCGTACAGTAGCAACAGAAGTCACTACAGCTTATAACCGGAATCTATGGAGAGCACTCGCAGGTCATAACGATCTGAATTGACTGAATACAAAATGGATGGATATCTACAATGAACGACAATATACAGTGTATACTATTTTTTTTTAATTTCTATGTGTTATTTTTATTTTATACAAGTTTTTTTAAAGTGAAACTTCTATTGGCGCGTTATATATGTGGAGGTAACCCTCAAAAAGAGCAAGCGAGCGAAAGACGGATATATCTACATATCCCGTTCGCATGTACGCGATACCAACACCCGTCTTCAAAACACGTTTTGTAGCGTTATGCACTTCGATTTATACATGTAGGTAGGCTTATTCTTATATGTTATAAACGAAACAAAATTATGACACAGTTTAATCACTATAAAAGTTTTCTATTGCAAAGGTTTTCGACAGTTACGTGTCATTATCAATTTTGTTTCGTTTTATAATTTATAAAATCACTGCTCTCCAATATATTCGACATTTATTCTTATATATATATGTATATATATATATATATATATATATATATATATATATATATATATATATGCGTGTGTGTGTGTATTTATATAAGTATACACGCTTAAAAATGTAAAAAAAAAACGCCGTATTGAATTTTGTTAAAATGTTTTTAAGAGTTTCACTTGTTCCCGGCGCTCCGAGGCACAGATTTTTTATTTTGTTTTAGTTAAAATTAGCGGTTATAAAAAACGCTATGTATGTACTATGTTCAAATCGTTTTATTTGTTAAAAAAATTAATTAAAAAAATTTGAAAAAATCATACTTGTAAGAGAAATTTAGTTCAATATCGAAATATTATTTTGTTTATATCGTATATATACATGAACCACGTGGAATGCAGTGATTATTAAAAAGTCAGCAACAACAGTGTAGTTAAAATCGATAATTTTTGGTATATGAAAAGGTCACAAAACATTTTGGCCATTAAACCATTATCAAGTGAACATAAAAAATGAAATATAAAATATGTACGATTTATAAGAATTTGAAGGGAAAAACAAATATAAAATAAAATACTCGATTTAGATGTCCAATATGATAAAAATATCAAATGAAAAAACAATTTACAAAATAATCCGATTTTTTTTTAATGTACACTAGATAAAAGGCTTCATGGCCGAAAAGCTCTTTTTATATGTAAAAATTTAGTGATTTTACCTGTTTTTTGTGTGTATATATATATATATATATATATATATATATATAAATTATTCGCCTTAAATTTTGCAGATAAGGATCGTATATAACACGATGGATAAAGTGTTAGAAAAACTTATGGTAATTATCAAGTTTTTTCATTCACTAAATGACCTTGTGGTTAATTCGATTCCGAAGATAATTTTGTATTCAGTTTTACATAAATTATTTATTTCAAACGCTAAATTCAAATTTTTTGTTTAGTTTTTCGTATCGATAATCGGCAAACCAACGAGTTGTCATACTATCTTTTTTCAATTTTAATATATATATATATATATATATATATATATATATATATATAATTTATGTACGTTTTGAAAATAATGATGTATGAGGCAACTAGTTGTGTATGAATATTATAAGTAATAAGAGGAATATATAGGCAAATGTTTGTCCCCGATCAGAATGTTAATCGGAGACGTGGTAACATTTACCATTTTCAGTAATCACGATGACGACAATTGATTTTTCTGCGTTATCCATTATTGGAAATTACATTTCCTGTCTAGCAGCGTTTGTATTTTAATAAATAATTCAATATTCATTACTTTATGAATACACTCTTCAATTATAATTCGTTACCTTACAAACGTTAAATATTATTATCATTATTGTAAAGTAATTTTTTTATCTTATTTGTATATTATTATTATTGGTATTGGTTGTAGAAAAGAGAAGTAGCTTATCATGGAGTAGTAAAATGCGGGGATCGACTGGATCCTAGTTGTACAAAACGAGAATATTGGAAATGTCTGGGACATACCTACACCCAGCAGTAGGTTTATATAGGCATAACGTGATAACGTGATATATATAACTAAGGAAAAGGCTAACGGATATATTCTGACCTTCGTATTGTATTTTTTAGGAGGCAACTCAAAATGAGTCTTACATATTATAATTATATAATACGCTTTATATTAAATTATTTAATTTCAATAAATTTTAAATCATATATTATTTAAAACATTTTAAAAAGATAATGAAACTATATCGGGCATAGTGTTTAACCCTTTCAATCACCATGTCCACTAAATGGTACATGAAATTTTAATACTAACCAAATTATATATTTTCTGGTCGACCATGAAATGTATCAATTCTAATTATACTTATGTAAAAACATTGAAAATCATCTACAGTTATCTAAAAAGCAACGTTGTATAATAAAAAACTTGCAACTTCACGTGTGACTGGAAAGGTTAAAAATAAAATGGCGAATTTTATGGGTTACTACCACATATAATTTTAACTCGGACGGCTTATATAACAGGAATACAAAAATTGATACTACACACATACACAAACACACACACATATATATAATCAAAAAGATCATATTTTTATAAAACAAAACGATCTCGCGTAAAGTAACGTCAAATATGGTGATAATGGACGTGTTAGAAAATTGTTTAAATCAGACTCGAACGACTCTATTAAAACTGTGAAGGAATGCACTTCTAAAAGTGATATTTGTATTTAGAGCAGTGTCATATATTTGTTGGGCTTCATCTTAAAATAGAAGAATGAATGAGGATTAGAGTGTTTAAAAAATCATAAATACGATAAAAAAAATATATTTAAAAAAGAATACATTACTTAAGGGTATATCGCACGTTTAAATCAAAATAAGCGTGAATAACAGCATAGATAAACTCGATTGTAATATAAACAGTTAATATATCAAAAAGAACTTTAAAAAACGTAATATTACAATAAATACACGAAATATATGTTGAATATTATGTATTTTACGCTAAAATTACGAGAACATATGACAAAATATACAGGCACGCGAAAAAATAATGTCAAATCTGACACAATGTTACACTTTAAGAAAGTACCGACAAATAAACTATTAATAATTCGGCTAAAATATGAAGAGTTTTGATTGTAATAAATGCTTTATCAGGGATGAAGTACTACAGGGAAAAATACTGAATAAAACCGAAATATATAAAAAAATGACTACAAGCATGTAGCTAAAAAAATGAAAAAAACTAAATAAAAAAAAAAAAACAGCTATGCCTCGGAGCACAGTGAAGAAGTGAGACATTTTAACTAAATTCGATACAGAGTTTTTTAAAATTTAAACACACACACACACATATATATACATAAGAATAAGCCTACCTATGTGTATAAGTCGACGAGCATAACAAAACGTGGTTCGATAGGCGGGTTATTTCCGCTCGATCGCTTGCTCGTTTTGTGTGTCAACTTCCATATATAACGCGCCAATAGAAGTTTTACTCTGAAACTAAAAATGCTAAGCTCTACTGCTCTATATATAGGTATTAGTTTTTATACGGAATTACGGATGTCAATTATGATGTTGTAGTTTAAAAGCAAATTTTTAGTACAACGTTTTCAGGATACGGGACATTGGTAACATTTGTCGATGCACCGTAGTATTTAACTAGTAGAACGTTACATCGAGACATATAAAATACCACGTGTAACAGAGGTAATAAACAAACAGCTAGTTAATATTACGTAATCATTCGAATTTAGACCGTGATGATCCCGCTTGATAATTCTACAAAAGTGCACGCCATCCAAATAGACTGGAATCCTTACATCTAATTGATTAAGAGTATTTTTTTTGGAAGGTGTACCACCTGATGTCATATGCGATTATTGTACTATCTATTAATGACCCTTAAAGGTTAGTTATAGATTAAAAAAAAAAAAGGAATAGTAGGAAAATAAAATAAAATAATAAAAAAGTAACAAAATAAGTTGAACAATTAAATGATAGCCAGTTGATTCCGACAAAGATAAAAATGTATCAAAAATTGCAACTTCAAATTGAAATGTGAGCAAATGCGTGTTAAGAAGTTAATTTAAATTATAAGTGTTCAAAAATGTATGTAAAACGTATAAGAGCTAATATCTATATAGAGAGAGTAGTAGAGCTTAGCGTTTTTAGTTTCGAAGTGAAACTTTAGATAAAAAGGAGATTAATAAAGAGATGGAAGATGAATTTTTATAATACAGTAACGTAATATGTAAATAACGAATTCAAATATTAACTGTTTAATTCGTCTTAATGTAAAATACATAATAAACGGTGTATTAGTTAAATTAATAATTTTAAGAAATGAGTGAATACTCGTGTTTATATTTTAACATTCAAACACACAACTTTAAAGAAAAAGGTACTATCGTTATTATTATTATTATTGTTCTTATAATTATATCATTATTGTTAGCTCATATTTAAAACCGAGTAAATAATCGTTATTTATATTACAACATTCAAACATCCTGCTTTAAAGTCCTATTATTATTGTCGTTGTTCTTATAATTATAATATTATCGTCATTATTTTTGCATATTACATATGTAATTATTCAAATTTTTAATATCGGAATAAACAGTAAAAAAAATAAGTAAAAATCACTAAAATGTCGGTCTTTATGAAAAATCAAAAAGCTAATATATTTAAAAATAAAAATATAAAATGAAAAAATATTAATTTAAGATTACAATTCAGTAATAAAAAATCACTACGTTCAAAACTTTTCAAATTTTAATATTAGATTCGAGATATATTATATTAAAAACACGTACTTTAGTCGTAACCTATATTTAAAACCGTGTGAACAATCGTTGTTTTATTTTAAATTTTAACATTCAAATAGCGTGACTTTAAAGAAAAAAGTATTATTATTATTATTACTTTTACGATCGTTCTTATAATTATATTATTATTAACATACTGTTTCACTTTTCGTTAAATTATTACCATACCGTTATTGCTGCGGTTTTTTTTTCAATCGTATTTTTCATTAGAATATTAATATTATACGTTCACGTTGTGTGTTATTTAAGTTAAGTTTCTCGACGTTGATTTTTTGATTTTTATTTAATCATTATATTGTTTTAATTTTTTCTTTTAAATATTTTTAATATTAATTTCATATAGAAGATGAAATTTTTACGATCGCTTTAGGTTAACTTTTGCTATTTCGGGTAACCATGCCTATTTTACAATTTATAAATTACAGATTTAGCCGGTACTCGCGCATTTATGCGCATAACCGGTTTTCTTTGTATTCCAATGCAAATTTTAATCAGTTTCGTTATATTTATTATTGTAATTGTAATGAATACAAATAAAACTTGATTTGATTTTGATTTGTTGCCTTTACAGATTTAATTTTTAAAATCATTCGTTGAATATCAGATTCGAGATATTTTATATTACAAATAAGTAATTTTCGTCATAGCCCGTATTTAGGCTTTAAACGTGACATATACACACACATACATTTTTGCATTTATAATAAATCATTAGAAATGTTCCTTGTTATAGTTGTAATCAAAAGAAAGACCTTGTATCGTCATATATATATAAAACTTACGAATACAAACTATCGAAAAAAACCGATACATATATATTATATATATATATATATATATATATATATATATATATATATATATGTATATATATTAGACGCGATTCCTAATATGGTAACTTGTAACGATAATGTTTGTAATATCACTAATAATCCTGGTTTTTAACATTCCATTTCCATGTACGCCATGAAAGTCAAAATATGCGGTCCTTAATTAAAAATATACGAGCCACTCGGATGACCGAAGAACAACCTTGTTACATTTCCATGTACGGAATTAAAAGTCGAGGACGTTCATTTTAGAAACGACATTTCGATGTTCTATACTTTCTTTTTATAATTTTTCTTTTCTTTAATTCGACATACATTTAAAAAAATAATCGCTCCAACCTAAAATTTTATTGTATTATCTCGGCAAAGGTTACGAAAAATTAAATATATATTATAACAAAAAATATATTAAATTTATAATTTTCTCACCTTTAAAAAACGTTAAGGATAAATAATGTGTAAATAAGATTTCAGAAATTTCGTTACTACATCGCGTCAATACAGATTCAAAAATTTAAGAACAGGGGATAGAGGTGACTAAACCAGATAATAAATACGCGTGATCTGCTCTCCTTATTTTCTTTTGATCATTAGTTCACCTCTCACTTTTTACTATCAGCTCCAGCCGTCTCTCCTCAAACTTCCATGGTTCTATTTCTTTAAGAAGATTAATTATCAGTAGATTGCGATTTGGACATCATTTGTTGCCTGACCGTCTTTTCTTTATGCAGCTTAGAAAAAGTTCCTTCTGTCCTCTCACTTCTGAACAGGCAGTCTGCAATCCCGATCATGGTTTTTTTAATATTCTGCTGTGGTGCCATTGCATTCGTAGCATTACCTTTCTTGCTACGTTCTTCGGGTATTACACCTTCGTATAATGTATCGTTCCTTCTCCATCTAGATAATCTCTACAATTATTCCGCTATATAGTGATGTTTCTAGAGAAGTCAGCTTCCTTGATTAAGATGTAGACAGTCCCCACAGTATCACGTTGTGTAAGCTGTAAAGGCACCCCATTTAAAAAATGATATATTTCTTACATTCCTATATATATATATATATATATATATATATATATATATATATATAAAACATAAGCTTAATTGACATATAAATATGTGCTCAACAGACTTATCAACGATTTATACGCGACAACGCCCGGTCTGTTTCCAACATCTTTACTGATCATTTTCTATATGCCTCGAAAAGATTTCCTCTTAATCTACCTTCATCAATTCCGTCCCTATTCAAAGGGTAACATTCATTAAAAGCAGTGGCAGCTCGTGGTTAAAAAATCTAGCCCCCAGTGAAACATATACACACGCAATAATTTTTTTTTGTTTCACCCAAAATCGCAAAGTAACAAATGTCAAAGGCCAACAAAGTGTAATACAAATACAAGAACCATTTAAAACCGCAATTAGAAAAAAAAATTGTAATATTAAACCGAAATATATTAAAAATTTATTTCCGCACCAATAAGTACAAAATTTATACAATTAGAAAAGTATAAACTTTTTTAAGATACTAAAACGAAACAATTCAATAAACTCTACATATACTAGTTAAGTATTCTTATTTTTTTACAATTTACACAAAACAATCCTCTGAAAATGAAATGATCAATTGCGGTATAAATAATAAAGCTTCAGTATGGAAAATATATCAGTAATAATATGAACAACAGAAACTGGCGAGAGGTAATGAAATAATTCACACGCGGAAATGTACACAGTAAAAGAAAGAAACACCGATAGAAATTCGAAGAAGAAAAAACTAATCTCGCAAAGAGATGAAAGATAAGCCGTAGACTAGTTCGTTTGTTGGCCGGTAGTATGTGCACGCAACCGTGCCTATGTGTTAGGAAGAACACAACAAGAAAAACATATTCTGTCGCATCAAGTGTGTGTGTACTTCAAGGACTCTAGTTGCAACACATTGCAACCAGCAGTCGCTAATGCAGTAAACTCTACACCCATATTAGTATTAGGCGCAAAATCACCATATGCCTATATATGACTTTCCGATGCCTTCTTCAGGTTGCATTGAGTGTGCAACCACCAACCATTGTAACTAGAAATTTCAAACCACTTTTTTTAATTTCTAAAAAATAAATTAGTGTTTTTTAATATTTTATTACATCGCCAATTTTAATGCTATTATGGATATTTCTGGTGGTTGTGCAAACCTTTATTAATGAGCCGCCACTGCTTAAACGATGTAAACGTATTTATACTACAATCGGCTTTCAATTAATATATGGTATCGAATTCGAAATATGTAACTAATTATATATCGTTAAAATCCTACATATTTATTCGTGTACGAACTAAAATATCGAATACCGAACATGAGAAGTACAGTGAAATACTTATCCCAAAAACATTCTCCTAATGAAGGCGAAATAGAGTATATATAATTTAAAAATTAGATAAAAATTAAAACTAAAGAAAATTAAAAAAATATGTGTTTTAACAATAATAATAATAATAATAATAATTGTAATTGTAATAATCATAATAAACCAAATGGTGTCGAAGTTTTATCCACAATGGGAGTACTAGAGAAGTCTAACGGAAACGTAAGAAAGTTGGATTTGGAATTCAGTATACACATTGCACGTCACAAAATTATAACTTTGAACACAGCAACAATAGTCAGAAAACATTTAAGAATAAAAATGAGTACTTGGCCGTTGCAAATTCGCCTTCCAATACATACGGGTGCGTACTTTGCTCTAGACTTAGTCCAGAGCATACTGAGATCATGGAGTCGATCCTTCCATAGTCAGCCCAGTATTTTGGCTTGCATCAAGAAGGATCTGACGGCATGGCCAAAACTCGTTGGAAAAATTTGTCCACCGAGTTTTGGAAACAGCGGTAAACAGAGTGTACCTCGGACATACACAAATCACCCACTCGTACCTTCTTGGTAACCAGCCACCACCTGTATGCGATAAATGTAAAGCACCATTAACCGTCCATCATATACTGAAGACTTGCCGGAAATACGCTCAACATCGTACTAAGGAGATGAGATCATCTATACCGCTAGAAATTCTTACAGCCTTCCTAATCAAGACAAATATTATTAATAATATTTAATTATATGTATTCTAATTAATAATCATATACATCGAGTAATAGCTGCGAGGCATTAAATACTCGTTAAAAAAAAAAAAAAAATAGGTTTTCGAAGTAAAAATGTCGCAAATATCGAGAATTAGAATAAATAATAATAATTGCAACAATAATAATAATAAATCGATTGTATTTATTAATCTTCGGGTACAAATAAATAAATGCATTAATGAATTATCCTTAATTACACATAACTGCCTGTGTGAGCAATAGGCTAAGAGAAAGCAATGAGAAATTATAAAAATGACATTACGTTTATGTGCCAAAATGGAATATTTAATTTACTTTTGCGTATGTCTCTGCGAGTGGACTCTGAAGTTATCCTATAGGTTCAAGTCCAAGCGTTCAGGCTATTTTTTGGCATTTTATGTAAGGTCCCTTAACTCGCGCCAGTTTCCTTCCAGCGTTCTCCTTGAACATTTTGTAACTGTGTGATTTTTGGCAACTGGAAAGAGCCCACTGTATCAGCATTTGGCCCGTTCTTTCTTGACTAGTGTTTATTACGATTCAGACGAGTCCGAATTTTTCTGGATATGCCAGGTGGTCAGCTATTAGGGTATCCAATAAGTTTGTTGTCATCAGGGTAGTTCGCCATCATGAGTTTGTCGAATTTAAACGTTTTCTAATGAGATTTCCTGGTACTACATATGATGGTTTGGAGGACAATCAGGTCTCGATGAATTAGGGAGTATTTTTTTATTGTATTTCCTCACCCTTTCATTGCTGGTTCTTTTATTCTGGTACGTGCAGGAATTCTGGTTAAGACTGAAGCCGGTCAATTGGTGGTGATTTTACTGTTCCTCATGAGATCATTCGCATAGCTATATTTAGCTCCGTGTCCACGTTGTTTACGTGACTGTTGTTGATCGCAGAGTTTTTAGTGCGATATTGTGTATGTATATTAAGTACTTTCTTATATTTTTTAAATTTTACTTAGGTTGTTTTTTCTAATACTTATTTTTATTTTACATCCTACGGAAGGAAACAGGAAAACATAAAAAATCAAAGTGACTATGTAGCTCACTTTCAAATATGCCCGGTAATTAAATATAATGAAGAAAGAGGATGATTGCTGCATTTATTTATGGTTTCTTTTTCCTATCGTAATCAATCATGGATTTGTTTTTACAAATTGTCAGAAAACTATTTCTTAAAGTAAATTAAATAATCTTTTCTCTTCGAAGAAATCCGTAAGTTATTTATATATATTTATTTAGTGTGTGTGTTATGTATACATATTTGATTGCGTTAACACGCTACGTTGCTCATGCGTTTAAATTAAGTCAACCTTCATTAATTATGATATTATGCATATACGCTGTATTGCATATACATATACATCCAGACCGAGCGGTTGAAATACTTACATATATATATATTTATATACATCGGATGAATATTATTATACTTTCTTTAAAAAATAATAATAATAATTTGAGTATATTGCAAAAATAAATACGTATGCACAGATCCTGTATTTTAAAACGGCTACAGAGAAATATGATAATATAGTCACATAAACAGCCACACGTATTAATCCGTCGGAATCGCATAGATCGATTCAAATTCAAATGTATACAGCTTTTTTAATTTTATAAACCGGATTTTTTTAAAACTTAAATAGAAAAAAACATGAGCGTTTATTTAACATATTAACATTTAAAATACAACAAAAAAAAAACACGAAAAAACCAATATTTTATTATTTTGAATTTTGATAAACATCCATTTTTTGTCTTATTGGCCAAAAGACAGGAGCGTTTGCTGGTAAGAATGTTTCCTGCCGATGAGAATAGTCTCCGATGGCACAGATGAGCCTGAAATGCGCGAATACTTTTTAACCAATTGGCAGACGATAGGGTATTTTTCGTTGTGCAATCTCCACCACTTCAAAAAGTTGGCGCTTTTAGGAATCTGATGTTCTTTTAAATTTCCGATTTAGATTTGAGGAGTCATGAACAGTAATTCAAGGAAATACATCGCTCATTTCTTGATATTTATTATTGTCTATCAACTAACGTATTCACTTTGACGAATCGATTTTTCACAAAAATTAATGGAATCGATTCGAATCGACCGCACTGGTTATAAGGTCGTTTAAGGTGAATGATAAAATCAATACTGGAAACCAACGGATTAATTATCGATCTTGTATGCGAGTTACATAAATTTTCGAATAATGCATACGCGCGTTTGGAAATAGTAAAAATTACAGTAGATCTACGCTTTTTTCAGAAATCCCTAGTTCAAAATATTTCTCGTTTATAACAGATTTTTTTTTCATTCTATTTCCAGTAATTATGGGCTAGAACTAAGTGATAAATCTTCGATGGTCTGATCTGGATTTATTTTGGCATATATATATATACGTTGCATAAAAACAAAATTGCTGATATATCTTGCAGCTTACATCGAATTTATTTAATAAATGTTTACGACGAATATTAAATAAATTTTTATTATAAATATATATAATTATTGTTAATAGGAACTACGCCACCCAAGCATACCAATATCGTCATTACTAACAAAACACACACACACATATGTATGTATATATGTGGAAATAACGGAATACTGTGCGATAGTGAGTCGATCCCAGTAAAACGATAATATACCAGCTAATTAACTTACAACGGATACTTTAATAAAGCGAGGTCGAATCATAATATTCTTTACAAAACGGATCACTTCCGGTTCAGCTCGAACGTTATAAATATGTATATTTCTTGGGGGGAGTACTGTTTTCTGCCTTGTCGTAAACGTCCATCTTTTGATTGTGTTGTACGAGATGGTTAACAACGAAACCGTTAATTAACGAATTGAGCAATTAATTATGCGCTAATCGCGAAACACATAATATCGTTCGCTTGTACCAATGTCGTTCTCATTTATAATATGTTACGGATTTTACGAAATATTCCGAAAAATAAATTCTGGAATAGTGAACCGGATCAAAGGGAGTCGAGTATAAATAAATATTTCTCGCCAGAATTCATTTTTTAATTATTATTATTATTTATTATTATTATTATTATTGATTTAATTTATTTCTTAGGACTGTTTGATCGAATAACCTCCGTAAATTGCGGCAAAACTTACACACGCCGCATTAAAATAATTGCGTAAAAAACTTGTTCTTGAAATTTGGCAAAACGGATTCGAACAATACGCAGTCGGACGTCAAACTTATTGTTGAATTGTGTACACAGATTTGATTTAAAGATATCTACGATAAAATAGAACTAGCTGAACACGTACTATTCGATTGTCCCTTATATAGGGTGACCCAGAGAAGACGGACGGTTTTGTTGGTTTTTAAATAACTTAAAAACTACTAGATAAAAATGTTTGAATGAAATTTTATTTAAAAATGGGAAAATGAGATTAGTTTACAATCATTTGTGAAACATAATATATCGTCCAGATGGCCGTCATTTGTAACGATACATTTATTCGGTCTTTTTACAAAATTTTCGAGCATAGGTCGATCAGGTCTTTCAGATCTCGTTAAAAAACGCGGCTCTTAAGATATCCCCCACAAAAAAATTTCATAACTTTCGAATTTTTTTCGAAACTTCCTTTGCATTGTCGTGATAAATTCACGCCGAAAATAACGTTCCACGCAAAACGCGCGCTCCTTCTCATTACAGGATGCCGTAATAACTGAAACTAAAACGAATGCCTCGAGTGTACACTAAACGTGAAGTGTATTCGGTTTGTGTTGTAGCAGTGTTACCAACAGGGCTATTTAAAAAACAAAAAATCGTCTATCTTCTCTAGGTTTCCTTACATAATATGGATCTGATTCCATCCGGCTAGTTTTGATTTAAAAGATAAGATCGCAATTAAAATTTAAAAATGTTTGCCTTTCCGGTATTACATCCGGGATATCGAAAAACATCATATCTTTGAGCAGCGATGCAGTTTCAGGTCATACGTGCGGATGATAAATGTAAGATATAATGATCATTGAAGAAAACGTCACAGGAAAACGAGAAAGAGGTAGAAGAAGGAAAACCGGGTTTAAAAACATGAAGGAATGGACGGAAGTCTTACTGCGAACATTGACAGATAAGAAGCCAAACGGATAATCACCAACATCTATTGAAGATATGGTACGACAAAAAGAAAAAGTTGGAAAATATGGAACGAAAGTAAATATTGAAAAAACGAATCAGCAAGACGCCGGAAGAAATGAATATATCGATTAATGAGAAAAATATTTAGAACAAGTCGATTCCTTCAAATATTTAGGACGTATATAACATGACAGCGAATCATTGCGATGGTTAACGGTCGTTTAAAAGAAAAAGACACGTGATAACGTCGAAACGCTGTCTATAGGATTACGAAAACGTATTTTCCAGTCGCATACATGGACAGTAACATCGTACGCTTCGGAAACATGGATTTTAAACGAATGAAATTTGTAGACAAATTGAGGACTTTGAAAACGCGATGCTCTAAAATGTCGTCGGTAGATAAAATTCCGAATGAAAAAGTTTTTAACCGACTACAAGAAATGGAAAGGTTACACTCGAAAATGATTAGAAAAACAATAACGAAACGAATAGGGTACGTATGAAGACACGACAGCCTATTGGAAGATATTATAGAAGGAAAAATATCCCTGTGCAGACCGAAAGGAAAGCCGAGACGGACAATCGAGAAAGAAGCGAACATCGAGCACTGAATTGAAAAGGCTAATAACATAACGGAAACAACGGAGCACTTGGATGATAATCAGACCAAGGACTGATACACCGATTGATATATATTGTGTATATATATATATATAAATTTCGTAAAAATTAAGTAAATTATGGAATTTGCCTACCTTATTATTCTACTTAACACAATGAACGCATCCACGCATACACATGAAACAGTAATCCGAGTATTTCAGACGAATTAGAAGGAAAATGGGTGTTGCTATTTTATATTATTATTATTTTTAGCTTCAATTGTGTATGATCGGGTTTGAAGATGGCAACAGGAAAAGATTTTAATTTTTATCGCGAAACTTTCACCGTACGCAATAAAAGGAAAAATGCAAGTTACGAAAATACGTTTCAACTATGGCGAAATACTCTGTCATATCTGAAGAAATATCTGATTTCCGTTTACTTTCTATTCGTCTAATATTTGATACACACACGTATATATATATATATATATTTGCACGCGCATTTTACTTTCCTACTGTTACAGCAGCTTTGAATATATTTTTTATATTATTAATTGCATACGTTAACGTTTGAATAGGTAACCTGTGGATTATTAGATTTTAATTTGAAATATATACACTTTGTTATAGGAATAAGCTCGTTTTATGTGAAATATTAAATTACTCTGTAATTTTTAAAAGATAATTTTAAATTATTTAAGCAGCGAATTTTCCGACGTAATTCCCCAATATATGGTCGTTTTAATGTCGATTGATTAAATTTTCTTTTAATGGTTTCCTAATTCGAACTCAATCGATGAGCTAAGTATATTTGGTGAAGAAAAAAAGGAATGTATAAACAAGCAGGGAACTAATTTACTTATAAAATGTAAATGTGTAGCTGTAAACGGGTAAAACACGAAAAAGAAAATAAAAGGGAATATAAATACATGTGTGTGTGTGTATGTTAATTCCCTACAGAATGTAACTTATAATTAGTATGGAGAAGGAATGAAATAAACATAGTCCTTATTGGACCATCAACAATGTGTGTAAATAATAAGTTGTGCGCATTAAAATTAATTACATATATTGGAAATGTGGAGTTGGAGGAAGGTACTACGCGTTTCACGGACCGAGAAAAGAACTAATGACTCTATTCTGTTGAAAGTTGGCATACAGAACAGATTATCAATAGTGGTTCGCAAACGGATACTAAAGTATTTTGGCCACAGCATCAGAGCAGGAACGTTGGAAACAGCTATTATACAAGGATATCATGGAAGGTAGTCGAAGACCGAGCCCTCCGGCCTCCTATGAGATGGACTGACATGGTCTGCAAAACAATGGATCGAAGTTTCCTTCAATGCGTTCGTTGTGCGCAAAACAGAGATCCATGGCGCAGACTCGTGTTTCAAAAGACAAAAAATAATGGTCACGATATCCCCAATGGAGATGAAACGAATGATTGATGATATATATGGTACAATGGAAAAAGAAATATATATATATATATATTTGTGTGTATGTGCACGTGCATTTAATAATAATTCTATTACTTATAATGCTGTAGGGTTGTCCACGCTGTTGTTAGACGTTTGAATTGTTAGAGTGTTGAAATATTTTTATTCTTTTTATTATTTGCTATTCGTTTATTTTAGACTACTACATCTAGTTAACGTTGTTATCAACTAATTTTTAAATTACTGCGCTCATCATGTAACAATCCTTCATATCCATACAATGTTTCTTTTCTGGAGAATTTACATGTGTGTTTCCAGATATAGCGCGATATCTATAGAATTGTTCACGTTTATAGAAATACGAATTAGTTCCTACGTACAGCATCACGTTGGAGAAGCTATAAAGGCATCCTCGTTAAAAAATAATTAATCAATTAATTTTGAATTTTAAATGTATAATTTCATCATTGAACTTAGCACGACGGTGTTTATTTAAAAGATACACATCAGACTTGTTAATATTAAATTTTGATCGAATAGATGTAAAAAAAAAAAAAAGAGAAAAAATGTCATTTATATTTTATAGGGATTCCAGAGGCGAACATCGCTTTTTACTAAAAATATTATTACTTTTAAGCAGAATTCCAAATTTAAAATTTCCCCATACAAACAGAAAAAAAGGTTACAAACACTCGTCGTTCTACGACTTTAAACGGACACCGGTATTATTATAGTATTCTAAGTAACACCTCCGGTAGTTATCATTTTTCCTCCGTCAAGTGTCTCTACGTGCATTTCACATACGGATGTACACATCAATGCATATTGAAATCGGAAGAGGAACAAATATCGTCGTATCGAATATACGGATATTCTCTATAAATATTTACACTATCAAATCCGGAATTTTAATTCTCATTTTATCCAACGACACGCGCCAAGAAAATAATAACCGTATCGATAAACTACGCTTATACTTACGCATGATAATGACCGTACCTAATTAAACTCGAATAAAAAAAATCAATTTATTCATTTATTTTTTATAGCGCACGACGCGATTATAGTACTGATGACTTAACTTATGTAGTAAATGTGGTTGAAGGAGAAATGAAATTTTATGATCCGAGGGAACAGTTAAAGGACTATTGGAGAATTAACCAGATAGAGTACGCGGACGGATGTGGAGTCGATAAGGATCGAGTGAAAGGTATAGTAAAACATGGCGAATAAGAGAAGAGTTTGGCAGTAGACAAAAGAGACAAAAAAACAGGTAGTTGGGCACGTTGGAGTAGACGGTCGTGAGTGAGAGTGGTAAATTGAAGATCGACTTACGCTAAAATTACAATAAGTAAAGATTTTTTCAACAATCCTCGATATTCGAATGTTCATAAAGTCGAATTTAAACCTTTACAACGCGTACAAATAAGTATGTAAACAGCGCTTCTTTCCGATGCTTAAATATGGAACAGAAACGTCTGACGAAATATATAGTTAACAAACTTGTTGTAACTCAGAGAGCCCACGAAATAGTAATGTCGGGAATTAAGAAGTTAGATAGGAAAGAAAAAATACAAAGATAGCAATGCGCAGTTAAAGTGGAACTGGACAGGACATATGGCAAGAATTGATGACAGGTGGACGAAACGAATAACGGATATGATACCAAGAGAAGGATACAGAAGACGCAGTCGGTCGAATATAAGATAACAGGATTATATAAGAAGGTCAGCCGGTGTAAGGTGGATGGAAAAGGCCGGCGAACGCCATAGATAGAAGAAAAGAGGGGAACGTTTACATTCAGCAGTGGATTAATACAAGCGTATCGTGATCGTGATATATATATCCTGCAATACATTTTAACATATATATATATATATATATATATATATAGGTTAGTATAAACAATAATAGATAATTTTATAAAGTGCTAAAAAGTAGTGCGCATGTTAAAATATACAATTCTACTATTCTCGCTAATCTTATACTATGATAACCAGTATGAGTGTTCTTATATATATATTAGAAAATTGCTTGGTGCTTATATGAAACACTTCGTTTCATACGGATGTACCGTCGGACAATCTTTGGTTCACCAACTGTTGTGGTAAAATGTCGCAGTTATAATTGATCAAGATGATTAATATTAATCAGCATGATTACGATGTATACATATATAGATAAATATATGAATTGTATTTATATATTTACACATACACTCCCATGCATATGTATATATTTAATGCAATAAGTGGATAAAACACTAGACTGAATTGACGAAAATGTTGATCGCGTAGAACAACTGAAATAGAATTGGAAGGTTGTGTTGCAAAAAGAACTGATATAATTTTCACAGAACGGATAATACAATGGACATCAAAGAACGCAGATACAGTTGGAAGTACACTACTTAGCAAGACATATAGAGAAGTTAGCTAAAACGAAATTGATGAACAAGTCCTGTGACAGATAAATCTGGAGGAAAAAAGATGACCGACTACATCCAGCAGTAGATAGTTGTAGACGCATAAATGCACATTTATATTTTATACGTGTACATATATATGTACGTACGTATGTATGTACTGTGCATATTGAAGAAATAATGAAGAATGATGAACACTAAAGAGGTTGCAAAATAAATGGGAAAGTCATTAGCTACGCAGATGACAAGGTTGTAATTGAGAAGACGGAAGGACAGCTGCGAAACGTGTTAAACATTATCAACGAGGAAGAGAAAAAAAATAAAGATAAATAAAAAAAAGAAAGAAATAACATTTACGAAGGTAAGTAATTAACAACAACATTTCTAAAAGATGTAACCGACTTTAAACATTTAGTAGCAAAAATTACCAACGATGATCGAAGTACGAAGGAAATAAAAACAAGAATAAGGATGGCGAAATGAGCTTTCATAAATCCAGAGAATGCATTGAAAAATAGCCGCCGAGCTAGGGAAAAAGATTATACGGTATTATGTATGGTGGGTAATTAACGTCAATGCAAGAGTATTCGGACGTATCCATGTTTTCTTGAAATCTTATGGACCGATCTCACTTCTAACAAGAAAGTTTTAAGACGAAGCAACGTAGACAGTTGACTATCGTTGAAGACATCATTAACAGATAAACTAAAATGCACGGGCTGTAAGTTACAGGTGTAAAGTTTATTCATATTAGCACAGTACAAAGAAAAAATACTTGAGGATCCAGCGGACTAAAAAGATGACATATGTAACATCGAACACTTGATTAGCAAAATACCGAACTTATCATAAATGCAGTCGGACTAGGAAAAATATGATACGTTCAACTGTCCTTGATATGCAACTTCCATCTATAATATGATAAATGATGACGATAAATTTATAATATATATATATATATATATATATATATATATATAAAACTTGATTTTATCGTATTTGCCTTAGACCATTTTGATTTGCTGAACAAGAATTTGTTACGAAAATTTATTGAATAAATAGGAAATAATTGACTTCCCTAATTTTAACAACTTTCTCGAGAAACGATGTGATATTTTCGATGTTACGTTATTATGATTACAAACTTCGTTAAGCTTCAGCACCTTCATACGTGTGCGATTTCTGTGGAACAGAACGTTAACCTGTCGCCATTAGATATTCACGAATAAACAATCGTTTATCGAGCGTAAAAAAATGATAGAATTTTATTTGAATTTCTAAATGTATAAATAATGTAACTTATCTGTTTCGGTTGTTCCAGTTTTCGAAAGTTATTGTAATCGACGAATATTTATTTCAATAATAATTATCATCATCATCTGATATATGTACATACACACACACATATATATATATATATATATATATATGTATACATAAAATAGTAAAAAAACAAAAAAAAACAAGAATAAGAAAAGAGGATTGTGACATTTTACGCGTGATTGAAGCGAAAGTTGTTCATTATTTATTAGATATGAATGGGAACGGAATTGAATCAATCGCATTATGGAGGAATACATACATTACTTTAGCCTAAAGACAAAAAAAAATATGAATTCAAAGGAGCTACTAATACATACATACATATATATATCTTTTTTTAAATTCAAAATCCTCTACTTTTAAATTGCTGTTCAATTCCAATCACGTTACCGTGATATGCTCGAGATGTGTATGCACACCATTTTTAAGGAAAAAAAATCGCATAAATAAATTATGTTTCAGGCAAATCGGCAATCGATTTTTAAAATCGTTTCAAGCATTATTCGACATGAAAGTAACTTTAATTCTTAACATCTTACGAGACGTATATACGCGAATGTAGTTAGTATAATAGTGGACAAACCTGATATATTACGCCTTTCAGGCATCACGCATCAGAAATTTAATGCTCTCAGTTTACACACATAACACGCTCACTATTATATATATGTATGTATATATATATATATATATATATTGATGGTAGCTGTTGCGGATGCATTTTCCTTTCCGCGTAGTGAAAGTGAATAGTACTTTATAATTAACGTCGTTTAACATTTATCCAATCGAAATTTGATTTAAATTCAAAAATCTTTTCTAGAATTATAAGTTGATTATATTAACACCGTACTCATAATGTTCACGTCGGGCAACAGTTTAATGTTTTTCCAACTAACAAATCTGTCTAGCCAACTCAGCTATCTATTCAAGTGTTGGATAAATGAGCATCACCATCGTGAGGTAGTAACTAAGCATGATGGCATTAAAATTTAAATTTCTCCTATATTTAATTTTAAGTTCGTAAAATCGTATTTAAACATTGGAAATCTCAACGTTACTTATCTAACACGTAAGTCCACCGTCAAAACTTTTCACTCCTGTGTACCATAGGACAGTATGTTATTCGGACTTTAAGGGTTTTTCGAATTTTAATGTGTAATTCACCTAAGTTACCTTACGTTGAAAGATATGCTGATGAATCGACTTTATATTGTCGATCTTTCAGACCGGACGCTATATGTATATAAAAATACGCTAGTGTTACATTGTTTTATAAACGTTCAGCGCGTTAGAAATTAACACAAATAAATCTGAAGCTATTCTCTTTACTAGGCCGACGCTGTTCCTCGTTAGCAGAAATTAACGGTAAATTCACTGATAAAACCAGGTTCACTATTTAGGAGTCATTCTGGATGATGCTAGTTTAACATTTAATATAGTAATAAGTTATCTGTATGTTTAATAAGAAACTATTATAGACATCTGTTATTCGATCTAGACTAACCTACGCCTGTAGTTTCCAACGGTGCACTTATTACAACCGGATTCAAAATCACCGTTGCAGAGTTATATTAAATCGTCATATTATATACATTCAGAATTGCGTATTTCATATTTACTTTCGTATATAAATAAATTTTTTTTTTTTTTTTGGTACACTGATTTATGATATAGATGATTACGACGTGCTAAGTCTCTCGATGCGTTATTCTAAGTATAAACATCGTAGAATTAAGCGCAAGCTATTTTTATACTTAGCATCTATTTAAATTATTTTTGATATAGTTATTATATGATCACACGGATGTGTGCGTGTACATGAACATGTGTATGCGTATCTAATTACTCTCTGTCGCATTATCGTATTTACTTTGTGTCTCTTGTAGGTTTTTTTTTACATTAAATTTAATTATTGTTTGCTCTAATACAGAACTAGTGTTAAGATAAATGTCAAGATATCGGGTAATTTTTTTTTATTATTACTATCTACGGTCTTTGCAGCTTATCCGACGTGATAATATACGTAACTAACTCATATTTCTATAAACGCGGATAACTTCTCTAGAAATATAACTACGTCTCACATGTAAACTATCAATATGAAGAAGGGACAACATATTGTATGCAGGAGGCGTTGGATGATGAGTGCAATAAACTAATGTATAGAGTTTAGAACGTAATGTTATTAAAGTACATTTGAAAAACACATGATCAGGGTTGCAAACTGCACGTGCAGTATGGAGAGGTCAGTAAGAAGTTTCTCTAAGGTTGCATAAGGAACAGACGCTCCGGTAATAGTGCCCTAATTGCAATGTGATGAGTACAATTTCCTTACGTTTAATATTTTAAAAAAAGTAAAACCATGGAAATTTAGTAAGAGACGAATTGATAGTACTGAGGTACATTCTCCAAATATGTCTGTTCCCAAAGTTTCGTATGTTCCGACTGTACGAAACATACGATATCATCTGCAGAAACTAAAGAGAAGACACAAATATACCCAAGCATTTCAGATGATTAAGTTTCAAAATGACGAATGAAATCAATCTATCTGACGCCTTTCATTTGTTTTCCATAGCCGTCACAATGCTTTGCGAGTCTGTGATAAAACTTGTATCAATTAACGATAAATAATACCGCTACACATTCAGCGGTATTTGAGGAAAGAGAAGATAATTTCTAGGTTGATATTAATTAAAAGATGATGTAAACATTGCTGCTCCCGTTCCCTAAGCCGACTTTGATCCTTCCATATACAAAAATTATCTCAGATAATATTATTGAATGTAGCACGAATAAAGGGCTTAGTTCTCAGGAATGAAGGATGTTTGTTTATTGAAAAAATTGTATGAATACGGTAAAATCAATTGTAGAGGGATATCAATTCGTATAATCCGTGCCCGAAATTTTTTTCAATCTAGGTATAACAGAAGACTACAGGGATATCGCGTTATTTGAAAAGGGTGGGGTCCAAAATTTTAAAATACGTAATTGGTTATTTTTTAAATTGCTTAATAATTGCACGTATGCGCAAAATATCATCCAAATCTCTAGGATCCATTTCTGAGATAGCCGTGTATATTACATACATAAAAATTTGTCGTTTAAGAAGATTATATATATATATATTTGTGTGTGTGTGTGAATGTATGTATAAACGCGTTAATATGTACTTAAATTCTATTATAATAATCTAAATTGAGGTACGTGAGCTGTAAATTTGACGACTTAATTAACGTTAACCGGACGTACGATAATGGTGATAATTACACTTAATAGTATGTTAATTATCGGCAAAGCGCATATTTTTTTGACGAAGGTCAAAAGGCCCACACAACAACATTATCGAGTACGTACGTGACAATCTGCTTTTTTAAACATAAATATTCATATATTCTATAGATTATTCCAAGAAATTAGGACGCTTTACTTACACTGTTTATGGTTTCGAAAGAAATTGTTCAAAACGTACGTAACATAGGTGTTTATTGGTTTGTTCTTAAATAAAAAAGTAACCAACATCTCTTTAATCAATTCATTTGATACGCACAATATATACCGATATATATATATGTTTTTCACCTCCAATCAAAAGGAAGTTGCTGATCAATATATATATATATATATTGACATGACAATTTTCAAAAATTCTTTATCCGCAAATTTCGAGGAAAATTCTTTGATTTTTTTGTTCAGTATCTTCCGCGCCGGGATAACAGAAAAAATGTAGATACTCCGATTTTTTGTCCTTAACTAAGTTTAATAGCTTCTAAATTACGCGCACAGGTCGAATAGTTTAATACGTTTCTTCAATGTTCAGCACTCACTACTACGCGTCTTTAGCTAATCACTCAAGAAATTCATTGTTTGGAGTAACTTTATTATGACCCGGCACCAACGAGAAAGACGCAAATATTCCCGCGCGTTCAAAATTATTATTAAGCTTTAATTCATCCAATTAATGTATCGGATACATTCCATTTATTGCCTATAGCCTTCATCATAAATACACCAGGTACGAGACAATTGGATTAATAATGTCAGAGCTTAATAATTTGGAACGTGTGAGAATATTTGTTTGCCTGGTAATAAAGGCCAAACAATTATTTGTAATTTTTTGAATAGTTCACTCTATTTCTGATTTTATTCTCTATAAGCAGTGTTTTTGATGCCTACAGTGTATACGTTGTACATCATTTTTGTTTTTAATTTTTTTTTTCTAAATTATATATATATATATATATACAATCTGGCCTAAATAGCCAATAAACGATTGAGATGATACATCATGGGTGGAGTCGCCATCCATCGATGACATTCCGAACTACCCTTAGTTATTAATTAAAACACGAAGGAAAGATCAAAGGGTGATTTAGTCGCCTAACATTTTTTGTGTTATCCAATAAATTAACTTCTAATGGATTACAATGTTTTTTCACGCTCTTTAAGTAATGTGCACTTTGACCATAGCTGAAGGTAGCTCCATCGAGTATACATACAGTGTTATAATAATTTTTTTTTTTTTTAAATGTGCACTACGTTCTCGAATCACAGTATTTATATCCTGTACATTCAAGTCGCGATGGATATCATTACAAATGTGGATGCATTACTCGGTGACCATAAAATTTTTGATTGAAAGCGTTGTATTACTTTCATATTTGAAAAGTAGTAACTCACAATGACAAGCTATACGTCGAGACAGGTTTGATCATGGTGTCAGCAATAATAATGTGTATCGTAAAGATAGTTCGTAGTTTATGCCTAAGAACCAGTACGTTTCATTAGATATGAGTTTTAATTCCTTATTTTTCTCAGTAATGTGCTCCTACTAATACAACTGTCGATCTAGCCACATCTCAAGATAACGGGCTTTACGTGTCTTGTGGTAAAATACTGTCAAGTCTAACTGATGGATTAAGTACCCGTTGCATCGTGTAAGGAACATGAACGGATGCTATTGATTTTAATCCTGATACAAGAGAGGTCCTGATATTTACTTATCTATTTCACCCTATATAAAACTTTTTATATTTTACGCAGTTTAACCCGTATATAGTAGTGATTAAGGTAACATTTCATTAATTCTTTGTATTACTAATTTCGTTTACTGCGCGAAGCGTTTTTGTTCTATACAAATGAGTAAAATATATATCATTAGAACCGGTAACACAGTTCAAAAGTCAAACGCAAAAAATATTCGATTTTAAAAATGCAAATTGGCAGTTATACAAGCTTCATGTTGCTAATAGCGTCAATTTGAATACCCCTATTTCTAGCGCAGATAATATTGATTACTGTCTGGCCACTCTTATGAAATCGATTCACGAAGCCATCGCTCTTTCTGTTCCCACCAAACAGAACGTTTTTCCTACACCTTCTCTACCAGCGTATATAACCCAAATAATCAGAATAAAAAATGTTGTCAGAAGATCGTATACTAAAAGTCGTTCGCGTAGTGATGCCCAGAATAAAAAGAAACTTTTAAATCAATTCACGAATTTAGTTCGTTATTTGCTAAATAAACATAAAAACGAAAAGTTTAATGAAATGCTTTCTAATCTTTGTGTTAAAAATAATAGCCTTTGGAAGGTGTGTAACCAATATACATGTCATTACGCAGCCCTTCCGCCACTACAGGACTCTCGCACTAGTAAGTATATATATATAACGACGCATCTAAAGCTGAATTACTTGCTGCATATTACTCTGATATACACAGTCGTAATATCAACTTAGCCACCACCTATCAAAAGAATAAAGTACATACACTTGTTAGAAGATACACAGCCTCGTCTCAGGTAACGACTGATATCAAATTCACGTCTCGAAAAGAAGTTTTTACATTCATAAAATCGACGAAAAATAAAAACTCGGTAGGTCACGATTGTATTTCTTCTGTTGTCATAAAAAAGCTGCCTCATAAGGCCATTGTACAGTTAACTAACATAATTAATGCTATGTTTAAATTCGGATACTTCCCTTCTAGTTGGAAAATTGCAAAAATAATTACCAAAAACCAGGTAAAGATTGTTCCCAGCTAGACAATATTCGTCCCATTAGCCTACTTAGCAATTTAAGTAAAATTGCTGAAAAGATAGTTTTAAATCGTCCATGTACTAACTTGGCCCCACGTTATAACTTAAAATATATATATATATATCATTTGTAACTAAATTTATATAATTATATGAATACATTTGTATATGATATATATAATTATATAAATAAATTTGTAAAACGTGTATAATTAGTTTAAAAAAATTTGATTTGATTTGATTTGATTTGATTTGATGATAATTATTATCGTCCGTTATTTTTATATTTTTTCCGTTACATTTTACGAGATACTTCCTTCGTTAACATTTTCTCTGCATTCTGGTTTGTTCAATTACCGTTACGTTGCAAATCTCTTAACGATGATGGCGATAAAATTCGACTAACGACGTCCTCTACGCAACGTTTTCAGCTGAAAGAAGAATCTTAACACGAAGATTTCAACGACAAAACAAACGAGGTGACATTAAAAAAACCGAAGATTACACTCTCTTAAGACTTGATTCGTCGTAAAATCCGGGTAATTCAACTGCAACAGGAAATGATTCTTCATCGGTCGTCAAACACAACGCCAGAAACGTGTTTTTACATTACTCACATACGATGAATAAGAATGTGCCGCTGTATTTTATAATGTCAGTCGTTTGACTGTTCTACTATAATTAGCAGTTTTAGCGGAATTTCAGGAAAAAGTTAACGCGCAAAATAAAAGTGGTTTCTTTACGATATGTATATATACACGAATATAAGAAATTTAAAAGGTTATTCATCTCGTAAAATGATGCGAATGACAACAGAAAGTTATGATAATTAAATATTTTCAGCTTGTCAATACTGAAACACGGGAGGACGTTGGTAATTTTTAATAATAAAAAAAAAACCAATGTAAAAAATAAACGATTCTACCGTTTCAGTGTGGGAATATTAAAAACAAATCGATCGACATTCTAAGTATGCGGTTCGTCGCGTGCTAAATACCTCACATTAGCGGCATCCTTTTAGAATTTTGGGTTTCTGACGGATAAAATCTATCGCATTCGTTATTTGATCTTGAACTATTCAATTACTACCTTTCCAACAATATCCGGTACATGAAATGAAAATTCAGTTTCTTCAATAGATTTTATATTATTTTTTAATCAGCATCGTGTTGTTAAAAATTGTTTCATATATATATATATATATATGTATGTGTATATTCATATTAGAAGGATTTCCACGGGAGTTAAATGGATAAATATATTAGAAAATAATGAAATTCTCGGTTCTCAGTCGCAATATAATAATAAGTACTAATTGAAGGGGAAAAACCATTAGAAGTATTATTATTATTATGATAATTATTTACAGACCACAGAAATATTATTCGCAGAACAAATCATTTCGTTCCTTTAAATTTTCTTTTCTTTGCCCCGTATTCTTTCATCTTTTACCGTCTATCCTCGTTGTCCCTTCTGCAGCCTCGTGGAGTCGTTGAAAAGTTTTCAACCCAACGCCTCTAAATTCATTTCTATCTTTAATCTCTTCCTCACCTATTCCAATACCTTTGACATGTCTTTTAATTTGCACTAAGGACAGTTTGTTTTTCGGATAGTCGTCGAAGAAATCAAAAATTCTTTCGGTTATGTAATTTCTATCCAGTCTTATAATGTGGCTGTAAAACGTGACTCTTCTGTCGTTACATATAACGTTTCTCTATCACTTATTAATTAATTGCCGACGTTATTCAGACTGTCTAGGTCCAAATATTTTTCTGATTATTGTCCGCTCGCGATTTCCAGCTTGTTTAAAGTCAATCGCTCTTTTAGAACCACTACGAAATACAGATTTCCCGAAATTTGAAAATTAACAATAAATAGCCGTAAACTAGAACACCGGAATCGTGCGAAACTCATAGAGTTACGTTAACTTCAATATTCAAAATTAATTCGTTAGAAAAAAATTTTTTTAACGAAAGTAACGAATAGATTTTTAAAAGATGAACACGTGGAATTATTTCACCGTCAAAATTTATAAGAAGTAGTTCCGGAAGTTTGGAAGCTATATATGAGGGAGACAGACAGACAGACAGACAGAAAGTGAATAGGAAACAAGCGCCACAAAGAGGAACAGAAAACAGATGTGGAAGCATGTCAGGTAAAAAAGCACATTGACTTCTTTATTTTTTTTCATGCATCATTTTTGGATGTATTTCAAATAATTTTACCACCGTTTAAGAAGCAAAACATTTATACATACATGTACACATATACTATATGTGAGGATATATATACGCATATATATTTATTAATTTATGTGTATATACTTTTATATATATATATGTATATATGGTAAAATAGGTGCGCGCGTGTGTGTGTAATATATGTTTATATAAAATATGGGATTCACACCACAGACATGAGTAGATACGCACATAATTGACACCAGCTGCGAATATAAGAACAACTGTGGTGGTGTATATTTATTTTTTATTGAAAAGAAATTAGTTTTTTTTTCTTTTTGTTTTCTATTAGTGACAACCGAGAGTAGAATTGTGGATAAGTGTTTTACGTGTATCACTTACATATCACATAAACAACAAGCAAGTGTAAATTATCCAAACATAAGATTTATGTTTATACAATACAAATAGAATATATAAATACGTATATATATATATATATATATATATATATATATAATTCATTTATACTCACAGGCGATAAATGTCCTTCGTACACATATTTGTGCACTTGTTTTCACCAACGCATGCAAATTATATATATATATATATATACGAAGAGCAGAGAGAAATCGTTATCAAACCAACACACCTTTATTTCGAAATAATTCCAATTAATTATTTCATGTTTTTTCTTTTAAAAAAGTTATTCATTATATCCTAAATATCATTACCTAGCGCACGTATAATCCGAATAAATTATTTTAATTTACATAAAGATTAGATAATGTATAAATACGACAGTTATGAATGCAATAGATTCCTTGTCTGTACCAAGAGTGCAAATAACGGAATAAATGGATTTGTGTACGATAATCAATATTTAGAATCACTTTCGGAGAACAAAAAACGAGGATCCGAAGGGGAAACTGAGACGGAGAATTGAAATTGCCTTTAAGTGCAACGATAAAACTGAACAAGATATGGAAAGATAGTTTCATCAGAAAGAACGTGAAGATAGAGCTGGTCCGAACAGTCAGGAAAAGAATCAATATTTTCGAAATACGGGGAGAAGACTTTTAAGAATTCCGTGGACAGGCAACACGTACGAACGAATCGGTACTAAAAGATATCGGCGTAACACACAGGCTATTAACAATTGTCATAAACGAGGTAATGAAATTCTTTGAGCACAGAATACGGAAACCAGGAGAAATGGAATGGGAATGTATAACAATAATGGGTAAGATTAATGGAAAGCGACCGACACGTACATAAGGTGGACAGATATTATTTGGACAGGATTGTCGTTTGCGAGATGTATACACGTCAAGCGGTAGATTGGGACGAATGACGTAAAGTCACTAAATTATTGGTGAATTAAATGTTAATCACAATAACCTGGTGACGACTATCGATTTTATATATATATATATATATATATATATATATATATATATATATATATATATATATATATAATATATAATATATAAAAGGGTGAATCGAACTTTTGTATGTCCTATTTACATACGGTAGTGATGGTATTGTTTACACGTCTCTACACCAGTAATTTGTTATTCTAAGCGAAATTATATTGCCCTAGATCTAGTTAAAATCCTACATACCGTCTTTTCGTTATTTATTTATTATCATTAAAGATTCCTAATGGAAAAATGAAGTCTTGATATATATACCTATATGTGGAAAAGTCAGTTAAAGGGAGAGGAGTGAAACAAGGTGATAAAATCTCGCTGAAATTATTTATCGGAGCATTGAAAGCGTTATTCAAAAGTCTGGATTGGGAGTCGGTAGATATTAGGGTAGATGGGAATCGTGTCCGGTTTTCTGGCGACATAGTGTTATCAGTAAAGTCAAGCGCAGAAAAATTACAGATGATGGTAACAGACTTGAACACGCGCTCTAGTAGAATAGGATTAAAAATTAACTTAGAGAAACGAAGATAATGACAAACACTGTAAGACGAATAAGGTGAACGATCCGAGAAAATTGAACAAGTGGACATATTTATTTGGGCCAAAAAACAATAATAAGAATATGAAAGAAGCAGAAGTTTCTAGGAGAATATCATAGTCGTGGGTGATATTTGGGAAAATAAGCGGTGTGTTCAGGAATAAAAAGATACCGATTAAGTTGAAAAAGAAACTGCATAATCAGTGTGTATTTTCGGTCCTGACGTTCGGAAACGTGGCCATTCACAAAGAACAAGCATAAAAATGATCCGGAAAACCCAAACTGACCGTGAAAGAAAAATTGTAAACATCTTATAGCCGGATCGAATTCGTAACATATGGATACGCAAACAACCAAGACTAAATGACGCAGTAAAGTGTATGGAAAAAATCAAATAGAGTTGGGCTGGTCATTTGACTAGGTACCGCGATAACAGATGGCCGAAACGTATTCTGCAATGGAGGCCAATAAGCAAATAGAAGAAGTCAAGGGAGACCAATGGCTCGTTGGCAGGACGACATAATAGACAAAATAGAAGTGGATAGAAAGTTTTGAGGAAAGTCTTCGTCCAGTAGTGGACCGACAAAGGCATATCGTGATATATATATATATGTATATATATATTTCAATCAATAGCCCACTCGATATCGAGTATGGGGTACCGTTATCTATGCTTTCTAAGATGACCGATAAGTCCAATTTTGGCGGTACACCGCTTTCACACAATCGTTGCATATGTAAACGCCTTCCGACGAGCTGTACCTTTCCGCGGCATCCTGACTTCGCTTTTTGTTTTCGGCCGTTGTTTCTATTTTCTTTTTGGCGATACCCATCTTTCACTATACTCTTCCAGGTTGCTCGATCCTGAGCCAATTCTTCCCAGCTGTCTAGCTGTATATCGCATTCACTGAATAATCCCTATACATCCAGCGAGGACGCCCAATATGCCTTGTACGCAACGTCACTTGGCTAAAGAGTATTTGTTTCGGGAGCCTGGTATTGTTCATCCTTGCTATTTCTTTTCCTTTATGCCCGCAGTAATGCATCAACTATTATGTGTCAGTTGTCTTGGTCTACCCTTGCCACTGAACCGCATTTAGTAGTTGAATGGGCAGCAGCGGAGTTTCTGCGCAACAACTCCGATGTTCCTGTATGCGTAAATGCACCGTTAGCAAACTTCTCTAAATCTTTGTCCTTTTACCTTACCCTTTGCTCTCTCCCCCTTAAAAAGTCTATGCGGCGATGATATATATATATATACACACACACACACACATATATATATAAGCCGGAATGTATATATATATATATATATTCCCGCTAAAATGTTGAAATATGAAAATATTTAATATGTTAATATATAAATATACAACAAATCTCTCTTTTCTACTTTACGTTACGCTCGAAATTGATTTAAAAAATTTTCTTAGCTGTTTATAATTTGTAAATAAAAAAAAAAAAGAAATATAGTGTTTAATTTTATAAATTCCTTAAAATAATTTTTTTTAAATTCCATGCTGCAGGACAAACCACGAAATTTGTATGTATAACATATGCTCTCTTCCTCTCTCTCTCTCTCGTGTAACATATATATATGTATGTATGTTTAGCTCTCGGTGTGCGTAAATAATAGGTGCGTTTCAATTAGAGCGTAAAAAAACGTTTTTTTTTTTATTCCATTTTTATCTGGTTTTATCGAGTACTCGGTCGTCTCTTTCCATCGTCAGTACCTTTCTCTTTCTTTCTTTTTTTATTATTATAATTTCATTCTATCTATTCGTATCGAAATAACGACGCTATTATCAAACGCGGTAGTAAATAGTATTAATAGCGGCGATGACAAAACGATTTAGCCGAAAAACAGGACGAAATAAAAATGGGCGCGGATATACTTACTTTCTTCATCATCATTATCATCATCGCTGGTAGATAACGATTGAAGAAGTCAATTTAACAAAAGTGAACTTAAATTTCTGTTTAATACTCTACCTACTTACTACAGTATGTTATTATGATCATTGATATTTTTTTTTTTACATTTTTCCTCTTTATATATATATATATATATATATATATAAATATATATATATATAAATATATATATATATATATATATATATATAAATATATATATATATAAATATATATATAAATATATATATATATATATATATATATATATATATATATATATATATATAATATAGGCACAGGTACTTTTTACGATTACAGACAATTATGGACGGACGAAGTGTTAATTGCCAGAGATATATGTAAAGTACATGTTCAAGCATATGTATTTACAAATGTGTACAATGCGAAGTTTTTAAGAATATCCTGCTGGATTGAGAGAAAAAAAAGAACAAATCAGAAAGTCTTGTATAGTTTAGTGTCAAGAATAATAAGGTTACGAATTTTAGGATATTTCGGACATACCGGCAGATATGAAAAATAATGTATTGGAAAACAGCCCTGCTAAGAAACACAGAGAAGAAACATTATAAGATGGTCAGATCATGTTTTCTAATCTAAAATTTAATATTAAACAATACACAACTACGAACACAGGAGCTTACACGATGGAATCGTCTCACGATTCTCCGGAGAAATCGCGTCCAGTATTCAGCATCTGTAATAATATACCGAGTCTAAACTCTAAAACAGCATTTTCATCTTCTTTTGTTGGCTGCCTGGACATGTTGAAATTGTCGACAACGAATCGAGTAATCAAGAGGCGAAGGACGACATTTAATAGAACCTCGTGCGCATTTATCCCCGACGACGTGAAAAGAATAATTCATCGCGTTATTCATTCAGAATGGCCCCCCGCATGGCACTTATCTCTTCAATCAGTTCGCAATATTGATGTCTCGTTCCGCGTTTCGGAGTTTGTTATTTTAATTTGCTACCATTACGGCTTAACATTTGTAACTTCGTCGCCTAATTACTAAAACGCGCGTTAACCTTCTGTAGTCTCTCATATTCTCCGATTTCGTTCGGTATCTTATTCAACCTGCCGTGATTGTTCGAACAGCGGATCGATAATGAACCTGAATCATATCCGACTTGGTTGTTCATCTCTCACGCACCGTATAAGATCATCGAGAGAGAATTGCTGCAAATCATATATTACGCGTAGTTCGTTAAAAAGATGAAATGTATTAGCAGAAAAAGTTAAAATTACCGATTATTAAAATAACGTATTTCAACATCGTTTTGATTTTTATTTTTTTTTTATCGTGTTCAGCTCCTAGATAAAAAAATAATTTCTAACCTTCGTTTTTATGGGGGGTTATCGATAAAGTTTCTACTAATAAATTAACAGTATTTTCGGGTTTTATCATAAATACTTAAAGACTATTAAAGGGACGTAATATCTTTTTATCAATTTTGAATAAAAAAAATTTCAAATAATCGAATTTGCATTTGTACGATAAAATAAAAAAGAACAACTATTCCTTAATTTTTTTTAAATATATATCCGTTGCGTAAAATGCGGGATATAAAGAGAATACAACATATATATGTATAGGATGATGAGGCTGGTAGGTCGACCGAATAATTACTACATCCGAGAAAGGGAGCCGTATAAAATAATTCAACGGAACGAATTACATAAATTATCCACGCTGAACGATAAATTTGGAAAATTTATCCCCCCTTATTCCGATCATCTTCGATACACAACCTACGTCAACGTTTTTGAAATAATAATAATAATAATAATAATAATAATAATAATAATAATAATAATAGGTAGTAATAATAATAATAATAAATATTATTATATGATGATGGTGACAATGGCAAGGACGGTAATAACAATGATAATATAAAAGATAGTAAAAAAATATTCAGTAAATCCGCGTTAAAAAGAAATTTCCATTTTTTCATAAATACTTTTCAATACAGCTCTAACGCGTAAATTGAATTATCTCTCACATTAAGACGAAAATTCATCGTATCTTGTAATATATATTCTTATGTACATAATTTTTAAAAACAATCCCCGTCAAAATTACCTCGGAATATTCTGAAGTATGAATGAAATATTTGTTTTAAAGTTTTTATGATATAAATTAAATTATTCTCGACTTAAATTACTTAGATAGTCAAGTTGCATAATAAATATCGAGAAAAAATATTCTAGATTATATATATATATATATATATATATATATATATATATATATATATCACGTAAAAAGTATTGCCTATTTTTCTGATTAACTTAAAAATGTATTCCATTTTTATAATTAACGTAAATGAAACAATTGTGGACTATTCAAAATTCTATATTAATTTTATATCCGCGAAAATTAAAATTGTTATCTCAAGCTAAATTTATTATTGCGTATAACAAAATTTTTATCGATATTTTCGCACGTAATTATTAGCGTTTATTCTAAATACGGCGAATGTGATTATTATCGTTAAATAGCGTATACCGACGGTGTTGTAATTTATTTCCTCCATTAAGAAAGATAAAATACAAGTAAAAAATATTTAAAAAGAAAAAGAGGAATTTTAGTAGTTAATATTTAAAAGAGAGAGGAAGAAAGAAGACTATTTAGAAAAAGAAAGAAGAGAAAAAGAGATTAAATCAAAAACATAGTAATAGAGAGACATCGAAGAAAACAGACAGAGAGAACGAAAGAATACTTAAAGAACAGAAGAAAAAAAGAAAAATCATATAAAATTTTAATCTGTTGGGATCCTTAAAGAATAAGAACGAAGTGTATATCACATTAGGCTCCTCAGATATAAATATATAAATATATATATATATGTATATATATATATATAATGTTTTAAACTTATAATTTATTCTAATAGATTAGGAACAGTGGTTAGTGAAACAATTAACCGATATTTATTAAGGTAGGTATTTATTTAATTGTAATAATTAAAATTGCATCAGTAAATATGTAAATAAAAAATTATATTATTATTATTTAAGATTGTTAATAGATATGCTTGTAGTATATAAAATTAATACGTTTAGTAAATTGGTGTACAATTTAAATTTTGTAATTATTGTCGTCTTTTAATTTAGAATTTTCGCACATATTTCTTTCACATATGTTTTTATACATTCTATTTTGTCGGTGATATTGATAATTTCTGAAGCGTTTCCCGTACGGTAATCGAACTTTCAATGCCAACAAAATTTTCGTAATGAGAAACATTTATACGATGTCGAGATTCGAAAAATATATACATGAAAAAATCAGCCAAACCAAAAATAAGATATTTTACGCAAAATTTTGCTTAAAGTTTTCATTTGTTCGAGTCGTAAATATCGTGCATTTTAAAAAGGAACGTACCCGTTCAAATAAACTGTATTTTATTTACAAATCTTTAACTAGTTCATTTACATTTACAAATAGACAAAATCAATAATGATGAAATTGCCCAAGCGGATTCAGTACGTTACCGTGGTACGATTACGGATAAAATGCTTACATGGCGACTACATGTGGCGCTGACTAAAATAACTATCGGTCACTCGTGCAAAATTGCTGCATTCATTATTAGGGCGGAAATCTATTTCAAATTTAGCGACTAAATGGATCATCTACCTTTCAATGATCGCCCACATTAAGCGTTATGGAATTGAGTTGTATGGGAGTATCTGTAATTGTAATCCTGGACGAATTCAACAGTAACAGTCGAAGATACTTCTCCGGTCCAGTCTACATCTTCGATATGACATTACACAATAATCTTAGGATTTCGTATACCAATGATATACACACTCAACAGTACAAGAGACTATTCGCCAAGTTCGAATATAGCAATAATTCCATCATCCGCAGAATGTATGTCTTGCAGATAATGCGCCGAGGCGCCTGAGAAGAAAGTGGCGTCGTTATGCTATTCCGATCACTTAATGGACTTCAGTTTGAATCTTCTTTCCTCACGCGATAGCGTGTCTTTTTATTAACTACCGTAGTTGGTCAATCTTATTATTATCATTCCTTCTCAATTTCATTCCCATTGTATTACTTCTCTTTCTCATAATCGTGTTGTTCTTCAATGCAAGCAACAGATTAACACAATTAATTTCTATTGGCCGGTTCTTTTTGTTTTACTCGATTAAACACCTCGTAATTCCATATGTTACGAATGTAATGAGTTACAATAAATTTATTAGAAACGAGGACAGACAGTATACGTGAGCTAAAATTTCCAGGATATTTGATTCGTTAGAACGAATAAAGTTTCACGGTTTATTGACAGAAGTTCGAATTTTCGCCTCTTCCCGAACTAAAATGTACGCAAGGATATAAACTTATATGCAAATAACGATGGCAATGTTGACAGTTCTAGAGTAATCTATTTATATCTGTCGAAATACCGCTAGTAATAGCGTTGGTATTTTATCGTGTTTAAAGTTCCTGAACTAAAATCTACACGAACAATCGGTATATAAACTTGTAAGTTGTGATATTGATGAATAGTCGTGTAATTCTAATTCGTCATTTTGTAAGTTTATGGAATTATCGCTTTGGTAATAGCTGTCAGGATTTTGTATCGAATAACTAGAAGAATCGTGCACCTCCATTGATCTTGCCGTTGTGAAAAACACGTCCACGATGTATCAATCAGTAGCGACTTTGACGGGGGAAATTTAATGAAAAGACAGTAATTTTTCAGAAACTTATCACGGTCTTTTATTACGATTAAGATTAACCATCGCTAAATAAACGGTATATAATTCTCGTATAAAAATTCAAAAATTTATTAATCAAATATAACTGTACCGTATTCGTTAAAAGCCCGAGATTTTCCAACTGTACGCTCTAGTGTATTGCCACCTCTACACACAGTACGCACGCCAACACGTTTATACCCGTGTTAACCGTTTCAGTCGCAATGTCCGCTATAGATGAAATTTCAACATAATTTTTAATTTTCTGATAGACGTGAAATGCGTCGATTTTAAAAATAATTTCTACAAATACATTGATAATTATTTACAATTCATCTAAGAAGCAGTATTTTGTACACCGGTATAAAATTTATAATTTTCTTTCAAAATTTTATAATGTATGACTAAAAGCGAGCTGATGACAATTTGGTAACACGGCAGTCCGTTACGACGGCGCAATGTACTTTACAAAAATTGAACAGTTCGCGTAAGCTTAAAAAAAATAGGCTAGTAATAACAATAATTTTTTTCGAGAAACATCAATTTAATTACGTTGATTTGAATTTACCTCTAGGAACCAAGTGCTTTTGGTTTGAAGAATTTTTAAAGTGACTTCCTTAACTCCACCTGGAAAATCACCGCTGACATTAATTAGCCGCCCTTCATTCGATTATAATTCGATATTTTGATCAATGAGAAACCAATCTCGTTAAAAAAAATCTTTTTTTTTTATCGCGACAGATTAATTCGAACGCGTCAATAACTAACTCCTGAGTTATTGAAAATTATTCAGTTGTATTACTCTACTTCTACGGAAAGCTTTTATAAAACAAAAATATGCACATAATTTTGACGAAATTATTTCTTACCTCCGGACGATTTGATAAAAAAACTGCGTTATAAGATTCTTCACATACTTTTCACGTCATCTCCGATCGAATCAACATAGCTGTTCCGTCTTTATCCTTGGACACCTCTGCAAACTCTGTAGATGTCTTATTGTACCATCGTCTCATATCAGCTTTTCACGACATTTTAAAAATTCGCCAATTATTGAAAGAACTTCTCTCCGTAATCTATTTTAGAGTGTTTTACGAGAAAACTTCCTCGCCTATTTTATACGTTGTCCGAGTTTGATGTTTGGTAGAACAAACTTCTTAAAAATATAAATTCATTATCTCTGTATTACACTAAATAACCTCGATACTTCGACATTTTCACCGTATGAGTTCTACGTATAAAGGAAACTGTGAAAAATTGTAACCTGGAAATCCTATTTAGACGTTTTCGGAGATAGACCAGTACGCTTTAAGTAGATTTTGTATATACGTTTATTGATGGTTTGACGAAATCCACGATTTAACACGATTAAACTTAAAGATGTACAGCCATCGTCGAGCTGACCATCGGTGGTTTTACCATCCTTATCTGTAAAATCACGATCACGATGACGACCCTTTGAATTAATCGATTAAGAAGAAAAAATGCAGTTAAAAGTGACCTTTTGCCTTTTGAATATACTACGAAACTGATGTTTGCAATAATAGCGGATAAACAAAATCGGATGGCTGTTAAAACTAAATAATTCTGTATATTATAACGATGCGTATTATCGCGACAAATTGAAATCGTTGGTTAAATTTACCTCAGGGTATTGTAGTTAGACCAATACTCAATCTACACCGCCGATATATCCACATCAAATCGAACGGTCCTGGCAACATTTGCCGATGACGTAGCCATCCTTGCTGCTAACAGTAATCCGCGCATTATGGTGGCTTAGCGGTACAGAATCGTATAGATAGAATAGTGAAATGGACACTAAACTGGCGTATTATAACATTCAACCCGATGAAAAGCCAACACATTACGTTTACTACAAAACAAGTTACATGTCCTTGATTAAAATTGCACGATACTGTAATACCGCAGACGGACTCGGTCAAATACCTTGGCATGTACATGGATAGACGGCTGACGTGGCGTTTTCATGTAGCTCAAATTAGGAAAATATAATAGCGCGTACTAGACTGCTGTATCCATTATTGTCTGCAAAATTACCGTTAAACTAAAAATCTAAAAGAAATACCTATCTCTCAATCGTGGCGTGGCGCCAATTTGGAAATACGGTATAGAATTATTCTATGTATTCAGCAACAACAGTCGAAGATATTGCGTACCATCGCATCTGCTCCGAGGTATGTCTCAATCCTAACGTTTCATTCCGATTTACAAATACCGTATGTCCACGATGTGTATGTACAGCAGTATCAAATATTTTTCAATAAACTACAGTTTAGCTCAAATCAAAATATCAATCGAATATCTATAGTCTACCGGACAACCCTCCCAAGCGATTCAAGAAACGGAAATGGTGTCGTGATGTTGTTAATTTTTTTGCCAAATAGTACTACTTAACTTAATTTAAATGCAATAGACTCGTTGTACTTTTTTTTGTAACCTCATCCTCGATCTAAATTATCTCACTGGAGATGTTAGTCGTATATATTTCTTCCTTTTCCTATCCTTCCGTGCCTCTTCTTTCTTTCCTACTTCTATTCAAGAACGTCGGGAAAAACAATCGAATCTAATAAACGTTATGTTTAAAACTTATAAAGATGCCATCTTCCCGATAACAACCAGCAATATTCGTCGCACTAAACGTAATTATTGAGAATGATATTACTAGACTACGTTGTCATTCTGAGCAACGCGAAATATTTTACTTATCTGCAGAGCACTATGCATATTTGAAATTTTAGTGTATACGGGGACATTGAGGATACATGTAAGACATCGATTTTGGACTAATTGCAGTCTATTAAAACTAGCATTTGAGACTGAAGACCAAACTGGACAAGAATATGTTAAAATAGGCCTAATGATTGACTTGTAGATTATTAATAATGGGATAAATTGAACAGATTGCTCTGTTTGTCTTCAATGATGCATGGTCAATATGCTTAGAAAACGTTAGTCTCTTGTCTAAAATGACACCAAGATAGCGTATCTGGTCAGACCATTCTATATCAACGCCACTGACATGAAGTCTGGTCGGTAAAAACGGTCTTCGACGAGTGAAGAAAATTGCTTTCGTTTTGGAAGGATTAAGAGCAATTTGCCATTTAGAAAAATACTTAATTACACGATCAACACCGGATTGTAACCTATTGCTGATAATACTTGGCCTGTAGGAACTGCAGTACAACGCTGTGTCATCAGCGTATAAGGCAATCTCAATGTTATTTATATGCCGGAAATCATGCATGAAAAATGTAAATAAGAATGGCCCCAACACGCTACCTTGAGGCACGCCGGCAGAACAGGATTTGCTACTTGATTTCGCATTATTTATAATGGTGTAAAATGATCGATTAGTTAAGTAACTATTAATCAGTTTAATTAGGTAAAAGACTATATCCTCAAACTATCCCAAAAAATTTTTCTCAGTTGTAGTGTGCACCGTAATAATTTACTTCCAGCAATAGGAAATTACGATTCAAGGGAACTAAGTATTAGATATACTAAGTATAAGCATCGACGCATTAAACATAATGTATTATTCTCATAACGTTATAATTTGTTTGCTTTCGTTTCCATTACTTATAAATGATATTACATATTCGTTATATAATTAAACTTATTATTTTTTAAATTACCGCTTTTCATTTGTGATGGTTTTTTGTCTGATTTTTCCATCGATACTATTTTCATCTTGTATATTTATTATTTACCAGTTTATATTATTAGTTACTTTCATAAATGGAGAGAGCCTCCGGTACATTTATTAAATATTATTATAACTTTTTAATATAATGCCAAATATACACGTTTTACATTTTACTTATCTTTTAATTCGGTCATCATTCTCGCAACAGTTATCCGAATCCCCGTTAATAATTAACAACCATCGATATAATCTAGTATAAAAAATATTACACGCAATATGTAAATTTCTTGCTCATTCGATTCACAACTACTCTCGAATAATAAAATATTTCCCCAAACGTCTATAATTATTCCATATCGATAACTGTATTAGAACGCGCGTAGGAGCATTTCACAAGAAAGTATTTTCTATATTATAAATTCGTATATAGGCGGATTATTTTACGCAAGACGCGGTAAGGATGTTTATAACTTCTTCTGTTGCTGTTGCCAAACTTCGTGCTTTATCCGCTGTGTTATTTCAAATATAAATGTTGAACGATGTGAAAACAGTTCCATGAAGAAAAAGTGAAACGCCGTTTTAAAATTGAAACGGAATGCGCTATTATACAATTTTTATTGTATCCAGATCGAAGGTGTGTGGCCGCGCCATAATTAATATCGGTTTGAGTAATGCTTACCAAATACGGAGCAAACCAGATTTTTCTCGTTGTTATTATTATTATTATTGTTACACCGATGGATTAGACGAATTTTTTGAGTAGGCAGTCGTTTTGTGCGCATTAAGAACGCGTTTCAATTTTTGTTTCGTTCCCGGACTGGCCGAATATATAATAACCGTATTATTAATTTTAGCCAACTAACACATACGTAATATTCGTCAAAAAATGCTGATTGTTATTGCGTACAAACAGAATAGAGGCACGAATTAGCAACGCTAATAATGTCTAGTATTTGCCTGATTAAAGGCATTCGTGCGAGAGAATGATAATTGAGATCGTAATTTTTTAGCTAATTTAAAGAAAATATATCATTCTAAGTTGCAAGTTTTGTAGTCTTGTACGTTTAACATTTAAATCCTAAAAATTTGAGATATATATATATATATATATGAAATAGGAAATAATTTCGAATCTCATTAAAATAAAAATTCAGATGACAAAAATGTTACACGTTATCAAATTTTTACGGAAAATTCTAAATTTCGGTTTAGAAATTAATTGACGCCTAAGTAAGATTAGGACAAACCGAATGTGTTAATAACGAAATTAACAAATAAGGACATTAGTATAGAAATTTGCAAAAATAAACGTTCGTAGTGTGCTCAATTACGGTTGTGAAAATTGATGTTCAACAACGCGGGAAATAAATAAACCGAATTCAAGATATGGATCTGGCGCATAATAACGAAAACGTCTCGGACAGAAATGAGAACAAAGAAATCCCAGAAGAAATACGCGACAAAAGAGTTTATTATTCTTCCAGATTTTTCTAATGTCTCATTCTCTTCTATTTTATTTTAACATTTTAAATAACGTTCAATTTTCATTTATCGCTATATTAAAAAATGTTTCCTAACTTTTTATTTTTTTTATCGCGCTTAAGAAAAGTACCATAAATTTATTCAAGCATCGGTCGATTCTAAGTTGTACAAGTACACCAGCCAGAGGTTTCTGTTTCCACTAATATAATTCAAATTCTCGTTTTGTTTATTTTAGAATTTCACCAAGATTCGGACGGTAACTGTAAACCAGATGGCTCCCGGGAATATATGGAATTTTTGTAATTCGCTCCTAACGAAATAATTAACTGCGAACACATCTGTCGGTCTCGTAGACTTCTTGATACTCGTATTGGCGATAACTACGAACATCATTTCGTTAGCAAATTACGCGTTACCGACAGATATGGCGCAGTAGGTTAAGTTCGTGTTAGAAGCGCGTGGATCGTTTCGAATCGGTTCTTTTCTATTAAAGTTATTCCAGACGCTGCGTCGAATTAGTAAATAATTACGAAATTCGCGATCGATTTTTCGATCGTATAATCTCGATATCGATAAATTCATCGCGATCACACTACATAGATAATTGTACTGTTAGTCTCGTCGTGGAAAATGCTATCGGTCTGCACACTATAAAAATAAAGCTATCCCAACCAGGCTCTGCTTTTTAGTTTATGCAAGAAAGAAGCGTATCTTATTATTATAGAACTATATAAATTGGTACAGTTATTACTAGCCGATATTGCGCGAAAGATTTTCACTTTTCTTTAAAAACGATTTAAAATTAATTGGAATTTAGCGGTGTAGCGTGCCGGTCAACTTCCGACTTTCCCAGTTATATCGATAGTGTCGATTAATTAATATTCGAATAGTTATTTTATTTAAATAAAAACGAAATTATTAATTTTAAAAGCGATTTTGTTAATTAATAAACCTATTGTTTTAGTTTAAAAAATACTACTCGTAAATGATTCCTCCATGTACTCGAAATTATGTTTCCCGCGTTTTGTTTGTCGCGCTTGTTATTTGTTTGCGAATTAATTGTTTTTCTCGTTTTTACCGGGTTTTAATTTATTTATTATTATGATCTTTAAATTTTACTTACATTTAAATATGCGTATCATTTGTTACCTTCATACTTTACGCGCTAATAAAGAAAACTTATGAAATTAGTTAAAGGAATGGAGTTTTATTCCTAATTGAAGGTTATAAATGTCCGAAATGCCAATCTAAACTTATACACGTTTTATATTATATAATTCATTCTAATCGAAAATCACATTTTTACAATTTTAACTCGGAATGAAACATTTAACCTCGCCCGTTGGTTAGGTTAGGTTAGATAACGTTCGTTTAAATTTGTTTCGGCTAGTTAGAATTAGAATTAAAGTGGAAAAAACAGGATGGACCCGGCTAGATTAGGTGGATCCCTTTACAAAAATTAGTTTAATTATACGTACCCTGCATCACAATGTTAATTTAATAAGACCTTGATCTTGCCCAACAGGCTGAGAAGCGATATTAAGTTAAGTTGGAGATGGATCAGATATGAAGTAGATAAGAATAGATACTACACCTTGAACTTGCCCAACAGGCTGAGTAACGATATGTTTATTTCAGCTAGTTAGAAATAGAATTAAAGGGAAAAAACGAGAATAGCACATTACTCGGATGAAATATTTTCTGCAAAAGTAAATAGCGGCATTATCGAAATTTACAGTTAGGATCTAATTTTTCAAAATTACGATTTTCTCGAAAAATAAAAATTTATACTTTTTTATCGAAACGCGGTTTTTGAAAGATTCGTATAGAACCCTCCCACGAATATGTTACGTATTCAATTAAGCTGAATTAAAAGAAACGTACTCTACTTACCGAACTGTCAAGAAGAAAAGGATTATTGTAAATTGTTGAATTTCGACGATTCTTTTTATATTCGTATCGAAACATACACGCATGCATACATATTCATTTTTATACATTTTATTAAAAAATATATTCGCCTAATTTTTTTAAGTTGTCTTAAATATTAGAAGAAATCATTTTTTGTTCTTACCCGCGATGGATTAACCGTAAGAATTTTTTCCCGATTAAACTGGGTATTGTCCTCGAATCAATCTCTTCCTTCTCGTTTTAAATTATAAGATAAATAACGTTCTCTTCGCGAATCATCTCATTAACGTGCGCACCGATTAACGCTAAATCATCATTATCGTTATTTGAAAATTAATTAACACTTTACGCGGCGATGTATAAATTTAAATCGAATAAATCTCAAATTATAAATAAATAAAATAATCGATTAATTAATTAATTCGTATTAATTCGATCGATTTTAATCGTCGTGTTTAAATTTACGAAATTTAAATGACCGAACGCATTAAACGCGGCAAGAATTTTTTAAAATAGACAACGCGCATTACTCTACAAACTTCACCGAGCGTCTAAACGCGTTTGCAGCTTCGTTACGTATACGCAATCGTTCAAACGGAACAGACTAATCGGCACTGCGTAGCCCGGCAACAACAACAACGCGCTGATATCAAATTGACACAATCGCACTTCTGAAGTACTTCGAACAGGATTACGAAGACGAAAATACAAATCAGAGACGTAGCGAGGAATGGAATAATATTGCATAATGCAATCGGTTTGGAGGTAGCAAAACGAGACGGATAAGTACACAACACAACAGCAAACTGCATAGAAAAAACAGGAACAACAATAACAGAACAACCCAGTATCTTCGGTAAATTAGTATAAGACGATAATTTCGGACGCCTATCTTATATCTATATAGATACACGCAATGCACGTACACTCTTTACACGATGTAAAGAAGACGATCGAGCAGTAAAACGCCAATGAGAATACACGTATAGGACGATCATCTTCCATCTCTTCTAGCAGTACCAGCAGTATTCGGCTTATAAGTGGTAAGCGTTGTGCGTGTGTGTTATTCCCGTGATGTGATCTTGATCTTCGAAGAAGTACTAGGAGTAATGTGGATATTTTCCAACTTAACAAATCCGGTCTATAGGAAGATGTAATTTTAACAAAACACGCGCTAAAAACTTTCCGTTCCTGTTCTGTACGGATGGTGAAGAAATAACCGTGAAACTGAAATAAGAAAATATCCTACGCGAGAAGGAAGGAAGGAAGGAAGAACCGTTTGATCCTAACGCGATTATATGAAAATATCAGAAGACATATTTTTACACGCTGCAAGCATTTTCAAAAATAATTTATACATATAAATATACCCTCACACAATTCACCGCGCACACACACAAACATATATATATATATATATACATAGATGGGATGTAGTAGTTTCTTTTAAAAACAGCGACGTTACGAATACGAATCGGTAATTATGTTTGATTAAACTTTAACAAAGCTTTTCAACTGTTACGCCATCTTTTATTAGTTATTAAAACAAAATAATAATCATAATAAATACGTCACAAATACAATTAACTTATCTTTCATTATATAAATGGTCTAACTATAGTACGTCTAAACATTTATTATTTTAATAATCTGGTGATACATATAATGTTCGCTTAAATATATTGATCGTATACGTCATAATATCCACATAAAAATATAAAACCAATCATTATAATAAATTAATTATTTCCCTTATTATTATAAAGTATTTTGAGAAATCACTTCATTTTTTAAATAAAACGATTAACATTATATATATATATATATACAAACCGTAAAATATGTGACATCCACGGTTGGATAGTTTCTAAAATCTAATTTATATAAATATATATCGTATGTATGCATTTGTGTATTATACATATATATATATATATATATATATATATATATATATATATATATATATATATTATATATAATACATGTTAATTAATCCCTCTTTTCACCTGACATTTTAAGGAACAAGTTTATAAAAAGCTAGGGCTTAGATAGGTAGCGACAAAACAGTTGATTAAGGCTACACTAGCAGTTTTCTGCTGTTTACTGCAGTAGTTTTGCTACTCTTTTAGGACGACTAACAACAATGAAAATCTGCTATTGAATATTGTTTCTAGTTACTCTCATATACATATATATATATATATATATATATATATATATATATATATAAAATATATATTTTAATTGGAAACGTAAGTTCCTGATGGAATAACAGAATTAATTTAGATAGTCTGCTCGTGATTTTAATAAATAAATAAATTTCCTTATACAGGGCGGGATAGAGAAATTTAGGTGTTCGGGTGTGTAATAAGCAGAACTGATTCAAATAAAAAGTTTAGCAGTTGAAATGGTGTAAGGATATATTGTAACAGCAACGAATAGAAATGGATACACCTTAATTCTGACGGAAAATCAGTCACTTCGTTCATTTTTTCGTTATATATAGAAATATATGCAACAAATTAGTATTTGAGACGGATGGTAGTTAAACCAAGTAGTACACAAGTCAAGTAATTAGCATAAATAAAAACGCTGTGCAGACAGAAATAAAGTGGCGAATATCTCTCTCGCGGATTGCAGTTGAAAGACTCGACAATATTTTAAAGAATAAATGGGTTACTATTTTCTTAAGGTGGAAAGCATACAACAAATAATGATGGGAAAAAATGCAATAAACTTGAACAATGGTTTCTTAATAGGTAGGCAGAAAGTGTAAATACCACTTTGATAACTACAAGCATCGGAAACATAATGTGCCTATTTTAAAGATTGGAACGAGCTAATAAAAAATAAGGATTGACAGTTAACAAAAAAAAAAAAAATACTAAAATGATGATAACCAATCGGTCTAAAAATATAACAAATAGAACACATAGATGTGGTTAGTAAGTAGAAGTACGGCATCGTACGCAAAAGCTCCATGGGTCGATTAATCGAACTTTAGGTTTACCAAACTGTAAACTAGAAAGTGAAAATTAGATCAGTAACTATTCTGGTTTTTTTATATGGCGACGAAATCCGGATGATAAATCAGAGTGAATACATATACGTCGAATCTCTCGAGCTGTAGCAATAGAGACGAATGCTGTGAGTCCCATGGACAGCCAAGAAGACCGACGTGTCTACATTAATCGAGATCGGCGAACCAAAACGACTATTAATGGAAGTAATGACCAGAATTGGCCGTTTTTTCGGTCACGTGATCCGTGCAAATGGACTGAATGCGCTCTTCATCCGGAAAAAACAATGTGGAAAAGGAGGTCGTGGTTATGCACCTCTAAGATACCCGGATGAAATTCCAGAATTTACTGGGGTAACTTTCACTGAATATGTTCATGAAGCGTACAACAGAGACGGATGGTATGAATTGTTTAATAAATGGTGTAGTGCTTCCGTTGTGTCCAAGGACAGAGATGGAGTTCATCGCCAAATTTAGGTCGGAAATGTCGTAAAAAGAAGAAGAATCGTGTCTGTTTCACGATTTAGGAGCACACGATTTGAAAAAATACTTTTTATATATATATATAATTTATTTTAAGTTTGACATATGGCTTATTTAACAAAATTTTTCTTATTTATAATTTTATTTTGTAAAGCGAAGATCCCTTAACATTAAACTGAGTTGTATATGTTATTTATAATGTTTATAATATTCTTGATCTACACCGTATTCTTTGAGAGCCATTAGAACATTCCAGATTTCTACAGTGTCAAATGCTTTTTGATAATCGACAAAGGCCGTATATAGTTCGAGATTATAATCGAAACCGAAATCGTGCAATAAAGCTGACAGCATTCTTATACAACAAGAAAAATGATATCACTAACTTAAATAACTATACACCTATCAGCTTACTGTGTCGCACGCATATAAATTATTTACACGAATAATCATCAATCGAACAAACAAACAAATAGATAACCAGCAAGTGCGAGAACAAACATGATTCAGATCGTATTAACATGATCGTGTACATGCAGTGATGCCTCTAATTTCAAAGAGAATACAGATTATTCGTTTGTAATACACACACACACACACACACATATATATATATATATATATATTCATCCATTCATTGATCTACTCGAACATAAGTGCAATGTAGAACACATACACGTACAACCGAGTATAAAGAGCTATATTTTATATATGCGTGATAATATAAATATGAAATTGGTTAAAAGAGCCCGTCAACTAGCCATACGCTACAAGTACCAATTACTACAATTACTACATGCGATATTGATGATAAAGCAGAAGCCGAGACAACTGATGCATATCGTAATGAGGCAGGGGAAACAAAAGCAACTGTGTGATATTCGACTGAAACGAAAAATGGATTTATTGAGATTATATTATCAGATAGTTGTTATACTTAATGAAATTAATTAAAGAATACAATTTTTATACCCGGAACCGATGAAATTGGAACAATCAACCATCGGCGGAATGCTTGACCGCGTCTCACCTGATCCCGTTATCCAGAGAAGGGGAGATTACTAAGATTCGGAAAAAGTTCAACATAGAACAGAAATATGATAGCAGCCGATTCTGAATGTATATGTATGTGAATCGCTCACAAGCCGTTAACAAATTAAAGATCGAATATTATACTTTAAACACATACACACACGCATATATATATATATATATATATGTATGTATATATACACGCAAAGGAAGATTTGTTCGATTTTTTTCCACAATGTTCATAATACTGTTCACTATAAATTTAGTCAGATTTATACATTACGCAGTTAAAATGTTATGGATTTGTTCTTCATCCGGTGGTCGTACCTTTAAGTTATTTTCATTTATATTAAGAAGTTGCAAATAAATAGTTATCGTTCATTTATTTAAAACTGACTAGTTCGTTGATCTGTTCATGACTAAAATATCTATTTTCGAAATTATATTATTAATTCGCTTAAGAAGTAGAAAATTTAACGATATTTCTTGGAAAACTTTTATGCTACGAATTTTTGTCCTACCAAACAATTCTAAACTGTTTGTAAATATTGGTACGTACTACATAAAACACGCGGTAGCAGTGACAGGGTTATCAAAGGGATTGATGATGCTTACGGAACATAGTATTTTCAAGCATATATAAAATTGAACTATTGACAAACGTTAAAATCGTTACATTCATCGACGATTATAATAACGGCGATGAAGAACGAAATAAACGCGGAAAAGAATATATGCAGTGCGTACAAGGCTGTCGAAATTTTTTCAAATGGTTATAAACGTTAATATGACAAAATCTGAATATATATTTAATAAAAAAAATTTACAAACGAAAAAATTAAACTTAATTAATATTCAGTAAAATATTTCGGTGAAGCGATTAAAAATAATTTAAAATTTTACGATCATTTTCGTAACTTAAAGAATAAAATATAGATTACATTATGAAAAAAGACCTATCTTGTACAAATCGATGATAATTCTGAATTTAACCTATAACAATAGCGTTTACTACGAAATGTTAAACATAAAAAGATTTATAAATAAAGCATTCAAAATAATTAAAGCATATAAAACTCTACTAGCTACTGGGCATCGATAGTAATCGCAAGAATTTTTGTTTATAGATTTTACGTAAACATCTATTTTTTTCACTTTCAGATAAATTGCAATCTAGCTGAAAGGATTAATAAGTAATTGAGACTGTGGCATAATAAAATGGAGCATGACGGGTGTGGAATGATCGCCCACTAGTGACATTCCGAACTATTACTACCAGTGACGGTGTATGAGATCGATGGGAATCAACCGTTGCAGTTAAGTCCGCACTGGTTGCATGGTGTTATAGAGTACCAATTTGGAACTCAAAGAAAGCACAGATTTCCTTCATAAAACCCAATACATTTTGTTGAACTTGAATCTTAGTTCCTTACTTTCCTTCAGAATATGATCTTTCCTGCACTAGCGGCGGTCTAACCACATTCCAACGTACTTGACCTTTGGGCCTTATGGTAGAGGTCCATCAAAGTATACAGAAGGACAAATATCGCGTCTCAACTGCATCGATTTAGAAGTATTGATCTTAATTCTCCAGGCAACTGGTCGGATACTTCAACTGCATACAGGCTTTTTGTTAAGAAAACTGTGTCATCCACAAATGTTGCTTTCCTGAAGGAAGTGGCACGATGTAAAGATATCGATATTTTTTTACAAAAAAAAAAAAATATATATATACATTAATATAGAAAATATAACGCGTTTAATAAGTTAGACATCGCAGAAAAAAGATAAACGGATATAATTTATTATATTAAGAAGATAATGTTAATTTTATTTAGCTAGTTAGGTTAAGTTTAAAATTATAAATATTGGAGAATGTAAGTAAAAATTATAAATGGAGTTTATAATTGATTGCCACCTGAAATTTTCATAACATAAATTCGTATTCATTAAATAAATGTATCATTAAAAAAAAAAATGAGTCAACGTGCGATTGCGAGAAAAGAATTCAAAGTACCAATCATATCCTAACCGGTTTGACCATAGAATGAATTACTACTGCACGTTCATCGAATCACACGCATCTACTAAGATAGCCGGCCTAGTGGATAGTAGCGTACGATTCGAACATTTTAAACGATACACTTCAGCTCGAAATTGGGAATCGAATTTAAGTATATCATAGTGTGTAGTGTGATTACATACCAAGATGAAGGGACGATTATTCTTTTCGCCTTATTTTGGAACGTCTGTATCTTTAACGGCAGCGCCACAACATGAGAACTTACGTAGACTGTTTTTTTTTAATGGGGGTGCCTTTACAGCTTACCCAACGTGATACTGAGGGAACTACATCTTAATCAAGGATGCTGACTTCTCTAGAAATGTCGCTATATGGGGGGAATAATTGTAGATTATCCAGATGGAGAAGGGACGATACAATATACGGACGTGTAATATTCGAAAAACGTAGCAAGACAAGGTGAAGCTCTGAACGCAACGGCGCCACAGCAGAGCGCTTAAAAAAATACAGACTACCTGTTCAGAATGGATGAGATAGAAGGGACTTCACGTAGGCTTTATGATAGCTTTATAAAGTAATAATTCATTTTCAACGGTTAAGCCTAAATACTTACCGAGCATTCAGTGTAACCGCTATAGTTTCAACTTTTGCATTAATACGCATAGCCCGAGTTAGCTTTTTGTTCCTTTTTTTTATCCAAATATTTTATCTCGTCCTGTTGCCAAATCGTTTCTGTATATTAATTTTAACACTAGGACAGATGACATTCCTCGACGTAAACGTTGCTGCTTCCTTTTCTTCGAATAGAACGCTATGCAAATTAAAATTAAAAAAAGCTAAAATAATAAAAGTATCTTATAAAATTTATTTGATTCATATTTTTGACCGTTACACGCGTAAATTTTTATTACCTGATCGCGTTGTTTTTCAATATAAATTTAAATGTAGAATTTGCGCTACTTCTTCGAATGAACGATCGAATAGTTCCACATAAAGCGTAGAAACTATTTCGTCTTATAAGGACAAAAAACCTTATTTTGAGAAAAAAAAATCGCGAAGGTTCGACCGAGATACATAACGACGACTGGTTGTTTTAATTATTGTATTTTAAAATCTTTTCAGCATTAACGATCAAAGTACACGTGTACCTAACGGACGACCTTCTTTATGTTTACACGATTTTATTTATCCGATTAAACGGCGATTTAAATGAAAAAGTAAAACATAACAACTTGACTGAAAAGATAACATTATAAAAGAATTTTTATTTTTTTTGCTGTATTAAGCTCATAATGTTGATTTTAAGCGACACAAACATTTCGGTGTCTAAACGAGTAATTGGGGTAGTATATTTTTAGATTTTTTAAGCATCAAAGTACAAATGAAAATAATTTTTCAAATTTTTTCAAGAAAAAAAAAATTTCATACATTGTAGGGTTAATATAATACAAATAAAGCCTTTATTTCATTCAAGTACACCAAAAATACATACACAAAATACCCAAAACATATTATGAATATGGAATTGTTTTTTACTATGTATGAAAAGAATAATTTTTAGCTTTGTGATCGCAACTGTGTGTGTGTATTGATGGCGAAGGAAACATACGCGGTATGTCGATCTAGAAGCGATAGAGCAAAGAGCTTTTCTGGTCACATACCCTGGTCAACAACGTGTTTTTTTTATATACGTCCGTCAGTATGTTGTGTATGGGCATGTGGTATTGTTGTAGTTGCGACACGTTTTAGTTCGATCGCTTTTCTATACTATTTTACTAATAGTGGAACTGAAAGCGCTGATCGGCCGCCCGTCACGGTCTGTGACACGACTACAAAAGAAACTGTACCTGCTCGTTCGTCGCCATTTACGTCAAAACTACTAATGCACCAGTCTGTTCAAAAATGCAATCTAATTGAAGCTGTATGCAATTGCGTTATTGAAAAACTTCTCTACCGGTTAGTTTTAGTGTGTTAAATTTTCAAGAAAAAATTAATATTATTCAAAATGATAGACCAATCTGGTTTACTTGATTATGAAATCAAGAAGACATATAAAACAATCGCCATTTTCAAACAAAGTTTTTTAAAATGTATAAATGTATTCCATAAGATATAGATTTACTTTTCTGTTGTATTTAATTATTTAAGTTATAGCAGACGCAAATGACCAAGATGTCGAGCGTCTTTAAATAAAATATACAATACAATACAAAGTTATACACAACAATGCCATGGTTATGTGGTTGTAAGAAAATATTAAAAAAAAAAAAAAAGTTTTGTTGGGCTTGCCTTTTATTTAACCAAGAAAGAAATGTACGGAATGCAAGTGCCTTTTTATTATCTGAATAATCTGCATAAAGGACAGAAACGGCATAATATGTCTGTTAACCATATTATTTCTTTAAAACAGCTTAAACAATTTGGAAAAACTCGTATTGAAAACTGTTTTCAGTTTATCAGTTCAATAATGAAAATGTAAAAAGAGAATAGAAAAATTCTTAGTTGTATGATAAAAGTTGCGTGATTTTTTTTTCTGTAGAAAGATAATTCACAGCATTGAAACGACTTAAGAAATACACAAAGTCAGGAGCGATTATCTTCGATAGCTCTTCTTAGTGTTGAAAAAGGATTACTATCAAACGTTAGACCATCTTTTTATGGCGATGTAATAGATATTTTTGCAAAGAAGAATCGAATTAATTCATTAAAAAAAAAAATGAGGTATTTCGTTAATTTTAACGTAGACGGTATTTCATAATTTTTATTTTTGTTATGTATTTAACCGAATTTTACATATATCTATTTTTATAGGCATATATAAAAAAATATTTCATTATGGCGCTACCTCTATTTCGAAATTCACGCTAGGCCGCTGATTAATACCGTTATTATTTCATTACTAACAACTATTAATAATAGCATCATTATCGTTTATTATTATACTAGGCAGTTGTACGGTGAATAATTTACACCCAGAATTTTTTAATAATTAATTTTGTCGTGGTCCAGATTTCATACTACGAAAATTATTCCGCCAGCTCCTCCTATTTAAAATTTAATAAAAATTCGTTGATACACCGATATGGTATAATTTCGCTTAATTCGAGTAAACGAATGATAAATTTTCGGAGAATCAATCTAAAACGATAACCTCACACGCATGTGTAATCTGACTCAAGTACTTTATTTTTCCCTATATTTACCTTCTAGCACGCGCACAATATACACTATATATGTATATATACACGTATGCGCGAGCGCGATGTGAATTTTTCATAATATTCGTTACGATTGGAAAAACCGATTTCAATGTATCGCGAATACACGTTTCATAACCGATATAATTTACATCTGGTGGGAAGGACTGCTGTTGGTGGGTACAGGTTGCTGAACGGTGATATTTCTAGAAGGCGACAGTTTGTGCTGCTGGATTCCCTACAGAACGAACAACAGCTAAATTACCTGCGATAAAAAATAATTATTTATTCAGCAATTGTTGAGGTATAATAGTAGCAAAAGTGGGACACTGGACTAACTGGTAAGAAAACTTACGAGCTCCTTCCGGATGTTTCACTGAGATTAAAGATGAATAATTTTAATGTAAATTTCTATTACGCTCAATTGTTATTTGGACACGGTAAGTTCCTATTTGTATAGGTTCAGGGTAGCCAATGATTCCTCCTGTTCACTTTGTTCTTTCTTTTCCGGTGACATAAGGCATTTGCTCTTTTCGTGTCCTGTTTTTTCTGACTCCACGACTCCAACTGTTTCCCTATTTATCAAAATGACAAAAATTTTCTGGAATTCTCTAATAAGATTATCGTCTTTTAGGTTTTAGTAGGACTTACGTGTTATTAATTCAAACGTTATGCCTAAACATTTAGGTAACTAAACCTATCACGTGACCCCCAACAGCGTCTTTTATTTTTTTTTAAACGCTTTTTAAATTCTCTATTTTGCTTTTACCTTCGACGATCGTTACTTTAGTTTCGAAAATTCCATCCGAATATGAAATTGTCATTTTTTTTTTTTTGTTAATTAGAATTTCTCTATTCCGTAATAAAAAATTTAAATAAATAAAAATAAAAAACCGAATAAAATCCAAAGGAACAGTTAATGCGTGATACCCGAATTTCGGAATATACTGGATAATGTGAATAGCCTTTTTAGAAACGACTATAAAACTATCTTGTTCGTATCGGGAAACAAAATCTGAACATTCGCTTAATTTTTCCATCATTACTATTTATACGCCGCACGTTTATTATTTATTAAATCTGTATCGTTAGAATTTTTACTCTTCATGAATGGAAAACGTATTTAATCTAGTACGTTTGTTCAGTTTTCTTATAACTTTTTGAATTTATTGTCAAATATACACATTTGTACATTTTACATTTGAATATAACTGATCGTACAATAGAATTTCGCGTACTCGTAGAAGTCGTTTGTGGCGCAAGAAATCGCAGCAATAAAATTTATAACAATACATATACTAATAAAAATGAAGAAAAATTAAACTACACGCACACATATATATATATATAAACAAGTGTATATATATATATATATATATATATAAACAAGTATACGTGTGAAACGTATTACTCACACACGACCGAGTTTTACTTTTACATAGATATTATATTTTAGGTGCGTAGATATATAGAGAAAAACAATCCACAGAAAAAAGGAAAAAAATAGGTTATACAACCGATTAATAAGGAGGAAAAAAATTTTCAGGTTCGTTGCCACGGTCGTCATGGTAACGTACCCGACGATACAGTCCGATATTTTTTAAGGCGAAATGAGTGAACGGTGGACATTGAATTAATTATATATATATATATATAATGCGCTCGACCCACGTAAAATATGTATACAACAAGACATTACATCCAAATCGGACGTGACTGACAATCAAATAAACACCGACTTCGAAATTGCAGCAAATAAACGTCAAATAATACTGTGACGGTATGCTCAAGTTGAAATTATAGGTAATGGTATCGGCTATTCTGCATATTTGTTGGGTCTGATGAGAGCGAAAGCCGTGTTAAAAGTTTAGAATTATGTTATTAACATGAGATATTAATTTAACATAAATTACCTATTCAGCAACTTGACTTAGGTTACTCAGTAAGCTAATGGAGCGGATGTTGTAAACCTGCGAAGGATCCTTTGCCTGCTCGGGCAAGACGATACTCTTGGCAAGTTTCCAGCTTTGCGAAAAGTATCCCAGGAAAGTCGTCGGAGAAAAAGAAAACTCCAACAAGATACGTAAATAGAATCAAAAAGATAGTTGATGCTGAGTTATTACGCGACATGATTGCTGGAAACGAGTAATCAACAATGATGATGACCAATGGTGACGATGGTGATTTTACTTATATATCGGGTTTGCGAAATAAAAAACAAAATAAATCGATACGAATCTGTAGAAATGTGGCTCCATCGAAGGATGTTGAGAATTCCACGGACGGCCAAGATGTCAAATAAAGATGTTTTAGAGAAGGCTAATACAAGCAGAATATTAAAAAATCACATTATACTAAAAAATGTGTCATATTTTGGCCATATCATCAGGGGCGAAAAATGTGAAATACGCCAGATGATAATATAAGGAAACATGGAAGATTCCTGGAAGAAGGATATCAGATTGGCTACAAAATATTATAAGCTGGACGAACAAATCTTTACAGCAATTACTGACAGATGCAAGACAGCGCAAAGTCTGATGGAATGATTAGTGATAGCCTACGCTCTGTGAAGAGTATGGCACGATAATGATGATGATGATTATGCGAGTAAAATGCTGAAATTAAGCATATGTATATAATACGTACATATCTTTACGTACTATCACATTTATACATATATATATGTATGTATGTATATATATGTATGTATGTGTATATATATGTATGTATGTATATATATATAAAAGACGTACATAATAAAATGTTGTTTTTATAATTCGGTTGATTATCGTATTAATCAGTCTACAATTGGCACGGATAATTAACGTATTGTCTAAAATTAATAGCGTATGACTTTTGTCTTTCCTTTTTTAGCCTTTTATAAACAATCATCGCCTCCTAACGCATATACAATGGAATCACCGACGTGTAACAATGGCTACATGGAAACAAAGAGAGAGAGAGAAGATAGCTTATACTAATTAGAAAGAAAAGACGATTATTATTTTACGTTGTTTTTTTTTTCTAGTTATTTTTCGATGATGGTGAAAAGAGGAACGATTTTAAAAATTCATTTCACGCAACACTCGTCTCTTCGGGAAGAAACTTGTTTCAAAGACGTCTTGTGTGTATCGAGATGATGTCGTTCCGGCTAATTAATATTCCTTTATCGAAATTCTAATGAATATTGTGTTAACACGAACAATCGATAAAGTGAATAGAAACGGACATATCGCTAATTATTCTTTTTATTATTATTAAACTAAGTAATTTTTTTCTTTTTGTTTGGAATTTTGCCATCGTGGTTGGACTACCACCATGTAAGATAATTTATGCACGATTCGAAGTTTTCCTCCCTAGCCAATTTTTCATATCTACTAACAGAAGTCCTAAACGGTGTTGTAATTTCACAGTAATCAGATGTAAAATATCTCGCTATGCACCTTGATCAGCGTCTAACGTGGAGGAATAGCGAAGTGCACTGAGCTAAATCGAAAACTGAGACAGATTGGTAATTAAACAAGAAATCGGAAGTGTCCGCTAAAAATAAATTATTGATTTACAATCAAATTTTGAAACCAGTTTGGCGTTATTGCTGCCAATTATGAAACAGCAACATTTCGATTATTCAGCGGTTCCAGAATAAAATCCTCCGGATGGTTGTCAGTCTATCGTGGTACATCACTAAATTAACGCTCCACGAAGACCTTGGAATGGAGTTTGTTATGGAAATAATATCCAGCGACGCAAAAAATTATGCTGATAGACTAGAGGTGCACCCGAACAACATGACGATCGGGTTGCTGAATAATTCGCTAGAAGTTCGGCGGCTTGAGACCTAGTCTAGGAGATAAATTTTAAGGACCGGTTTTTAGCATTTACCGATGGGTAGGCTGGTAATCACGCCATCTGCATAAAATATTAAAATTGCCAAATTGCTACCATCAGCTAAACTGAAGGGAGAAAAAAAATATCAAACGTCAAAAAAACAAAAAAAAAAAAAGGGAAGTAAAACAATTTGTTTCCTCAAAATTTTATTCAATAACGGTTCATTCAAAAGCATTTAACTTTTGTAAATATTTTTTTTTTTTGATTATTTAAATGTATAAAATTTCCATTTTATAATTTTTTTTTTACGTGTATAAGAAACTGCTCTCATCCTGGAGATGCTATCCACATTGCCGATGCTAATCATATATTTTTTGGATACTCCCACTATATTTCTTCACGTAACACATTATACAACCAAGTCCTTATCTATTCCTCTCCTTATAAATATGTATTTCTTACTCTCTACTCCTAATGTGCACGTTTATGTTTGTTTATACAATTTCATTCGTGAATTTAGCGATATAACCACTTTATATTTATTTAATCCCTTATATTACAATTTTAATGGGTAAACATTTTGGAAGCTCCAAAAAAAAAAAAAAAACATATTTCTTGTCATCCTAGTGTTTCGTAACTCTCTATTTCTAACACTTACTTAGTAGGGTACCTTATTCGCGACCTGTTGATTTTTTTGTTTATCTATTAATTTATATTTATTTTAATTCACTTTTCTTTTTCACTATAAGCACAAAGATATCCGTATAAAAACTTTTTTTACATCAAACAAACACGCCTCACCGAGTAAGTTCTTATTGGGGAATCGATTTAAAAAAACAGCAATAATGCATTATTATTATTATTATGTAAATAATTTCTTATTTAATATATGAACGAAAATTTCCAATTAATTTTCATCTACGTAATATCAAAATCAAAGTAAGAAAAGTGTACGGATAAATTAAAATATTAACTAATAAGACACATTTAGGACCAGACAACATCCACCCTATTATGTTGAAACATCTTCATGCATCAGCCAAGTTATATTTGTTACACATTTTTAATAGGATGTGGAATGAGGGAACTTTCCCGGCAAAATGGAAAGTAGCCATAGTAATCCCTATACTAAAAAAGGGAAAAAATAAAACAGAAACAACTAGCTACCGCCCCATTACATTAACAAGTGTACTTGGCAAACTATTGGAAAAAATTATTCAAAAGAGGCTAACCTGGACCTTAGAAATGAATAATATGTTCACTCCAAAGCAATATGGTTTCCGAAAACATCGATCAGCAATACAAGCTATCATTGATCTCCAACTCAAGATCCAGAAGGCATTCCATGATCGCAATCATCTATATGCTGTCTTTTTTGACCTGCAAAAGGCATATGATACAGTATGGAAATATCAGGCGCTTACTAGCATAAAACAGGAATCCATGGCCGCATGGTCAATTTAATTCAAAGTTTTTTAATTGGCAGACAAATCAAGGTACGCTTAGGCAACACCTATTCAAAATTGTTTCATATGGAGAATGGTGTACGACAAGGATGCGTCCTTAGTGTAACACTCTTCCTGCTAGTTATTAACGATATAATGCAGGCAATCCGACCACCGGTACAATTCAGCCTTTTCGCAGATGATTTAACGATAACGTTCCAATCGTCTTCGCCAACCAGAGCTGGTAAAATCATACAACGTTGCATCAATGAAATAGTCGAATGGGCATCTGCACGTGGATTCAATTTTTCACCAGAAAAAACAACCTGCGTTGACTTCCACCGAAACACCAAGTTTAGTTAACGTCCTAAAATCTTCCTGAATAGTTTAGAATTATGTTTCCAGGATACAGTACGCTACCTCGGAATAACTTTTGACAGCAAACTGGTATGGAACGCGCACATTAAAAACCTCAAGAAATCAGCTATAAAAGGTCTAAACATATTGAAGAATAATAGACGTAACGGAGGCGATCGAAAAATGTTATTACTGTTATATAAAGCATTAATTCGTTCTAGATTAGAGTACGGTTGCCTAGCATTCGCCTCTGCGGCCCAGGGGTTACTGAGGTCCTTGGATACCATTCAACATTCAGCCGTCCGAATAGCCACTGGAGCTTTTCATACTAGCCCTACAGCTAGTCTTAATAGTGAATCGGGATTACTTCCTTTATGTTACCGAAGGAAAATCCTGACAGGTAACTTCCTCACCTCCACACTTATCTCTCCAAACCTACCGTTCAATGATCTTTTGTACAATATTCCAAGCTACAATGAAATATCCATAAACATCCCTAAATATGCAATTAGCATCAAAAATAAATTCTTATCATTATTTCCTCAATTTAACAAATTCATTCTTAATCCCCCTCTTCTTCCAATACATACTGACCCACCACCCTGGCTTTTGCAACCACTCCATATAAACTTGAAACTTACCCACCTTTCCAAGCTTTTATGCCCACCCCATATACTTCAAAACTATATTGCTCTTGAAATCTCCAAATATAAGGACGCTGTGTGCTGTTTTACTGATGGCTCTAAATCGGGTAGGCGTGTGGGTCTGCCTTCTCGGTACCCCCTGTCATTCATCGCTTTCGACTTCCTAAGTCCTGCTCCATTTTTTCAGCTTAATCCTTTGCTATATTCAAGTGTCTAGAGTTCCTGTCCATGACGCAGTCTTCTTCTAAATTCCTTATTCTTTCTGATTCACTCAATGTTTTAAAGTCTCTCCACAACCTATATACGGATAATGCACTTGTACAACGCATTCTGCTTGTCCATGACTTCCTTACTAGATCTCAAGTTTCCATAGCTTTCATTTGGATTCCCAGCCACATCGGTATTCCTGGAAATGAGGCTATTGACCGAGCTGCCAGAGAGGCGTCTTTGCTTCCACACATATCCGCTCGTCTCTCTCTCTCTATAGTGACGTTAAAGCTTTCCTGAAATCTCTTGTAACTAAATCTTGGTGTCGTGCATGGAAGTCTAAAGAAAAAAACCACCTCCTTTTAATCAAACCTAATCCACTATCCCAACTGCCATTTCCTTTCCAAACAAGAAAGAAAAATGTTATCCTTACAAGACTCCGTATATCCCACTCAAACCTTACCCATTCCTATCTTCTTCATGGCACAGACCCGCCACTCTGTCCCTTTTGCCAAATGTCTCAACTGCTCATACCCCACATACTAACATCCTGTCATGCTCTCACAACATTAAGAATCCAGCACACTGACCATATTCATAATGTGTTCCTGTTCCTGGATTTACTGAGCCTCTTAAATCAGATCTAGGACCACAGTAAGCCTGTGGGCGCATATGGCCCATTAGTGCAGCCGGCGCCCGTATAATAATAAAAATAATAATAAATATCGAACAATTTTTTTTTAAATGTATATTTTTAAGAATTACTAAAACGCAAAGTATACGGAAATTTAACGAATTTAAAATGATTCTTCTTGTTGAAAGAAAGAAAGAAAAGAAGTCTATTTTGATTAATTAAATTTTACAAGAAAAGAATAATTTATAATATAGCATTCTATCGTTCCGAAAATAAAAATTTCTTAACCGATAAACTTAATAATAGTTTTTTAAAAATATACACGACTGATAGTTATAAACATTCATTGCTTAATGAAATTTACAGGAAAAATTAAACCTGCAACGTGTAGTAATTCAATAGTTAAATTTTAAACACAATGGTTAAAATAATTTATAAAACTTGTTGTGTCACATCTTCAATAGAGATGTTGGGACACATCTCGAAGGTCAGTTTATTTATCATCGAATTTCTAATTCTCCAGGCATATGGGGCAGTATGGACCATTCGTAACATTTAACCAGCCTCTATTTATTTTTTTTTTACATGCACCTGTTTTTCTTTAAAACAACAAGCACGTTGGCTGTTCGTGAAATGTATTAATGTGTTTAGAGAAGAGCATTTACTCCATTGAGTAAAACCTACTCTTGCATGATTGAAGCTTTTTTCTTTTTTTGTTTTTAAAGTAGTGCATACCTGCACTGTCTACGCATAAGGCGTCTTGGTGGATTATCCGGCAGAATGAGACTGTATAGCTGTGTTACAAGCGGATTGACATGATCTTTATATTTGTTGTTAAATCTGCTGTATCTCATTTTGTGAGATTTTTCAACACAGTTTGTACATGCAGATCCTTGTGTAATGTATCATTACTTACGTAGTACGGAGCGTTACGTATAATTCGAAGTGACTTCGATTGGAATCGTTGGATTTTCCGGATGCAACTTTTCGCAGATGAGCTCCATAGTATTTAAGCGTTTTATTTGATCGCTGTTTATTTAAACTAAAGTTTAAGATTACAGAAACGGAAGTAGCTGTCCTTTCTTGGAGCTACATTTAAAAAAAATAAATAAAAAATTTGTACATAATTTTCCAATTTTCGAGAATATGGTCATTACTTGCTCAATTCTGGTCCTTATTTCATAATCTGGGTCCCACACGCGCTATTAACGTTACAGCTTAAATATTTCGATGTATTTGATGAATAATTTTATCGTTAATTTTTATTCGATATTTTCTGTCTTTCAGTCGCTTTTCACTTTAGTTTTCTTTAAACTAGGAATCGGAAAAGTTTTAGTGGAAGAATAAAATAATTCAATTATACGAACCGGAAATGGTATTGCCTGTTATCGGATTATTAACGAATAGCACGACTAAGGATGAAAGAGAAAATCGATACGTTCGCGTACCAAAAAAAAAAAAAAAAAAAAAAAAAACATTATTAACGATGGTAATAAATAATAATGATGATAACGAATAATCAGTAATAATAATAATAACTTAAGATACTAAAATAAGGATGTAGCTATAATGACAATAATAATAATAATAATATACTTAAGCATAACAGAGTGCTCACTACGACGTCATAAAGCAAACAACGGAGCGAACGGGAAGCGGTATTATTGTCATCGAGCTTTTAACTTTTGTCGAACCTACTACATCGTCGTTTTACTATTAACGATAATAAAAGCGAAAGTTTTACGCGAACGAATCATGTCTCTTAAAGTAATCGGAAACGTGGCGAATGTCAAATGGAACTCGATATTTAAAAATGGAGAATATATTTCGGGTAAATATTTATCGCTGTTAATAATAATTCACATTTTTTTTTTTTACATATGATATAATGGAAACAACGTTTTTATATAAAAATAAATAAAGCCTTTATTTCATTTGAATACACCGAGAATACATATACAAAATAATCAAAATTGACTAATAATGAAAGCCCAACTTTAGCAAAGGCCTTTTGCGTTTTTTTTTTTTTAAACTTTGATGAGATATATATCCAGCATCTCCAAATCGTTCTATCTGTTGCTTTTCGCTTCAACGGGTCCCTGCAAATTTGACGATATCATCTTTCCATCGTCTTTTTGGTCTTTTGATTTTTCTTTTTCTATCCAATGGAATCCGTTCTATACATTTTGGCCCAGCTTTCTGCTCGTTTCCGCATGACATGACCGCACCATGTTCATTTTAGTTTTCTTGCTATCTCAATTAGGTTATCCGTTCTTGACTGTGCTCTTAATGCCTCGTTTATTTTATCAAATTTTGTATAACCGCGACATTTTTCTTTCCATCGGCCGCTGTGCAATTTGTAACTTCTTTATTTGCTTTATATTACATGACCACGTCTGTGAACCGTAGGTAATTGACGGTATGATACATATATTAAATTTAAATTATTGTATATATATATATATATAACATATTTATTGTATTACACAATAATTATATGATATAAATACCGTTGGAAATAATTAGTATTTATCAGATGCACTTTCATTTCTAAAACAAATTAATCCTTTAGCGATGCAGGCTAAAATTGAGTTTATACTTACGTCTTCAAAATTTGCCAGTTTTGTTACACGTGTTACATTTGCATAAAAACGACTAATGAATTTTTTACCGTAACTCAAAAGTTTTCGAAAAAATTTAATTATCGACACCGTGTTTCCGAATTTACCAAATCAACAAAATCAATACAAAAAACACGTTATTATACTTATTCTAAAAGCACTTCGCATAATTAAAGTATGATTTTTTAAATAAAAAAGGAATTATATTTCCTAAACGAACGATAATGCGGATATTCTATAGTTGGTAACAAATGTTACCGATTGCATCGCTAGTATCGAGGATGAATTGAATATTTTTTATTTTTAAAATTAATTGCGAACAAATTTTATAATGAATTAGATAGAATTATTAAGTTTGAAAGAAGCATAATTTTTTTTTTTTAAATTCTTGCTTTAATTATGTACAGTACTTTCAATAAGTATATTTAGTAATTTTAAATTGAATATCCCGTAAATAAGAGGATTTCCGTTTTGAAGTATCGCTATTTTTAGTCATTAATTTAAAAAAAAAAAAATCAATTCCGATGAACAATTTTTTCGTCGCTAGTCGTTTTTATGCGAATGTGATTTGTGTTCCAAAAGTCACGATTTTGGTAACACGTGTATAAACTCAATTTTTCCAGCGATGTAATAAGTTAAATTATAAACAACAAAAAAGTAATAGAAATCTCTAAATTTTTATATAAAAAATCACAAAGCTTTTCGGCTATTAAACTATTATCAAGTAGACATACATAAAAAATAAAAAATGATAGTAGGTACATACAATTTATAAAAAATACGAAAGGGAGAAACAAAAAAATAAAATAGAATGCGAGAAAATACTTAATTTAGATGCACAATATTACAAAAAATAACAAAATGAATAATCTGATAGTAAATGTAAACATCACAATCAACCGAATTATCAGACTATTTTATAAATAACGTTTTTTGGAATTTTTGTAATATTATACATCTATATTAAGTATTTCCTTACATATAAATTTGTTTTTCATTTTTTGTTTTTATATTTTTTCTATAGTTTTATATTTTATATCACTTGATAATGGGATAATAACCGAAAAGCTTTTGTGGTATTTTTATATAAAAGTTTAGTGATTTCAAACACCATTTTCTAATCACTACATTCCACATTGTTTAAAAAATACCAAATTTATAATGTACATATATACATACACATGGTAAATATTTAAATCATCGAAATGACTACTGTAAAATTTTCCGATAAATCATTAATCGATTATACTGGTCAACCCTAACGAACAAAGAACAATGTGCTAATTTGTAGCACTTTGCACACAAGCTGCAAAGATTAGCCGAATGTTTGAATTCAACTCACTTGCGTACAAAAAGTCAGAAATAGAGGAGTAGATGAACGATGTAATTTCTTATTAAACATGTAAAGATAAGGAGATTTTTACCGTTTAATTTTATGAGTCCCCATTTCATCTGATGGCCCAGACAATTTATTCCAGTTATCCCCGCTTGTGAAGACCTGTATATATATATATATATATATATATATATATATATATATATATATATAAATAAATAAAACTCTATCGAACAAGAACAGATGTTTCGTATAATAATTAACGGTGCGATTGAAATAAAATGAGGTCAGTGCTGAGAGGTCGCCCATATGGCAAGCTGATATTCGAACGGCGTTCATTAAAAAAGTAATATAATTAATTTCCTGAAAGAAATGCCGTTAAATGAGAAATAAGTCGAAAAACGTGCGATCGGCGTATAATAGAACGATAAACAATAAAAAAGATTCGGTTCTTCACGGTCATCATTCAGACACGCATACGCATAAGTACAAGCCAACAAAGTAAACTACAACAACAGAATCCACCTAACTGGAACGTTAACGTGTATATTAGTAGGTAAATATCTTGAAACCACCGTAACGGTTTCGGTATAAGACGAATACGGTAATTCAAGAAGAAGAAAAAGAGCTCTTCCGCCGACAATAGCGTCATCGTCAACTGAACTGGTTCGGATCATCGGGTAACACCGAAGATGGAAAATTAAATCGGGTACGAAATCCAATGATCTAATTACGTCGGAAGACAAAATCTCCATTCAAGCAGCTGCACTTTATCTTAATGACGTGTTCAATTTTACATCGGTTATTATATCGTGTAAAACATACTCGCTACGGAGAAACCGATACATCTTTCTTTAGAATGGCGACGAGAAGTTTTGTTTTTTGTCTGTTCCGATCTGTTGAATTCGATAAACCGCCATTGGACTGAAGTTCAAATTGTTGTTTTGTACAAAACAGATTGATAGCAAACAGTAAAAACAGTAGTCAAATTTGCAATACGTACGTTTTCATTTATTTAGTCAACTTAAAAAAAAGAAAAAACAGGTATACGCCAGTATATGTTTGTACATACATAATATAGGCGTACATGTGTAAAAAGTTTTTTTTAGATATTACACTCGCACGCACACGTGAACATTATATATATGTATATATATGATGTATATAATACAGTTCCTGAAAAGCATAGCCACTTTATTTCTACAATCTTAGATCTACATTTTACCACTAAATCTATACATAATAGGTCGGGACGCTGCTTCCAAATTTAGAAATAACCGATGGGGTTAGTGTACTTAACAACACAAATACCAGTTTTTCTACTGAATAATTAAAAAAATGCCATCAAACACGTACTAAAAAAAAAAACAAAAACATCAAAGATGCGACACTTGTAATACAGAAGGTGAACTTACAGCATTTTATCTAGCATTGAAAACAGACGGAAAATGGAAAATAAAAAATCTAAACTAGCATAAATAATAAACTAGTCTTATGTAAATCTTTTATTCGCTAATACTTATATATATGCGTGTCCTGCTTAGAATCGCATATCTAAAACTTCATATAAAAAACTTCAACTAGTTCAAAATAACTGGTCCCGAATTATATTAAATACACCTAGACATATCAAAGTTAAAAAAAATTCTTCCGTATATAAGATACTACGCATATAGATAAAATTTCTGCAGCAGATGTAACAGTAATTCACATATTACTGTCAGAGCAATAGTTAACTATGACACTATAAGATCGTAAGTGATATTCGGCCGTGGAAAGTTTGGAGAATATCTCTATAGATTCGCAATCGTCAGGAAAATTGATGTACCATTTGCGATAGTGATAAAGTAGACGATACTAAATACCTCCTGTACAGGTGTGGACTATCTAATTTGGAAGTTTTTTTAGCAATTTCGCCATTATATCTTTATTTGTTTCTACACTGTTCTCACACTGGCGTTGTGTATTTTATGGAATGTAATTTTTGTTCACTAAACGCTGTTAAACGTTGGATATTTCAGAACACAACTTTATCATCCTTCATTCACGAACTGTACAATTTGGATATTTTTACATCTCTCACACATTTCACAATAAAAAATAAGGAACCTTACGTATCAAATTTTATTTACTAGTTAAAAATGCCGAGTAAATTTATTGATTGTCAAGGAATTCTTTCTCTTAGTTAATAGTTACAGCGTATTACAATTTTTAAAATTTATTCTAATCTGATTATCAATATCTATGTTTTTTTTACGATTTAATAATTAATTTACCATAACATTTTATATTCGTGTTAATTAATAATAAACCAAACAAAATATAACACAATCACTAAAATTTTTTAATCGCGAAGCTTTTCTACAGTTCGTCATTTTCAAGCACTCACCAAAATTATTAAAAAAATGTAATAATTTTGGTGTGTGCTTGAAAATGACGTAACTGTCGAAAAGCTTCGCGATTAAAAAATTTTAGTGATTGTGTTATATTTTGTTTGGTTTATTATATATATATATAAAATATTTTAAAAATAATATTATTTTTAGCGTTTCCTTTAGCATATTCTATCATACTTTCGAAAAACACCGATGTTCACTGTAAAAGACTTTTTAAAAGTTTTATTATTATTACTATGGCTTTATTATAATATTTTCGCGGTATGATTAATAATAGCAAGAGTAGAAGGGTACGTACAATCTTAGGAAACCGGAACGAATGGCATTTCGGGAGCGGAAACCGAAATACATACACACACACATATATATACATATAAAAGACACATATTTGAAGGATATAAGAGGTAAGTGGATAAAAATACAAACGATCAGACCGTCTGTTTTTCTATACATTTGGCAATGAACCCAATATTTATTCTTCAGAACTACGATCTCGGTACTATCTTGACGGTTTTATAAAAATCTGAAGCAAGAGGAAAAGAACCGATTACTTCCCGCATACACATCCTTAAAGAATTAACGTTGCGTTACTAGTTAGTCAACGATATTTTCTATATATCTACGTCGAGTAAGCGTTTAATATTTCTCTATCTATAAGCCCAACGATAATAAAACTAATAGTAAATTATATATTAACTCGATAATAACAATCATATTTAATAGGCCATATGCAAAGAGTAGTTAACATCTAACGATCCTTTGTTACGAACGTGCGACCAGTGTCATAAATTTATAAGAAGAAGATCCTTTTGATAATTGGAATCCATTATAGAGCATTGACACTTCTTTAATTCACCCCCTTATAGATGACCGGAAGTTTAAAAAAACAGTAAAAATCAAAATCAAATAATAAATAACATACAGGAAGGGGCAAAAGTCAGTTTACAAATTTGCGAAAGTTGAAAAATGAAAAAAATCAAGTTTACGAAATTTAATATTTAATTATATCGCAAAAATGTTCAGAGTAAGTGCTGGAAGTGGTTACCATTCATTTCGATATATTTTAAATAACGTTTTTCGATGGATTTAATAATAATAATAATGATGTTAAATTCAGCTATTATCCAATGTTTGAGATCTTCGACTTTTGTATCGGATGCCTAAAAACACGGTCCTTCATGCCCCGAATCGAAAAATCTAACATGGTTAGACCTGGGGACCTTGGGGGGGCCCAAGCGATGCGGCCACCTCTACCAATCCAATCAGGAAATGCTCATTTGGGAGTTTCTAAGCTCTGATCCTGCTGCAAAATTATGTCCCGTCCTACGAATCTCTCATTTTTATCCAAAGTGGCGCGTAGTTCTTGTAAAAGCAGTAAATAGGAATTCGTATTGACCGATCTGTCGAAAAAAATAGGGGCCAATTAACGCCTCGATTACTCCTGGAGAACTGACGCATGCGCGATTTTCGAGGTTGCAAGCTAATTTTTGCCCTTCCCTGTATATATCAAACAATAATAATGATTATTTATCTTCGTCGACATTTAATTTTAGCGCACCTCGTTTATTCGACTTTGGTGTATTTCTATAATATTTGCAGAGTTCGATAGAGCAACGTGCGGACGATTTATTAATATCAATTATTCAGTAGTCCAAATGTAGTATAAAGTCGAGATATATGGTATTCGAGTTAACACATCGAAAACTAAATTTACGGCAGTTAAAAGAGATTATCTAACCGTAAACAATAATTTAATCGAAGAAGTTATCGGATATAAATATCTCTCGAATTAATAGTAGATAAATTAGACGATGATGAAGTATAAGCACGAAGTGTGAAATAGCAAAGGAAACTACGAAAAATAAAAATGATTTAGCATTTCGGCTAAAGTTAAAAATTATATAGACCGTTACGTTATTCCAGTACTTTCGTATGGAGTGGAAATGTGGGGCTCGAATGTCAGCAATGTCTTAGAAGCTACAGAAATGTGGCTTCTAAGGCTATTCAAAATTTCGTGTAAGGAAAAAGTGTTTCAAATAATAATATATTTAAAACAGCTGAAGTAAAAAGAAGGTAAAAAATATTTTAAAAAATAAAACGGCGTACTTAGATCGTATTCTAAGACGAGAAAGTATGAGATTTTTTCGTTCCTGATACTGCGATGAAGAATTCGTGATAAAAGACCAGTTGATTGAAAAAGAAATTCACGGATAAAAAACATCAAGGAATGAAGTAATGATATCGGTGTACTCTTTAAAGAAGCCAGGGAGAAAAACTATTGGAAATAGTCTCTGCGTAGGGTTGGTAATTCATCTTTAAGATATATGCTAGATAGGCTCCGTTTATCGCAGTCATTATTTTGTTTTATTAATGACGTCAAATAAATGGCCAACGTCGAATAATTATACAATATCGAATAATAATTTCTCGAATAGTTAGAAACTTCTCGGCAAGATAGTTAACCTATAATTACGAATAAAATTAAATTACAGATAACAGCTCACTTTCTATTTCAAGTTGAATTATCGATCGTTATCTTCGCAGATATTTTCTATCGCGACGGGTTTCGCTTTCGTACGAGATTATATAATATATATATATGTGTGTGTGTGTGTGAATGCCAACTTTCAGTAAACTTGCACGATGGTTAGTTTATAACGATAAAAACTTAACGATAAAAACCAAAACCCATGGTCCACAAAGCAGTAATAATATTAATAACTACGCTGACATATGTTAGTGAAACATAGCCGGTAATAAGGAAACAGGAAAGGAGACTTGAAACCTATCACCTCGAGTTTCTCAGATAACTTTTACAAATCGTTTGCAAAGATTAAATAACTAACGAACAAGAAATCTTATAAATATAATCGTGTCCGCCGATCGTATCCATCCTGACAGGAAAAAGAATTAAGTGAGTTAGCCGCAAGGTCCGTATAGATGAAATTGGAATTATGAAAAGATTTCAAAAAGCGACCGTCCGGGGATTGTCGCTGAAGACTTGAAGGGAACAGTATCAGCCTTGTATGGAAAGCGACTGTACTGAGACCCTTGACTTGACGATCAAAAGGCCGCAAATATGAAAAAATACTTAAAGGAGAAGACAAGTGACAGCGCCAATTACCGACATCGAGGAATTTATATATCACATATATATATATATATATATATATATATATATATATATATATATATATTGTCGTCTTCTTTGAACTTTATGGGAAAAAATTCCTATTCTTTTTTTAAACTTTTATGGGTAAAAATTACATTAAAATTTATACGGAATTATCTATATGATAATCCTGAAATGCCTTTATTCGATCAAACTTTTATCCATCGACTAATAATAATGATTCTGGACTTCCATCGAGGGGATCAATCGATGATAATGAATTTATCGACGGAATAAAAAGTATATATTCAATTTTTTAATTTTTATAACGAAAGATACGAATTTTGAGTTAAAGTTGATTATTTTTCGAACAAACTCGTGTTCAGAGTGCATTCATCCATTTTTTTTTTGTTTAAACTAATTACCCTTCGTTAAAATTCGTTTGGCGTTCAAATACTATCAGGGACAAGAACTTTCGCTTTAAAGAAAAAAACATCGCGTTAATTTGTCGATAAATGAGTACCAGTTTGCAAAGGAGTAAATAAAAGCCCAGGAAGGCTTTTGCAAGCCGACCTTTATCGGTTTTCTCGGGAAGCATCTTTTAAGCTTATTTAATTATGTAAAATGTTTATTTGCGAGTCGAGTCCAGTAGGAGTATTTTGTTCGAGAATGTCTTTTCTTTAATCTATTCAATATTAATTCACAGGATAGTTTGTCTGATTTGATCGGTTCTTCTTGCAAACTTAAAGTTTATCGATCGGTCGAATTAATTTTAAAATTACAAGAATTTGGCCATACCCGTGCAAAGAATATATATATATATATATATATATATATATATATATATATATATATATATTAAACTTATTTGCAACTCATCGTGACTGCACTACTACTATTACACTAGTATTTTTTTTAATTTTTTTTAGTGTATTTCGTTAAATGTACAAATAATACACACGTTAGTTATACATACGAACTTTGTGATTAGCATTGTAGAATTGTTTCGTCAAGCATTTACTCTTCTACAAGTTTACTTTTATATAATTATAATAATTTACATCGTCTTAATGTAATTATGTACCAATTATTTGTAATTTAGCTATATAGAAATATACTCATACTCTACTTTCACATTTTCACTGTCGCTTTTTATTTTTAATTTGCTTATTATATAATTAATTTATGTACGTATACATCTTTTGGATCAATATTTGTAGCAGCATTTCGTAATTTCGCTGTGTTCAATCTTCTCTGCATTTTACAAACATATAATATAATGCTCGAAGCGTTCCGCTCGCACATCATAAATTCGAATCAACTGGTGGAAATTTTTTCACCGTAAAAATGCCCGTAGCAAACTTTCCAATTGGTCGGTAAATGAGCACCAACCTCTTGCTGAAAAAGTCAGTAAAGGCAATAACAAATCGCCCCTCATATTATTTTGTCCAACATGCGTCTTTTGGCTGGTTTTCAATCGAGCTTTGACTTGATGGAATTTTACACTACTTCGATTACTTACATAATACGTTAGTAAACACATACTGTTGTATATATACAATGTCTCTTTTTTCCTCAGCTCGGGGTGACAAGAGGGAAAATGTTGGGTAGTTGATCGACATTGAGGTATATTTTACAGAAAATCATTTCTTAATGTTAATAATAAATTAATCCTGTATAAAACACTTATACGTCCCGTAATGACGTACTGTTGTCTAGCTTGGAGTTTTGTTTCAAATACAAATTTTAACAAATTATAAGTATTTCGAAACAGGCATCTCAGATGTGTACTAAATGTCCCTAGATACTACAGAATTGTTAACATGACTAAATATGTCCCATATTAAGGACCATATCTTAAATTTAACGCGTAAGTTCTGCGATGACTAGTCCACGATAATAATTTAATTTCCAGCATAGGTAATTACGATTAACTCCAATTTATGTATAGCAAATATAAACATGGCAGGCTCAAACATAACCTTTTGTAACGTTATATTCCACTTATTTTAGGATTTATTATTTATTTCTATATTTTACTTACTAACGTGTTTTTCTTCTGTTTTATTATTACTATCATAACTGTTTATTTTTTGCTGTACAGTTTTTTTTTTTTAATTATTTTATTGCTGCCGTTATAAGTATAAATGCTTCTTTTATTTGTTGCGGGTCTTTGTATTATTTCTGTTGTACGGCGAGCCATGCTGTAATTATTATTTAAAATTTTTTGTTTTTGAGTATTCTCTATAAATTATGTTGAAATATACGTTGTTGTTGTTCCTCAGCTCGGGTTACTGTGTATTACTTTATCTACATTCCACAACATCCATCGACCATATTTTTAATTTTAATTTTTTTTAATTTTGTTTTCACCACCTTTCAAGTATCATCGAGAATTTCATTCGACATTCTCGTTATGTTTGTATATCTGCGCGCCGCATTTAACCCTCGGCATTGATACTTTAAAGCTTGTTATTGAAATATGCTCGCGAAATGTGGACTATGATCGCGGATTGTGAAAAAATTATCTACTCTTGAGATGCGGTGCTATCGAAGATTGTTACGAATATTACGGAAAAATTACGTAACCAATTTTGGGGGGTCTAAAGGAAAATAGAAAAAAAATCAGGAAAACATGGTAGACGATATTAAAAATAAGAAAACGAAATATACAGCAGGTAAAATCCGAGAAGGTGGCATTTTCATGCTCGCGATATAAGGAAGAATAGTAGTAAAACTAACAAGGCGAAGAAGGCGACTAGAATTAATAACAACGATCTCATCGGGCAACTCATTTAGTAAGAACCTCAATGAACTCATTACGGACGCTAGAAACCGACAGATATGAATGAAAATGGATGTACACAATCTTCTGTAACGATCGCGATGATGATTGATACTTTATATTTTGTTATTATTACTACTATCACTACTACGTCTATATTTGGAAATGTATATGTGATTTTAAAAATATGTACACATTCATACTATCTACATATGTTTCGTGTTACTTTTTAAAAATTACTTCCGTCAAGCTAATAGTTGTCGATGAATTTACTCGTTTTGCAATTAATTATACACTCGTATTCTTTCACTCGTATGGAATCTATTTACAAATGTTCTTAGTTAATTATTTATTCTATTAAATTCTGTCATATATATAATATATATATATATATATATATATATATATATATATATATATATATATAATAATTCACTTACATCCTTCAATCACAATCGCTTATTTCATCTATTCGTATCAAATTTCTCCGGTACAGCTTATTGCGCATTTATTATATCTATATAGTCATTAGTAGCATTCTGTATCCTGTAGCAGCATTTAATCAGTTCCATCTGTATCCTGTAGCAGCATTTAATCAGTTCCATTTTTTTTATCATTATTTCATTTATAATGTTTTCCTCTGATTTCGTTCGTTTTAACGAGTCTTTTTATTTTTGGTTTTTCTACATGTTATAAGAAACCTATTTCGTTTCCTTACTATAATTTATGCTAATTTATTTAAGGTCATCCCTGTGTCTTGTATGTTAATTTTCTTCTAATTTTGTTTTTCTAATTCATTATACGTTCCCATAACTTTATCATTAAGTACAGTCTATTTAACGGGCTTTTTCTCAGTTTATAGGTTTTTTTTCTTATATTTGTTAGGAATTTTCTGAATAATCTATTTTCCTAATATATGCGTTCCTAACCATGTCCCGTGCAAGTAGATATAATATATATATATATATATATATATATACTGTAGTGTCTGTGATTTGTGAATATTTTCATTATAATCACTGCATCGGCCTATTTTGATCACGCATAAATAGAAAATATATTTTTCATTAAAAATAAAAATGTCGTCTGGATTGTAGCGATATAAAAACAGAAAACAACTAATAATACAAAAACGACGTTCTAATAGCTAAATTAAAATTACTAAACTATCGTTCGCTGTATATAAAGAAATATATATGAACAATTTTTAACGCTAAATAATTATTTCCTAGTTAAATAAAATTAAATTAAAGGTAAATACATAGAATAAAATATAGAAATATATACGAATAGAAAACAAAATAATTAAATTACGTAAGCACCGGGATAAAAAATAAATAAATACTGAAACAGTTGACAATAAGATATAATACACACATATATATGTGTATACAATATTCACGATTAAATTACAGGCAGATGTATATGGTAGATAACGCTACTGAAATAGTTAACAATAAGATGTAATACGTACATTAATCATGGTTGAATTACCGGCTAATGTAGCTTATTGCGTAAATTAACATCTAGTTATTACGTATATTAATAAATTTTCTTTTCGCGACTAAAAATTTATATATGTCATTAAATTTCGCATAAATCGCTTTATCTAGCAAATTAACGATAATTTATTCCTTAAATCACTGCGAAGAACTGAACGGTGAAACAGAAAATGTTCGATATCATAGATGTGAAAGCTGAATCGTTAATAATCCGAAACTCGTTTACGTATTTTTCGAAATTACCACGTACACGGAGTACTTGAGAAATGAAAAAAAAACGATATTTGTATCTCTTTCATTCTCGCTGTCAAGCTAAATATCTCAACATTACTACCGAATTTTGAGAATCGCAAATTATTGAACCGCGGATAGTAAATAAATCAAAACGAAAACTGATGATATTTGCAGCAGATGTTAAAGCAATTCGATAGAGTGAGAATATGTTTAGCAAAATTTTTCATCGATGTTTCTTTACAAGCTTTAGTAATCTGATATATAAACAGAAAAGTCATGAAACTACCAATATTGCAACTACCCCGTGCACCTGCTAGAGTACATAAAGACATATTTCATTCGAACGGCCGTTATAGTATAATAATGTAAGAAAATTCAACATAAACAACTTTCAAAAACAGAAACGCAACACGCATATCGGATTCAAAAAAAGCAAAGAGCATCAATGCTACTGACGTATTGCGCGAACTATTTAATAATGCTTTCACGCCTGGTATCGTATGTGCTTGATTTATTTACTTATAAGTATATACATTTAACATATAATATGTACTTGTAGCTCGATCATACATCACCCGTGAGTATATATATATGCAAGTTTTACTTATACTTCTTCATCCCGTTTGGTATAATATTTTGTTAAATAATTACTTCTAAGTATTAATTAAGCAAATTAAGGGAAAACTAAATCAACGTGTGTGTGAATCAATGATTCATTCCAAGAGCGGGCAATACGAGCAATTGGTGTTGTGTGAATCTGCTATATCTTTCTACATTTCACTCTATTGTTAACATATTTCTGTACTTGATTTATTTGCGTATAAGTAGGTGTACATTTAACGCATAATACGTACTTTTAGCTCGATCATACATCACCCACGAGTATATATGCAAGTTTTACTTATACTTCTTCATCCCGTTTGGTAATAAGTGTAATAATATTTTGTGAAATAATTATTTCTAAGCATTAATGAAGCAAATTAAGGAAAAACTAAATCAACGTGTCACTGTGTAATAATCAACGATTCATCGCAAGAGTAACCAATACGTACGAGCAAGCCGCGGGTGTGTGAATCTGCTACCATTCTTTGTACATTTCACTCTATTGTTAACTTATTTCCGTAAAGCCAAAACCGCGTTGCAGGAGGTTATCCAAACATTAAATGTACCGTAAGAAAAATATAAAATCATTAATCGGAAAAAAACCTCCACGTATCGAATTCCGTCTTATTGTTCGTCGAATTTTGAAAATATCGCCGCCGGGTTTTTTCAGCACATCCCCGCCCCGTAGAAGTGTAACTTTATACCGAGTAAATAGATTTTACAAATTTGAAACGAATATCCTCTCTCATCATCCGGTGAATCGGATGAAAGCGTTCGAAAACGGGAAAAAGGTACGTTTGCAGGAAATTGTTTTTACAACTTCCTGCTCCGCCGCTTCTTAAACGCCGGTTGTAAATTATAAATAAATATTAAAATAGTCGTCTGTTCGAAAACGGGAAATAATCATCGCGATAAAGGGCGGGGTCTGCCCCGGAAGAAGGAAAAGGTTAAAGAGCTGAATTTAATGAGTGGATGCGCGGGTCTGATATGCAATACGTTCGCAAACCGCACGTGCCGTAATCGTTACCTGGTCGTATTTAGAGTCTTGTACGGAACGGTAATCGTAATTCGGAAGGGTGGAGTAAAACTATTTTCGAATTTAGTCGATTTATCGTTACTAGGCGTACTAAGATTTTTTTTGACTGTTCGTGTGTCTAATTCTACTAGCTAACGTAAAACATACGTGTTTAATACATATATGTATATATTTATTTTTTTATTTTTTTTAAAGAAAATTCTATTATTCTTGGAACAGAGTTATCAGATGGTGTATCTAAAAAACTGAAACGGTACGTAACGAAATCGTATAATATCTTAAAATATCAGCTTAATTCGATTTTCTATTAAATTCTCGATGAAAAATTTAAATACGTACACTTACAACGAATAGCGTAATGAATTAACAGTTTTATTTGCGACAAATAAAAGTCTATTAGATAATGTTTTTTTTTCTTTTTGAATTTCTTACAAAAAAAAAAGTAAATGAATACAAATTTTATAGATTACAATTACGTTCTTATTATGAGAGGATATAACATTATTAGGTTACTATTTCATCGATATATTTATAAATTCATATATACATATATATATATGTGTGTGTGTTTGTAATTGTTGCATAAATCGGAATGTAAGAACCCGTGTTAGTTCGGAAAAAGATGAAAAAGAAAATTCTCTGAGAACAGCCCATTCAAGTAATTAGAAGCGAATGACGGCATCACTTCTTCCTTTTCAGCCGTCTGCTATATCTGGCTGGAAAATCGATAATGAACATTCGGGTCACCAGTAGATTCTTGAACTGAAGTTTTTCATAGAACCTTCTGTACTGTTCCATATAGACATATTTTTATATATGGAACGTTCAAGTCGGCATGTAATGTGTCGTTCGATACTTAATAAGGCGCGCAGATATACGTAAAATTATGGACTGTTGTTGTTGGTATTCTGTGAAGGTTACTTCAACTCGTTGTTCCATATAATTCTAACCCATATCTCCATACTGGAGCGATAACCGATAAATAGACATTCCGGTCTACGTACAGGTTTACAAATGATTTTCGTCCTGACAAAGGTCGTAGCTTTTAAAAACTAAAAACGTTCCACTCTCCGTTAAAATGATGAGATAGCACTTACTATGCGCTTGAATGCAATATTTAAAGGAATTATATTCGTACCTTTCGAATATATTAACATTTATAAGTAAAAAAATAAACAATCGAACATATGCATTCACACACATATATATATATATATATATATATATATATATATATATATATATATATATATATATATATATATATATATATAAGTGAAATAAAGTCTCATGTTGAAAGTTGATAGATGAGGTTGCCTAAGCGATACTCGTCAACATGAAGATTGAAATAGAGGTTCGACCAAACAATGTATCCGGGGCAGGCAAGTGGTTTGCTATTGTATTCCTTCGGCTTTTCCTTACTTCTTAGCAAGCCGGTAATCATTTACCGACGACTAATATCACGCAGAGCTGAGTAGGAGGATTTTTTACGATTAAAAATTCTCGTCTCCGATTGGATTCCAACTCGGGTTATGTTTACACACGTTAAAGCATGCTACTCTATTCGTCGCTTCCTAACTGAATTTAACGATGTTCTTTCTTCACTTATCCTATGCGTAACATATATTGGTACATTCCGTTTTAGTCCTTCGCAATTTTTTACAATACAGCAGTTTAAACAACCGCCACTTTCGGATATTCTTCTTGTTTAAGGCCCGTGTTTTAATGTACTGTACAGTGTTAAAGACCGTACGTAAGTTTTATGATTTTTATTTCATATCATAAGTCTAATTCTTGAATTAATTTCCATATCGCGGTATAAACGTTTTATTATTATTTGCCTCCCACATATTTAAATATTCCTACTTGTTGAATTTTCTAAATCTCGCGCGCTCTTTTTCCCCCCCTAACATTTACTTCTAAATCAAACTACTTTGTATCATTTTTGCGTACCGTGAATGATCAATTTGTTTGAATTAATAAATTTTATTTCGTGCTCATTTCTCCTTTCACAATAATATTATATCGAAATTTATTATCGATTATATCACGTTTAGTTTAAGATTAAGTTGTATATCAAGCAGGTGTGCCACAGGCTAGTGTCCTCGGACCTCTCCTATACTTGTTATATACAAGAGATTTGCCTAGTGATAACAAAACAATAACAGCCACATTTGCAGATGATACTGCATTCTTAGCTGTAAATGATAGCCATTCTGAAGCTGCAAATAAATTGCAATGTGCGATAGTTGATGTTTATCGTTACTCACGTAACGAATGACATTCATTTTGATCGACGGTACGATGTTCATTAATGATGTTATCAAGCAGCAGCTGGACAACCTGTTAATGCAGAAGCAAGAACACTGTTTAATACCAAACATGGAACTGGAGGACTCGCTCGTCGCCGTAGATTTAGTCATGTAAATATGTAAATTTATGTATAATGGATACGTAACCAATGGAATACGTACTCCACACTCGTTTCTATACTTAACGGTTAAGTTAGCTACTGAAATCAAACTATTGAATCCTATAAAAGTCCAAGGATTTGTCATGATAACTCCAAAAATGCTAAAGGAGCTACTAAGAAAAGATATTATGCTCTTGACACACACACACACATATATATATACATATATATATATATATATATATATATATATATATATGTGTATATGTAACACTATAGCCAGACTTGCTTATTTTCCTGCTCAGTGAAAATTAGCGAAAATGTTTATGGTACAGAAACTTGGTAAAGATGGAACAAATATTACCCCTTACAGCTGCTAAATTATTAGTAAAGCTAATACATCACAGAATCAGCAAAATTACTAATCAAAATGAACGATATCTAATCATCAGTTTGGATTTCGCCAGGGTCATTCTACCGAGCAACAAATACACCGAGTTGTCAACTTAATAGAAAAAGATATGGAAACAGATCTTACAATGAAGCTGTAATTATGGATATGAACAAGGCGTTTGACAAAATTTGGCACGACGGACTATTGTACAAACTAAGAATGATCATGCCAGATTCCCTTGCTCACGTCATACCTAAATAATAGACTCTATTACGTAACGCATAAAGGAGATGAGTCAGATATTCACAGCATACTAGCAGGAGCATCCCATGGATCCATTACTGTACACTATATATACTACAGACATACCAAAAAGACGGTACGGTTGAAATAGCTACGTTTTCCGACGATATTATGATGCTCGCATCTGATAACGATCTAAATGCAGCCATTAACAAACTGCAAAGCTACGTAAAAAAAAGTCAGCGACTGGACCGAACAATGGTTGATAGAAAACATTACATTCAGCAATCGCCGACAACATAACCACAAAGTATTCCTCGACAACCAAGTTGTACCAAAATACGATGAAATGAATTATTTGGGAGTTTATCTAGACAGCCGACATGTGGGAACGCACATAGATAAAAAAAGAAAGATATAGAACTAAAATTTAGAAAAAAGCAATAGCTCCTAGGACCCAGATCAGAAGCTATCCTGGTACTTTTAAACAAAAACACACGTTAAAACCCATATGGATGTATAGTGCACAATTAGGGGATTGCGAAAAAAAAAAGCAAAATACAGATAAAATACATCGATTACGAAACAAATATCAAGCTCCATGGTATATGGCGAACTATATAATTCACTCGGACCTGGGCATATGTCCAGTGCAAGAAGAAATACAAAAACTTGCAAGGGGACTCCTACAACGGCTGTATCATCATCCTAACGAGCTGGCGAACCAGCTCCTACATACTCAGCTGGACCACAGGAGATTGAGGAGTACGCGAATCGTAGACTTAGTCCAGTAAGGTGGGACGACTCAGACTCACTATGGGGTGTGTCCTCCGCACGGATGACTTACTCATTGAAGCTATTAAAAATAAAAAATAAAAAAAAGTTAGCTACTAAGTAATCATGTAAGTTAATGATGATAATTATTTTTAGCCAAACGGCTAAGATTGTATCTTAGTAATAGACTATTAAGGGCTGTATATATAAAAAAAAAGGAGTTTAATCTGTATATTATCGTGAACTAGCTGCCGTTTCCTGCGAATTGCCCTAATCAATAACATACTTTTCATGATCAGGAAACATTTAAAACGTACAGTATAACGCACCGAAGAGCATATTCGCTCATTAAAAAGCTAAAGCGTACGCTTATAATGCGAGTTGTATAACTACCTTTCAATAATTTTAAAGTGTGAGGATTTTTTATAAAAATAAACAAGATCGATTTAGCTAAACGTTTTTTTTTTTTTACGAAACAATCACAAAGGTTTTCGGGATAAGATTTAAAGAAAACTTAAATTCATACGAAAATTTGAAAAACATCGTAAAGAATTAAATCACAAAATCAATATCAACCAAAATTAGAAAATTTTACAATAAAGAAAAACATTATCGAAAAAGAAAACTGGCTGAAAAAATGAAAACGATAAAAGAAAGAGACAAAAATAATTTATTAAATTTAATGACGAATTTCGATGTAGAACTAAGAAGTACGTAATAAAATTCATCAATTGTATTAGATAGAATTTCTTATTTATTTTTAATTCCGGGGCTTTTGATTTATGTTTATGTATAAATTTCATATCGCTGATTGTGAATTGTGTTTACCACACATTCACTATCGGATTAGTTTATAAATACTATTTTTCATTTTGTTAATTTTCGTAAATTGTTATATATAAATTAGTTACATATTTTATGTTTTATTTGTCTTGATGATATCTTAATAGCAGAAAAGCTTTACGAACCGTTTAGTTATATTTTAACTTGTTTCTCGTTGTTTATTTTATAACTATTACCGGTTTAACCTAATTCTTACATCCTGAAATACTTTCGTCGCCACGAATATTAAAATTTAAGCGAAAGTTGCGACCTAAAATTTAGTCCGCAGTAAGAGCGTTTGTTTTCCTTTACAGACTAAGTAAAGGCGAGCGTTTAAATTCATTCAAATTCCGAGAAATCGCCGGCGAGATAATTTTAAAATGACCCCCCCCCCCCGCAACCCTAAAGAATAGGAAACCTAAAGTGTTTGTCCGTTATCGATCAACCTTCTTATATATAAACCCCCCATGTGTAGTCCTTAGAAATTGCGTGTACGCCGTTTATATCGTAACGATTGAAAAAGTGATGAAGGATAAATGGCTAGAGGAAGATATAGAGACTGAGAAAGTGAGCGATAAGGGGAAAATGATGACTATTGCGAATGTTTTTCCACGACCGATACAGGGCACTGGGCTATTTTTTACTTAACATTCACGACTACGATCTCCGCTGCTGATAGGTTGTTAGTCACGCGAGGAAAAGTTCTCCGGTTCTTTTGAAACAACGCAACTATATAACGCGCCTACTTTAGTAGCGAGTACGTTAATTTTACGTAGCGGTGGTTTTTTAAAATTTCTTCCAATAGAATTTGACGGTACTTTTCTGACAGATTATAATAAAGTAAGTATCTTCGAATTTTAAAATATCGTTCGCACGGTACAACATGATAGTCGATACTTTGCACATTAACATCGATTTCGAAACTTCGATATTTCCGCGGATAAAACAATTGTACGACAAAAAAAAAAAAATATTGTAAGAAACTGCAAACATTATGAAAGAAGTGGAGCGATAATTTTTTATTTGGAAGCGGCATAACCAGAATAAATTTTGAAATTAATATATTTTTATTAATGATTTATACAATGCCAAATTTAATAAATAACAAGATACATTATAAATATATAATAAATGTATTATATATATATCCACCATGTCCTAGTCCGATTCCCGACGTCGGGACTTGATTTTATAACGATTGAACTCTATGGCCTTCGATCCTGTGTTTTGCATAACGAGGATAAATTTTGAAATTAATAGCGTTGTATTAAGGATTTATACAATGTCAAATTTAATGAATAAAAATGTCAATTATAAATATATAACAAATACATATAAACCTATTATATATATATATATATATATATATATATATATATATATATATATATATATATATATAAAGATGATATAGTTAAATCGTTTTAAAAACAAATTCACTAGGATATGATGGATATATATACATACACACATATATATATATATATACATATATATATATATATATAAAAATAGGTTTATGTGCATTTATTATATATTTAGAATTGATCTTGTTATTTATTAAATTTGACATTGTATACATCCTTAATACAAAGCTATTAATTTCAAAATTTATTCTGGTTATGGCCCTTCCAAATAAAAAATTACCACCCTACTCCTTTCATGTCTGCAGTTTTTACAATTTTTATATATATATATATATTAAATATATATATACATATACATATTATCACCATCATCATCATCATCGTCGTATTGTTCATTGCCGAACGTCGTGACTAGCTGTTGTACGTTTTTTTTTTACATACAAAATGAGCTAGCATTCAAGGCACTATTTATATGCGACGTAGATGCGCGTGCATATGATGTTATACGGAGTGTTGTGCCACTGTTTTCTCCGTGTTAATTAATAATTAAATAATGATGAAAACATTCTTTTCGAACCCCCCGATAATCGGGTTGACAGTCGAGCACTCTAGCAACTACGCCACCGTGACAGACATATATATATATATATATCCTTCATGTCCTAGTCAGATTCCCGACGTCGGGACTTGATTGTATAACGATTTAAATCGCCTTTAATCCTCTGTTTCCCCATCAATTCCATAATCCGCACAGCCAAGTTAGGTCATTATTTATCTGATCTAAGTATCGGTTAATTATAATCAGTTTTTCTCATTTTTATTGGCTCGAATTATGTGACGAAGAAAGATAAAATTCTTCTTCTGATTGTATGAATTAACCGCTCACATTCACCAATTCTTAGTTCTCGCCGAACGGATTTATTTTTTCTATGCGCTGTTCGTGGTATGCGCCAGATTTTCCGGTAGCATTTCATTTCGAAGGCCTCTCCAGCTTCTGTTACGATATTAAATTTACGGTCCATGCTTCAGATCCATATAACAGAATCGAGAAAGGGTTTTTAGCAGTCTTAATTTTGTATGTTTCGATTAATTATGGTTCCTCCCTTGTTAATTTTCCTATTACCCCACTTGCCAAAACTATTCTTCTTTTTACTTCCCGATTAGCGCCTCCTTTATCTGTTATATTATCTGTTATATATGTCCCTCCTTGGTAATCACTTCTTCTATTATCTCTATATCCTCCAGCTAGAGGTACATACATATATTAATAATCATCATCATTAGCGCACTTCTAAGACTGGTCCATTGTCGTAATAGTAAGCTTCCATCTGTCCTGATCCATAGCAGCTCTTTTTTAATTGAGCGTAGTTATTTAACCCGGTGTCTCTTAACAGGGTTGTTATAAATGTGTTTTTCTGGCTTCCGCGGGTTCGTTTAACTAGAATTTTACCTTCAATAATATTTCGAAGTAACCCACCATGTCGAAGTACACGGTAAGTCAATCTGCTGAGGGCTTTGTTCTAAAACCGCTGAATAATCATCTGATTCGATTTTTTTCACATCCCCCAGTGGTGCAGCGTAGGTCCATATTGGTTTTATCATAGTATTGTATATTAAAAGCTAGTTTCGTAGTGATAGCTGCGATTGATATCCTATAAGCCGGTATCGGTTTCTCAGCTTTAGGTCCAATTCTTTCTTATTTTTCTTCCCAGTTTAAAGTAAGGAGCGAAATACCTCGGAGTACATTTAGATTAGCTGAGAAGAAGAAGAAGAGATAATGCAAAATCACTGTTGCCGAATTCCGCTGAATGCTGATATGACAAAATGTCACACTTACATAATCAATTAAAACTTACATGTATTCGCAAAAATTTTATAAAAAGTGTGAAAATCGCGATAATGAGCTGATTAAAAGTACAGGCAGTTAATGCAAATATAAGCATCGTAGACTTAAGCGCAGATTTTTTTTATAATTAATTTAATTTAATTTAAAAATCAATTACGCGATTTAAGTTATTATCGTGTCTTAATGTTAATTATATAGTTTCGTTCTTTTGTGTAGGTTTTTTTGTTTTAATTTTTCCTACGTAATATATTTAATATATTTATTATAAACATTAAATTTTAAGTTCAAGTTGTTTTATATTTCTTAATTTGTTAAGGTTATTATTAAGGTGCTTCGAGCTTAATGAATTTACTTGTAGTTGTAACACTGTAAACATGTAATTGTTGAAATAAATTTGTCGTTGTTATTGATTTTATTTAATTTAATGTAGGCCAGAATTTGAACGATTACTGAGGAGCGTTAGCTAAAATCTTTTGAAGGGGAGGATTTATGTTAGGAGACGAGCGGGATGTAAATTTGGTGTATGTTAAGAACATAATTGGACGAAAGAGTAACATGATTATAAATAGAACGTATAAGAGTTAGATGAAGCCTTGTGGAAGATTTAATCGTGGGACATCGAAATACGAATTCTTAAATCGTTCCAAGTCATACCCTCCTGAGTGGCCACCAACCATGGCTTAGATGATAATTCTATCCTTTCATTGACAAGCGCACCGGTATATCCAGATCCCTATAAGTGTCACCCTGCCGATGACATTAACCATGATCTGAATGCGTCTCTGGGTTGTGGGTTGGGTATGAAATGTAGAGAAGCAGTCGAGTCTGTTATAAGATTTTTTATCTGATTTAGCTAGAGGTAAATGTGTTAAAAACGGTACAGGATACCACATAACTCAGCATCCTAAATAGCGCACCAGTCACTGAGTCAAAATGAGTAGACTGATCTGTACGCTTCACTGCAACACGCTGCCGCAGCTTTGAGTGACGTTATTTCTGTATTACGCAATAAGTATACATACACGCTAGTATGCAGCCATAATATTTGTGCGAGCTGAAGAAAGTGTAATCCGGTCGTTAATTCGGCATTCTTGGTGAGCATAGAGATGTGTCTGTCTTTATATATACACGTTAAATGTGCCATTATATTTCTTGGCTTTTGCTAGCCTGCTCTTTAACTCTATGTCGTATTCATTTATATTTGAGATAAGTGCTCCTAGATAAAGGTGTTACTTAGATTTTGCAAAGTGTATTTGAAGCAGTTAATAATGCATTCATCGACAATTACAATTTGATTTTTCTGTGATAGATCTCATTATTTACACTTTTTTTTTTATTTTTTCACATAGATCGTTTATTTCTTTTACGAGGGTGCTATTAATACACCCAGCTAATTACAGTGACAACACGACGTATAACTGTTTTTTTTTTGTTTTGAACAGCGGTCTGTACTGGTTTTCAATACGTAGATATAGCGATTTCAATAACAGCACCAAGTGTTTTGGAGTCTCATATAGTATATTCCATATTTTATACCAGCCAAATAAATGGAATACTTTTTGATAGTCTATAGAATAACTGGCGAGTGAAATTCTTTCTATTACCATACATTCACGATTTGTTCCCTCGCCCCCGATTTATTTTATATTTATTTTGTTTTATCAGGTTTTTTATTATTTTTTTTAAATTACAGGGAAACGAACGAACATGAGAAACGTTACGTCGGATATGTCGTTATTGCGTAGAAAACGTTATTCGCTACCGGAAATCGTTATGCGAAAGTATAGTTTACGCGCCAGTTGGAACACTTCGAGGAAACGACGCACGCATCGTCGCCGTTTCGGTTACGATAACGATAATAACGATCGTTCTTTTCGGTCGTTATCGAAATCGGCTTCGATCGAATATCCGGACGAATACGAATCGACCATATACGTATCGGATCATCGCACGATTAACGAAACACGCGACGACTACGACGGTGTTTTAAAGGATAAATCGTGTCAAACGGATTCCGTCGGAACGTCCGTAGATAATAATAATAATAATAATAATAATTTTAATAATGATAATCGTAAAGACGGTTATAAAAAGAAAATTAAACGAAAAAAGAAAATCAATCGAAATAAAGGTAAACTTAAAAAAAAATATATCGATAATAACAGTATCGAGAGATGTCGAATCGATAATAATAACGACGATACAACTATCGACGACGATAACCGATTAAAATCCGAGTCCATTTTTTTGGATTTAGCTTCGATATCACTTCATTCCGTCCCGATTACTTCTACTAAGTCAGAAGTAAATAATGTACCGAGCGAAAAAAACCATAGATTATCGAATAATAATAACAATCTTAATTTGTCTTCAGCGAATTGCCCGAAGAAAAATCGAAATGTAGCCGATTTAAACGTTATCGATAATTGTAATACTCGCGTAACGGACGATACGATGGCCGTCATTACCGCGAATACGACGACAACAACAAATAATAATAATAATCGTAAGGTATTTTCGGCATCGGCAGATTTAAAGGAGAAAAATAGAAATAACGTCGATTTTAAAGTTATCGATAATCGTAATAATCGCAACAATCGCCTAATGGACGGATCGATAAATGTTATTAATTCGAAAAATGACGTTACGAATTTAACATCTCGCGAAAACACGATAATGTCCATTACGCCGATAAACGATAAAACGGAAATAATCGATAATTCCTCGGGAAGAAATTTGAATTTGACGGACGGCGTAATAGATTTAATCGACTGCGCAATAAGAGCAACTCCTGACGAGAATAAAGGGACTACCGTCGATAATACGACTATCGATGATAATAACGAATTCCGGAATTATTCCGAATACGAGGATAATATTAACCGGAATAAAGGGTCTCTTTCGATTAACCAGTACTTGGATAAAAAAGAGATTGTAAAGCAGTCATCGTTGACAATAAGTAATATGGATGATAAATATAACGACTGTATCTTAATAACTAATAATGATAACAATAGCAATAATAATAATAATAATAATTACATCGCGGAAGAAAAAATTGAAAATATTTCGAAGGGGCCTAGTAATCTCGAATTATCCAGAGTAAAACGAGATAGTGAACGGGAAAACATCGGAAAAAATGGAATAAAAGAATTATCGAACAACGACGATGTATATCAAGTAATTATCGTAAATAACGATAACGATAAACGATCGATATTATCATCTCCAAGTAATTTGGAAGATATTTCTCGGAAAGAAGTTAATGACAAATACGAAGTGGTTGGAAAATTGCGCCCGATAGATAGCGCTGGCGGAAAATTCGACGCAACAACGGAAAGGCGACCTAATATAAAGATTGAAACGGAATTAAACGGAAATAACGAAAGTGAAACCGGTCGACAAAATGCGAATAACGAAAATTACGATAACAATAAAGGAACAAATGGACGAAATGAATACGAAGAAAATAACGATAACGAAGTTGCTAGACAAAACGAGCGCAAAAATAATAACGTTAAGAAAATTAATAATAGCGAAAAAAAACACGAAGAAAATAACGAAAGCGATAACGATAACGAAAGCAATCGACGAAAAGAAAATAAAAGTCTAAGGAATGCGGGACAACTCGAAGATAATGAAAATAATGGTAATGACAAAGATAAGGAAACGAGTCAGCGAAACGAGAAATACAATAGGATGGGAGAAAATAAAAATAGCGATAACGATAACGGTAACGAAACGAACGAACAAGGACGTAAAAGCAACGATAACGAAAGCGAAAAATATCGAAAAATCGATCAACGTTCAAAATGTCATCCTTCGTTAAACGACAGCTTTCGAAGAAGAATCGACATAGAAGAAAATCGCAAATTTACATCGACCGATTATTATTCGTCGTCGACTGATCATAATAGATCGATTTTTCCGATAACTTTCCAGTCTGAAAGCACTTTAACGTATCCGACAACGGGCGGCGCTGTAACGCATAGAGAGTCTCATCGCGTCAGCATAGAAATAACGCCGTCTTTTAAAGATCGCGATATTTTTACGAGTTCTTTCGACGCAACCGCCGATAATGATCGTTATCGACCAGATAACGATGTTAAAACGAAAGCGCGTTTTGATTCGAATTGTTTCGTACCTCCTCAACAACCGGCGGCGTCATTATCATCGTTAGGTGTAAAAAATTGTCGACATCCTCATATTCTTAAAATTCCGGTTTGCTATTATAAATCCGGAAAATCAATAATAGATCGTTCGATAAAAGATAACGACGTATCGAACGAAAGTTACTACATCCGGACTAATAATAATAATAATAATAATAATAATTCGTTAGGAAACTCTTCGCGGACGACAATTTTAGAAAAGCGACCGTATTATCGCGGATCTTATTATTCGGAATTACCGGCGTTAAATTATAAACCGGAACGACGTTCACCGGCGAAAAAGATCGAACAATTAGAAAATTTAAAATCCGACGTACTTTCTAGTAGTAATTTACCGACGTCCATCGGATGTGAAAAATCGGATATAAGTATCGACCGTAAAATTAGGCAAACATCGTCGGAAATTCTAAGCGACAGCGATATTAGCGTTGCGGATAGTTTAGAAGATTTTCAAACTAACGGTCTAAATAAACAAATCGCCGATTTTAAACGTACCGACGATAATGATAACGCTAATAATAATAATAATAATAATAATAATAATAATAAAAATATTATTAGTAAAACTAATCCCATTAACGATAATAAAGTTATTAATATCCATAATAAACACGACGAAAAACCGGTTAGAGGTCACGTTGAATTGGACGATTTAGGAAATAATTACAAAAAATCATCCTTGAAAAAATCACTTAGTTATTTTTTACCGTTAAATAATACGGTCGACGAGAATTTTATCGTCCGATTACCGAAAAGATTAAAACGAAATTTGCAAAATAGAACGAAAACACTGCGAAAACACACGTCTTGCGTAACGAACGATAATGATAACAATAACAAATTTAACGAAAAAAATAAACGTTTATTCGAGAAAAACGGAAAGTCCGGCGATAAATTTAACGAAAATATCGATCAGAAAATAAAACAGGTTCTTTTGGAAGGATTGAAGATGCAACGAAGACAATCGCAACGAGAATGTAGAAATGAATCTCCTTCGATAACGATAACTAGCGATAATGATGATAACGATAATAGTAATAATAATGATGCTGATAATAATATTAGTAGTACTTCTAATACTTGTTCGATCACGGAAAACCGTGATAAAAACCGGCCTAAAGTAAATTTACCGGAGAAATTTGAAAATATTACGTTATCGACGGATACGACGATTGATCAAATTCAATCGAAAAAGGAAAAGACATACGATAATGTCGCAAATACAAATAATCGATACGCCGACGAAAACGATATTATTAATAATAATAATAATTGCGATTATAATTTTAAAAACGAAAAATTACGCCTAAATAATTGTGGACGACGACGACGACGACAACAAACGTCCGATAGTAAATTAGTACAAACGGATCGTAACGACGATAACGATGAATCCGAACGAAAGAAGACACTCTGTCATCATCATCATCACTATCATCATTATCGTCGCGATAGACTTAGAAGAAATTTTACCGAACCGCTTCCTTCGTCGAGAATAAATTGTTCGAACGTGGTGGAATATTACGAATTAATAAATCTGACAAACGTCGATAACACGCTACCGTTCGAAAGGCCTTTAAATTTAACGCGTCCGCGAAGTCAATTAATTAAGCCGTTATCGACGGTATCGAATCGTAAATACGGACAATTTACTTATCGTTTACAAGAATCTTTGAAAAAAACAGATAATAACGATACGATAACGACCGATATTTTACAATTAAATCGAATCAAACGACAGCCTACATCATCCTATCGAAGATTAACGACACATTACGACGACTCGTCTACGTCAGGCGGTAGCGCTGTTATTCCTCAACAATCACAAATAAAACGATCGTCCGTTCAAAATCAAAATTATCGCGGAAAGAAAATTCCCGATATTATAAATGATAATAATAATAAATCGTTATCGGCGTTTAAAAGTAAACTCATAAATTATCGTAGTCGTACCGGTAGTAGTAGTAGTAATAGGAAGAAAACGCGAGTATTTCGCCAAAAATTCGAATCGATACCGGAGGAAATTGGTCACAGTTCGACTGAAAACGTTATCGAAGCTAAAATACGGGAATCCGAAAATAACGCGATACTAGATCGCCGGATCGATAATGATAATAATAACAATGAGCCGGAAAAAATCGCTGAATTCAAAGACGATATGGCGATTGAAAACGCCTTAAGTGAAAAAGAACAACGTTATTCGCCACCGACGATAACTGAAAAAGATAACGCGATTACAGTCGACGATAACGAGCATCAAACGAACGTTAATAAAACGGACGATGTTACTACGCGAATAACGCACAAAGGCAGAGAGGCGTTGCTATCGAAAACGGATGAAAAAGATAAATTAATAACGTTATCGAAAGGATGGATTAATTTCTATCTGTTGAAGAACCATAGTCCGGAAAGAACGCCGAATAAAGGTAAATTTTAAATCGTTCTCGATAATCAATAAAAATGATTGCATATATATATATTATATATAAAATTTATATATATATATATTCTTCTCCTTTGCCCATATTACATAATGGATTTGACGTAGACCTCCACTCCGAAGACCTGTTTTCTTGCTATTTTAACAATGTCATCCGTCTATCTTCTGTTTGGCCGTTCTCGGTTTCTTTTCTCATTGTATGGTCTCCATATCACCAGTTCTTTTGCCCATCTTCCATAGGATTGCCTTCCATATGTCCGACCCAATCCCACTTATTCATTGCTATCCTCTTTTGCCAATATCTTCGAAAATGTTTTTTTCCTAGGATTGTTTCGCGGTTTTTATTTTGTCTTAAAGGATGCGTAATAACGCTCGTTCTATTTTTCTTTCGGTTTTTTTCATTTTTTTTTTACATTATTTCTTTTCCAACGTTTCTGCAGCGTACGTCATTACTGTCATTATACATTGATTAAATAGTTCGCTCAATTTTTTTCCGCTGATATTATTTTTAAGCGGATGCTTTATTTTGTGGTACGTAATGCATCCATTTGTTACTTTCCTGGTAAGGTCTGGGCCTGTTTGTTCTTTCATCGTCGTGAATACTTTACCCAATAATATATTCACGTGAATCGAACGATTGTAAATTATTTATATATAAAATTACAATTAACTGAATGCCACACACACATATAAATTTTTGAGATAAAAGCGACATTGCAAAAAAATGCATGTTAACGTTTCGAGTAAACTTTTAAACATTCATCATCAGAAACAGTTTAGTTTAAACTGTTTAACGCGAAATAAAACACTATTTTAACTGAAAAAAAGTCATAAACGATCTTGAAAGCTTAGTATTGAAAACTAAAGGTATAATACACACACACACATATATATATACATATATATAAAATGTGTACTACAACGGCCATCCACGCTACGTTCTCTAATTCCACCAAAACTAAATAATGAAAATTAAATATAATTTTTTGTCCTGGTAATTTTCAATTTTTGTCGTAAAAATTAATAACTATATTTCTCCTGTATACAACAAACATACAAACTAGTCCAATTTTTTTTATTATATATATATACGCACATATATTATATATATATATATATATATACATATATATACACACATGCGCATTTGTGTGGTATACAACATAACCGGGTAAAACATTAATTTCAAATATGGGACGGTCATTTCTTTTTCACTCGTTAATTTAATAATTATTAATATAAATATGATTGTATCGTACTTTTGGATTGCCATATCAGTAATTCTATTGAAAATATAAATACACACACATACACAATATTTAAAAGGGAAATTATACGAATGAAATATTTATGAAATTTCTACAACTGGAAACCACCTCCCAAAAATATGTAATTGGTACGTGGTTAAGTAGAATTACAAGCTAATGTATCTTTTTCATATGTATATTCATTTACGTAGAAACATATACATATACATATATATCCATACTTCTCAGAAAGATGGCACATGTATTTTAGTTCTTTCTACTCTGTACACGCAATTCCATTAAACGTGTGTAAATTGTAATAAAATTTCGATTTCCAAACCTTTAAATAAACATATATATCGGTTATAATCATACACACGTTTTACGTGTTTACAGGCTATGTTCTGAAATTAGCAAAATATTGGACTCCGAACTCAAGCTTTAATATTTCTCTTGCCCATGATGTGTAATTCCGAGTTTTTTAACTAATGATTTCTTGTATTTAAATTCATCTGAATTCTCATTCAATTTGGAATAATTTATGTATCAATACTTTAGAGTAGATGCGGTTAATAAATCAGTTTTGAGGAAATATAAGTTAGAACAAGAAACTAACGGACATTAGCATTAATACAAATTATGTGGTGCCTATAAATGAAAATTATGTTTAGTTACCGCCTAACAATTCTAAATGTAAAGCTTTCTCTTAAAAAATGCAATTTAACAAGTTTTACAAGTTATGCTACACACACAAATATATACTGTATTATTTTTTTAAATTATAAAATACAATTTAATGAAACTACATAGAATTTAAAATAATAAATATATACAAAATTAGGTAATTGTTTGTGGAACGTAATTATATCTGTGAACATAATGTCAAAATGAAAATAGAAAACGTTAATATTTGTACCCTTAGTAAATTAATATTTTGTTTACGTAAGTAAAAAACTATACTTTTAAATATTAATAAAAATTATTTACATATGTGTTCACATTGTTCATTTTGATACTTAATACCAATATATTATACACTCGTAGTGAACAAAAACCATAACATTAAATAATTAAAACTACTTACATACACATTCATAATACGTAGTTCGTATCTTTTATTTACGATACTTATAATAAAAAAACAAATCTCAGTCCATTTACCAGTAATTATACTCATTCCACATAAAACTCCGAGCGTTTGATAATAGAATAAACTTTCAAGTACTAAAAAAAAACTGGAAATAAAGATTTCAAAGTGTATTCAAATTAAACATAGTCGATACGATAAAATTTAAAAATACTCAATGAACAATATTTAAAAATAAAACCGTATTTCTTTTAGTTTACTATAGCTATAATTTGTAAAAATGTTTTTAATTCAATTAAAATACATAGTCGAATGCGATATTGCGTACGATTCTGATGGTAAATATGAATTTTAAAGAAAAAAATGTCAGCATTATATATCCACTTAACCCCCCTATACAATCCATCGTAATGCAGGCTAAAACATAATCATATATTAAATAATAAAATGTTGATATACCGGAGAGTAGTTAATTATGAATTATAAACAAAACGAAATCATACCACAATTTAATCACTATAAAAGTTTTTTAATTGCACAAAAAACTTTTATAGTGATTAAACTGTGGTATCATTTTGTTTTGTTAAATAATAAACTTATAATTTTAAATTAAAAATAAAACATCGTAGGACGTAATAAAACAATACACTTATTTACTATACTGCACTAGGCTTAAGTATTGGACTGCCATATTAAGATAGTGGGTGGTATAATTATTAAAACGAAACACTGTTTATGTCACACAACTACTAGGACCTCCTAATGAAATTGTGGGAGATGTTAAGTTTTTACACATATGTAAAAAAAAACATTTTTTTTTGTCAAGAATCACATTTCGATAAAAATAACTAGGAGTGATTTTTTTGCGGAAAGCATAATTTTTCGATAAAACCTAAATTTTGAATAACTAGATCCTATATCGTAACAAGATGAATCTTACATAACTTTTATTTGAAAATACAATCGTTTTACATTTGCAGAAAATATTTATCAGTCACTCGTTTTTTCCTTTAATTCTACTTCTAACTAGCTGAAACAAAACTAACTTAATATCACTTCTCGCTCTGTTGGATAATACCAAAATGTAGTATCTGTTCTTATCAGCTTAATATGTGATATACCTAATGATGAGAATAATTTAAATAAAGTTATTATTAAATTAGTTCTGTATTATATAATACAACAATATACAATACTAACCTAACCTAATTTAATATCGTTTCTCGGCCTGTTGGGCAAGATCAAAGTGTAGTATGTTTTTATTAACTTAATACCTGATACACCTTGCAATGCTGAGTGCCAGTATATTAAACTAATTTTTCTAAAGGGATGAATCTAATCTAACCATGTATTGTGCTATTCTCGTTTTTTTTTTTTTTTTTTAATTCTAATTCTAACTACCCGAAACAAACTTAAACAAATGTAACCTAGCCTAACACATAATCAACAAACGAGATTATTAACACAAACAAATTTTACACTCCGCAAAAAATGTTTCATTCCTAGACAAAATTATAAAAAGGTGACTTTTGAATAGAATGAATTATATAATATAAAATAACTTACGTGAACACGTTTATAACTTCAGATTCCCGTTGCATTTCGGGACGTTTACAACTGTCATTAGGAATAAAACTACATTTCTTTAACTTAATAAGTTTTCTTTATTAGCGTATAAAGTATGAAGATAACAAATATTAATGATACACACATTTAAATGCAATTAAAATAATCAATAAATTTAAAGAAATATAACAAATAAATTAAAAAACCATAAGAAATAAAAAACAATTAATTTACAAACTATTAATAACAAGCACAACACAGGAAGTAGGAACAAAACGCGGGTAACATGACTTCAAACAACGTCCATGGGGAGCTATTTACGAATAATTTTAAAACTAAACTAATAAAATTTACAAGTTTATTAACAAGATAACTTTTAAAATGAATAATTTTGTTTTTAATTTAATAAAATAAATTTTAATAATTTTTAAACGATGTTTAAATAAAATAACTCTTCAAATAAAATGTTACATAATCGATACCATTGATATAACTGAGAAAGTCGAAAGTTGACCGCCATAATGGAGAAATTTCGCTTTATTTCATCTTTGTAAAATTACGAAAAGTTAAATTTCAAAAGGTATAATTAATTTTGAAGTGAAAGAGTTGTCCGATCATATCGGTAAGTAATTTTCCCTATTTAAAATGTTTTTTTAAACAATTATCTAAAAATAAGTTATGTTTTTTTTTTCCGAAAAGTTAGTCAAGTAAATACAAGCCCATATTAATCTTAATTAGAAAATTTCGCGATAATATATTAAGCGAAAAAAACAATCAGATTAAATGAAACAGAAATAATTAAATATAATTATAATAATACAAAATCAGCATTTAGAAATAAATTAATTCAAACAAGCTAATTATTACAAAGTGAAACTGTTAGAAACTGACAGTTCATTTTTTAAATTATCCAATAAACTGATTATTACGAAGTGAAAGTTGTAAAGAAAATGACGGTTCATTTTAAATTATCTAATAAACTGATTATAAAGTGAAACTTATAAAGAAAGTGACGGTTCATCCATATTAGCAACAAACATACTTTTTTCAAAAACATGTGTACCTTTTAAAAATACATTATATCACAGAAAGCTTAAAAATTAATTTTATAAACGTAATTAAATTTTATATTACAACTGTTTAAACTAATAAACATATTTATTGTCTGAAATGAGGCTAAAATATGACAATAATTACATAAATATTTCATCTTCGAGCATTTAATCGTCACGTTAGGTTGAAAAACAAAAGGAACGAAACAAAAATATATTATAAAGAAACTATCAAATATATTTATAAATTTTCTTAATACCGGTACAATTTCAAAAAACCACTTTAAGACATCTGTGTATATCAAACCGATTAAACATAGTTACACATAATATAGATTAACGTTAATTGTTTAATAATTATTTAGATACATCGTCGCAGAATAAAGATGATGAAACCGAGTTTAAACAATATACGTTACATATTCACGCCACACCACAAACAACTGAAATTGAAAATAAATCGTTGAATTTACCGGAAATCGTTAAACACGATAGAAATAAAGGAATATACTTACTTCCGGGAAAAAATACGCTACCGACAAACGATCAAGTTTCCTCATTGTACAACCATCACTTGGATATAACGTCTTGCAACGCATTCGTAAATGATAAAGAAGATCCATTAAAAATTCTTCCTGAATTACGATGCAAAAACACGTGCAAAGAAAATATTACATCCGAAATTTACAACGACGGAGAATCTAGTTTTAGTAAGAATTACGGCACAGATGTATTCGATTTGTACGACACAGGTAAATTACATTATATCGTTTAAAATTGTTAATATCATAAATATACTCATTATACGGTTTATTTATGATTAAATATTACCTTGAAACTCGCTAAAACTTTGAGTCATTACTAACACAAGTACAGTAATAAAAGAACAGAAATTAAAAAGATACAGATTTTAAAATAACGAAATGTTCCTAGAAAAAAAGTACAAATCGTTTTGGTTATATACGCATTCATTATTTGTCTTATACGTTACGTTAAATAATATTCCACAGTGGGAAAATTTAGGTTTATACAATTACGTCGAAAAAACTTTTTTTTTAAAAAAAAATCATATTTCATAAAAATGACTAGGCGTGAAAATTGTTTTCCAGAAAGTACAATTTTTAAAACGAATCAAAATGTTGAAAAACGATCTTAACTTAAAATATCGACATTGCATTCTCCTAGCGTCGATTCCTACATTTAGATCCGATTCTAGTTTTTTTCCTTTAATCATACTTCTATCTAGTCTAAAAAAAAAACAACATTAACGTAAAAAAAAGTTCCATTTATTTTTTAGTAAGCTAAAAGTTAAAATGTTGAATATATCGGAGAGTAGTGATTTTATAAATTATAAACGAAACAAAATCATAACACAGTTTATAAAAGTTTTTTATTGCAAAGCTTTTCGACCAGTTACGTCATTTTCCAGCATACACAATAAATATTACATATAAATTACCAGAAATATTTATATAACGATAACTTATAATTTGATGTCGGTTTGCTCAATTCCAATTTTGGCCTGGAATCCATAAGAATTCAATTACAATATTATGGAGATTATTTACTAATAGAAGGAGCTTTTGTTTATCTGTGATGTGATCAATAATAATATCAAACAAAAAATATTTACAATAAAGCAACAGATTGAACCGCTTAATTTTGTGTGACTCCATATATCGTATTTCTGTGTGACCGAGCCTTAAGTATAATATGGGTATAATATGGCGTTAGCCGTAGATAGATACACACCACACACCCGGGAGAACTGATTGTAATCGCTTTGTTTGTGTAATGTATTATATTGTTACTAGCGCTCAAATGTTGTTGTGCGTGGTGGTTTGCCATCGTCTTCCAGGCTCACTATTCTAGAGATTGTTAATTATTTTCCGATAGTGAGCTCAAAAATACTACTTTGTTAGCTAAAAAGGATAAAGAATAAAACGAAGATTGTGTCGGTTTGCTCAATTCCAATGTGACCTGGAATCTATAAGAATTCAATTACAATGTTTTGGTGAGCGTTTAATACTAGTGTACGTGTTATCGTTGGATAATTGGTTTATAGATTCTGAAGTTATTTTAAAACTGATGATGAATCGAATATTAATAGGTAAGGCTTGGGATGTAGAGACAGGACCAAAATTAATAAACGATCACACATTATTTAATGAATCACTTTTAATGTTGGAACTATATACTCTTTAGTATCGGGCAGATGAATTTCGATTAAAATATATATGTAACTATCTGATTTTGTAACTTTATAGATTTACGTTCCTCGAATAAATTTTGGAATAAATCATCAGAATGCGATATAAATAGTCACCAAACTGAAGTCTTAACCGAAACAACCAGTACAAAATGCAATTTCCGATCATTAAAATCGGATCATTCCACTGCGGAAGGTAATTCGTTTAAAATAGAAAATAAATTTTGTATGAATTTTGAATAACATTTATAAATTGAATTATCTCACAATACCAATTATTTTTTTTGTAGGAAACAAATGGTCCTTAGTCATTAAAGGTAAAGATGGTCACCGTAATTCGTCCGAAGTGAAAATGCAATTATCGTACAAAGATCGTTGCGATAAAATTACAAATCCGACAGAACACGTTTGGACAGTATCTGTTCAGAAAGATATAAATGGTAAATATAAGCTTAATCAAATGTTAAACGAATACACGAAATACTTTGATTACGCTAAAGTAATATTGAATAGGCTCAAATCTCTTCTTCTTCACTGCTATGACCGATCTCGATCTCAGGCTCATCTATTGGCAGACTCCATTAATTCCCTATACGCGTTCCTATCTTGAGCAACAATTCTTCGACGCTGCAATTTGTCCATGTTAGTAAGTTTTGGAACCAAGATATTCTTCTTCGTCCAGCTCTCTTTTTCCTTTTACATTCCCCATTATTATACTCGGTGAAATATCCCATTTTTCTTCTTTTAACAATATCAAGCAATTATTTTTCCTTTCTTATTCGTAGCACTTGAACATTTGTCATCTTTTTAGTCCCGGGATCTTAAGTAAACGGCGATATCACTAAAGCTCGAAGACTTCTAGTCTGTTAAGTGTTCTGGACGTCAGTGTCCACGTTTCCATACCATATAACAGCACTGATCAGACATAACATTTCATAATTTTGAATGTTAAAATGTGGGTGTCGTGAGCTGTGAGCATCTTTATTTTCATGAAGCCAGTGCGCGCCTGCACAATGCGACATCTAATTTCTCCGTCCGGATTTTCATCCTTATTAATTCAATCACCCAGATTTTTCAATTTATCAACTTGTTCTGGTTGACGACTGTTGTAGGGCGCGGATAATTAATAATCCATATTTATGGCGTACATTCTCCATCGCTTGTGTTAATGTCTTCTGCACTTTCTGCCATCAGAAATGTGTCATCTGCATATATAATGTTATTGATATTTTCACCGCCAATTTGAACACCTTGAACACTTCATTTTTGTCGTTGAGGGCTTCTTTAAAGGTCTGTTTCGTGTATATATTATTCATCATAGGAGACAATATACAACCCTGCCTTACTCCTCAATACTTAATAACTTAAACTATTTTTTATATTAGATAACAACGAAAATGATTGCAACATTAACAAAAGGCAAAATTATTCACCACCGGATACTGTTGACGAATCAGAAATAATAATAAATCATCCAGAAAAGGTAAATAGCGATAAATTAGTAAACATAATAAATAAATAAATTTATTTATTAATCGAAAATATAGAGATAATTTAAACTGATTATTATCGTCGAGGTAATCTGAAATTTATTATAAGACGCTTTTATCTGATCACATTTGTGAAGGCTGTTATAATTTGAGTCGGGACAACACCGAAGAAATTAAAAAAATCAATTACTCCTTGCAAAATACTATTTTCGCGGTTGTGTAATACGAAAGTTTAGATATTTAAAAAAAAAAAAAGACGGTTAACGAAATCATTAGAACTATTTATTACTCAATTTTAAAATTGAACAAAATAAGAGTAATATAATTAGATTTTTATCAATTACCTTCAATTTATTTATTATTAATTCAAAATGTAGGATTATAATCAATCTTTTGTGTTCTTTACTATCAATTCCTGGTTGACTGAGCTTTTGCTTGGTATTTTAAAATCGCGTTTTCACACATTACTTAAAACCGCTTAAACTATTTTAATCGTGTACATTTTGTTTAGTAAATTTTAAAATTTCGGTTTTGACAAATATCACGAAGGGGACTAATATTTTCGGCATAATCTGTCATTCAAAGAAACCTGTACACATTTTTAAAGTGTTAATGTTTCAGTCTTTAAATTCCGTCGTTGACATCAGAAATGCTGTTCGTTATAATTAATTTGTTTTCTTTTGTTAAGATTAAAAAAAAGGATATAAAATCCGAACGAAATTCGCGACCCAATTCAAGTGTAATAGCCGACTGCAAATTGAAGCCAACGTACGATACAGAATTATTAATGAAGGAAGTAAAAACGTACGTTTTATATATATATATATATATAATGCATACATACTATACTATTAATATATTAGATTGCTTGTCGTAGTTGCAAAGTTTATATTTTATTGAATGGATTTAGTTTTGGCTTTGATTCCTTCTCTACAAAGAATTATTTAATTTTAATATCTACAGCCTTGGTTGTGATCGCCAATTTGTAAAACGGAATTTTTCTCGAAATGTGGAGCAGCCAACCTACACAATCGCTTTACGTAAGAATTAAAATTTTAAGCTAGTTGGCTACTTTTATTAGACTCGTATTAAAGATAAAAAATATATTAAAAAATAATACAAAGGAAGAACATATACAAAATTTACACCAAATTAATAAACATACATATATTAGAAAAAAATGACCAAATATAAGTACGACCTGACGGTATACCGCAGGAAGGATCTGTTGCGAAGTCGGAGGACGGTATCATATCAACCAGATGTTTTCTCCTTCATCGGTAGGATTTCCGTAGTATTTCGACGATATTATGCGATTACCAAAATTCGATCATCCTTATTTATAATTACTTTATCACTATCGGTACTGCTTCGAAGTTATTATTTTCATTATTAAGTACTAAATTTTATCCAAAAAATACTTTTTAAAATTCTCACGACTAGAAAAATTGGTATATAAAACAAGTATAGAAATTTTGTTGAGACTAGATTTTCATACGAAATATTTCCAAAAGTAATTCTTCTTTTAATATATATATATATATTTTTTTGTTAACACGCGACGAGTACCGTTAAGAAATGAATAGTAGTGAAACGCGTATGTTGTTCGACTTTGAAAACAATGTTCTTGCGAAAATTTTTATATGTAAAAAATTATTTTTACGACGAAAAGTTAATACG